>UESW01001782.1:321711-438837 GCA_900491605.1 Calamus simplicifolius | reverse complement strand
CTCTGCTCCAGCCCCAGTTCCAACTTTTGTTCAGACTTCATCTTCTGCTAGTTTTTCAGATCAACAATTATGCAACTCAAAGCCTTACTTGAAGATCAATCTGATAAGCTTAAAACTGATTTTGAGAATAAATTTATGCATTTGAGAGAGACTCTTTATTCTCTTGATGATCGTATCTCAAAGATTGAGTCCACTCTCGGCTCTTCATCGGCATCCTTAAGTGGTGATCTCAAGAATATTTTTGAAGAACTTAAGGATATATGTGGAGATGGAGAGACATATGCCAAGTGCAACGCAGAGCTTCAAGACAAATTCAGAGTGCGTGCACCTTTGTTGATGAAAGACTCAAGGAATATGTAAAAATTCAATCTGAAGGAATGAAAAATATAGTTGATCATCTAACTAGAATTGTAAGAACTCATTTTTGAGTTACTAGAGTTTCAATCCTTGTTTTGTACTGAAGTTTTTATGCTTTCTTTATGAAATCAATGTACTGAACATTTTGATGTATTAGACTTTTAAATGAAATGAATTCTCTATTTCCTTATTTCAATGAAATTTGAATGAATGTTTATGATTCTCTATCTTTTTGTTGATAACAAAAAAGGGGGAGAATTTTATAGTTCTATGATTGTCTATGATTGTGATAAAATGAGATAAACAATGAGATATTTAATTAAGTTTCATAGGGGGAGCTACCTCATTAAGGGGGAGCCTAAGCCTAACTATGAAAACAAAATAAATTCACTAATCAATCATGAACAAACTCAATATTTTTGTCATCATCAAAAAGGGGGAGATTGTTGAAAGATTATGAAAAAATTATGATCCAACTTTATTGATTTTGATGATTACAAAAGCCATTGAGTTTATTAAAGGATGTAATGAGTTTATAAAATGAGCAACAAATTTATTTTGAACAATCAATGGAATGCTCAAGTTTAACTTTAATCAATTTTGAAAGGAGTTTCAAGCTCTATGCTTAAAATTTCAAAAAGAAATTTATAATTCATTTTAATTCAAAATTTTGGACATTCTTGAATCATTCTAAATGTCAATTTATTGTATTCAAGTCAAAACAATGAATTAAAATAATTGGGACGAGTTTTAAAGTCAATCAGAACATTTTTCTGATTTTTGATACGTTCCCGAGCCGACTCAAGGGTTTCGAGTCGACTCCCCAGTGTACTGCATTTCTCGAGTCGACCCTTGTTTTCAAGAGTCGACCCCTGATTCTGTCGAGCCGACTCCTGGACTGTGCGAGCCGACTCCGCTCAACACAGAAAGTGTTTTTTGAGCACTTCTCGAGTCGACCCCATTTTCTCGAGTCGACTCCCGACTTTCAGGAGCCGACACTTTATTTTCGCGAGTCGACCCTTCAATGCTTAAAATGTTTCTATTTTTGGTAATCGACTCGAGCCGACTCACAAAGCTCGAGTCGACTCCGCAAATCTGGGCGCGATTTTTAACGATGACACATCAGCCCCAACGGTAAGATTTTTGAATAACGGCTATTTTTCCTTGTCTCTAACGGATATATTTTTGCAGATTCTATAAATAGAGGAGCTCTTTTCAAATCAAAAATCCAGAGAAAATCAAAAAGAGAGAAAAGAATATCTTTTGAAAAGAGGGAAAAACAGAGCATATTGGAAAAATCATCTAGCTCAAAGGAGAGTGATTCAAAAGGAGTGAAATCCAAGAGGAAGTTTCGTCTGCTCCTCATCAATCCACAAGAGTCAAAAGAAAATCCACAAGCATTTCAAAGGTCAAATCGGAGGATTTTCAAAAGGGAAAAAGCTTCATCTCAACTCCAAAGTCTTCAACGGTCAAGAATCTTGCTGAGCGTGATTCAACACTTTCAAGAGGAGTTAAAGAGAAGAAGGAAGAAAGCCCAAGCCACTACCATCTGCAATACTATCAGGCTTTTCTAACCTTTATTATTTTGTACTTCATTTGTATATTTGCTCAAGGGGAGCATTTCATTATCAAACACTTTTATTCTATTGTTTGCTGATTCAATCAGTGGATTGAATCAGTGGAGGTTGGTATACCTCGTTACAAGCCGGAGTGCTTGTGTTGGGTTAGTTGTGAGCCCGTGAAAAACAACGTGTAGGGTTTTGTGCTGGTAAGCCCGAGTTAAAACCAGCTGGGTTCGTTGTGCACCCGGTAAAACAACAAGTTTGAGTTGTGAGCTTGGAAAACAACTCGGCTGTAATCTAGAGAGATTATAGTGTGGACCCAAGTGAATCTTGGGAGTGGACGTAGGTGTTGGTTGCACCGAACCACTATAAAATTATCTTGTGTTTGCCGTGCCTATATTTTCTCTCTCTCTATCTCTCTTTATTAATTGCTTGTGCATTGCTTATTAGTTAATTTCACTCACTTGCACATCTTGAGCTAATCAGTTTAAAGTTAAAAAGTCTTAAATTTTTAAGAACCCAATTCATCATCCCCCCCCCCCTCTTGGGTTGCCATCTGGGCCAACATCTTGCATTGATCTTCTCCAAACAATTACGTCGGAATTCTAAAGTGTTAGAATTTATATGAAATAAAGCACCTCTTTGTATAACCAGCGCTACGGTTTGACGACTCTTTGGTTTTTTTTACCGAACGTCGGAATTAACCAAGCACTACGGTTCGGCGTCTCTTTGGTTTTTTGCCAAGCGGCGGAATTCTAAATGTTAGAATTTAATGGGCTGGCTAAAAAGATACTATAAATAGAGGACATCCCTCACCATATTACATAGAAGAGAAAAACAACACACGATATGTCGTGAATTGATTTTCTAAAGAATTAGAATAGAAATCCTGATGATTCTGGTGCTAACGGAAGTATGGAGGATCTAGAAGAAGAATTCAAGTGGGAGGATTCAATATCAGCAAAGTCATTTTCCATGAGCTAGCACTTCCGGGAATCCGATCATTCGGGGCTTTGCGTGGACGATACTAGAGGCCGGACGATTGAACGGCTGTAGAGCATAAAAGGATTTACCAATTGCCTTTTAAGGTAAGTGATATGATCCCTAGATCTTAAGGCATGCTTCAAGATAAGAAGTATGACTTCTTGCCTTGAAGATCAAGACATGATCTTGATAGTTTTATTTATATGCATATTTTGGATCAATCGATCCTATATACAAGGCAAAGATATGATCTTGATGCAGTTAGATAGATTAGTATGTAATCTTTAAATTTCTGCATTGATAATTGTTATCAATTTTTTAAAACATGCATGCCTCGGAGATTGTTTCTCCCTTCAAATGGTATCAGAGCGATGGTTTCGTATTGATCTAATTTATGCATGTAAATTAATGCTCCTATTAATTGTGTAATCAAGGCTAAAACAAATCACAAGTCTATTCGGTCACAGATGGATTGAAAATCCAAATTACCCATTCAACGAGGTATTCTATGACATATTGCCGTGATAATTTAAATTGATCTTTGGCTTCAAAACACTGATTACACACACTCTCAAAATATGTTTTATATTTGATACATATTGATGTTGTATAAAAACATGATATTTGCATGTTTAGTATAAAACATAGATATGATATGATGGCATGATGTCTATGTTATGAAACATACAAATATTTATAAGAGTCTAATTTGAATATCAAATGTTAATTCATAATCTCTTTAGATATGATCTAAATATAGGAATTATAAGTAGTAACATAATACATGTGATGCTTGATTGAAATATATGACATGTAAACATAAAAATATTTAATCCTTTGGGTTAGCTAAATCGGGTCCATAAAGGGTTAGACCCTAAGGTTTAAATCAACTGCACTATAAGAGTATTTGATCAAATCTAATTAGATTAGGTTAAGAATGCTCTAAATTAAACAATAGTTGTAGTTGATCATGTCCTTCTCTTTGATTAAACCAAATGGAAGTAGATTAGGCTCTGTGGTTGAGCATGAATCTCTTAGATGGTCAAATCAGAATTGGTTAATCATATGATGTCAAGGTGAGTTGGCAAGTTGCTCTAGGATCAACGATCGAATGGTTTTTAATTGGGAGCTACTCGTATTGATGCGTCTTTAACGAGTTAATGGCATATCCCTCCCATCGATCTCACTCACCTGGTCAATGTGGTGAACCATTTATAATTCAGATCATTTACCTGATTCGGGTTGACCCATGCCTGTAAAGAAATCATTCTGACTGATTTAGGTACCACTTAACCTGACTTAATCTTATTTTATTCTACCGATTTCATAGATTCAGTGGGAGAACTTGATTAGTCAATTTATCTACAGAATATTAAATCCTCTAAAATTATTAGGTCCTTAAAATGAAATAGTTATATGATAACTAAATCATAGCCTCCCATTAAGGTGGGTAATAATGAGTCTGATGTCTTGATAATCATTGGAGGCACTCCATGCCTGGTGCTTGTCAACCATCGGAATTATCATTCATTATATGATAAGTCAGTGTAACTATTACATAGATAGTCAGGTGAGCCGAGCTTCACTCGGGCTTTGTTGTCTATTGATATGTTACACTGATTATATCATTTAATTGTTGGACCTAACCAGAACTTTCAGTGGAGGCACTTCATGCCTGCTGAAGAGGTATATCGGGCAAAACTAAACACTAAGAATTGTTTGGGGAAACAATTGGTTTTGAACCTACTCTTAGATGCATATGGGTTAGCCAAGCTTCACTTGGGCATGTATGTAGTTTATGTAGATCTTAGTGCCCGCTAAAGAATTAAGAATAATTCTTCGAATTGGGTGTAGAGGCTACCAATTTGAACAAAATAGTGGAAGAATCTTTAGACTAAAGTCCAAGTCTTTAGACTGAATCAATTTATATACTAATAAACTTTAGTTTTTCCATATGCAGAACATGGCCACTAATTTATCATTAAGGTCCCTATTGGATAGTGACAAGTTGAATGGTTCCAATTTCAATAGCTGGTTCAGAAAACTTAAGATCGTCCTTGAGCATGAGAGGATTCTATATATTCTGAATAATCTTGCACCAAAGATACCTGATGCAAACACCCAAAGTTCTGAGAGAGACACTTATTAGAAGTGGCTCAATGATAGAACTAGCGTGCGTTGTATCATGCTAGCAGCAATGAACGATGAATTCGATCGCCGGTTCGATAATGCTCAGCCAGAAAAAATCATTCAAGCGTTGAATGAATCTTTCGGCACACCCGACGATGTTGAAAGGCACAAGACTAGTTGTACTATTTTCAATGCTCGAATGAGGGATGGATCTTTTGTCACTGATCATGTATTTTATATGATTGAGAAGATAGAACTCCTAAGCAAGCTCGGCTTTCCCTTACATGAGCAGTTGGGAAAAGATGCGATCCTGAATTCCGTGCCTCCATCCTTTCGACCTTTCCTTACTCATTTTCGAATGACAAAGCTTGCAGTCAACTACCACGGTTTGTTGGGGTTGTTACAGAACTTTGAGAAGGATAACCAGCTCTCTAAGGATTTGATTAATGTGGTTGAAGGATCTAAAGTAGGGCGTAAACCCTTTGGGAAACGGAAGAAGAAAAAGAATAATAAAAAGGTGCAACATGCTAGGACATCTATAAGGGGTCAGATGTAGAAGAAGAAAGTTGATAAAAGTCAAGCTGAATGCTTTCATTGCAAGATGCAAGGGCACTGGAAGAGGAACTATCCTCTTTACATTGCCACACTTGATCAAAACAGGCCAAAGAAGAAAAAGGAGCAAGATGTTGCTCAACAAGGTATTTATATGATAATACCTTGTAATTTTTCTGTATATAATAATCAGACATGGGTAATGGATATCGAAAGTCCTTTTAACATTTGCAATTCATTGTAGGGACTACAGGTCACCAGATTATTTGAGGACAATGAAAGATTCCTTAATGTCGACGATGGAAGATTAGTTCCAGTTCTGGCATTAGGAGTTCTGAAATAGTTTTCAATAGAAATGTTATTATACTAAATGATTATCATTTTGCCCAACGTTCTTGTTGAACATAATTTCTGTAGGCCTTCTGGCCAAAAGTCATTATGAAATTTAATAAAGGATGTTACTTTGAATATCATTATGAATGGAGTCACTGTAATGGCTGGGCATTTATCTAATGTCATTATATATTATCACAGCCTATGAATGTAGTGTACAATTCAAGTAAGCGCCCTAGAACAACTGATGTCATAGATATTTATCTTTGGCACCATCGGCTGGGTCATATCAATAAGAACAGATTAAACAGGTTAACTCAGGAGGGCATCCTTCGAGTTGATGATTGTGAATCATTAACTACCTATGAATCCTGTCTTCTTGGTAAAATGACCAAGTCATCTTTTACTGGAAAAGGTGAAAGAGCCAAAGAGCTATTGAGTATAGTACATACTGATGTATGTGGACCAATGAGTACTTGTGCCAAAGGTGGATATTACTACTTCATTATTTTTACAGACGACCTTTCTAGGTTTGGTTATGTCTATCTTATGAGACATAATCTGAGTCGTTTGAAATGTTCAAACTATATCATAAAGAAGTAGAAAAACAAACAGGAAAATGTATTAAGACCCTTCGATCAGATCGAGGAGGCGAATACCTTTTCAATGAATTTGTGACATATTTAAGAGAGAATGAGATTCTCTCCCAATGGACTCCTCCTGGAACACCGCAGCATAACGGTGTGTCGGAAAGAAGGAATCGAACTCTGTTAGACATGGTTCGGTCCATGATGAGTTTTGCGAGCTTGACAATATCATTTTGGGGATACGCATTAGAATTAGCTTGTCATATTCTTAATAAGGCTCCAAGTAAGTCTGTTTCTAAAACTCCACATGAGATGTGGTATGGACATAAACTGGTTATTACCTATCTGAGAGTCTGGGGGTGTCCGGCTTATGTGAAACATGCAAAATCAGACAAACTTGAACCCAAATCTGACAAATATTTTTTTATCGGCTATCCGAAAGAGACCAAAGGATATTACTTCTACAATACTGAAGAACAAAAGTTGTTCATTAGTAATAGAGCAATTTTTCTTGAAAAGTTGTTCCTTAGTGAAGGAACAAATAGCTCTAATGTTGAACTTGAGGAAGTTCATCAAGTAGAAGGAACAACACAAACCAGTGAACCCTTAGAATCTGAGTTGATTAGATCAAACTCAAAATGCATTTTAGATGCACCATTAAGGTGATCTGGTAGAGTACCACATCAACTGGACAGATACTTAGGTTTCTTGGTCCAGAATGATAATCCTGTTGAACTCGATGAGAACAACGAGGATCCGATCACCTATATGGATGCTATGAAAAGGACTGACTCTAATAAATGGCTTGAGGCCATGAAATCCGAAATTGATTCCATGAAGGACAATAATGTATGGACATTAGTTGACCCACCCGAAGGGATAAAACCCATAGGATGTAAGTGGGTTTTCAAGAGGAAAAGAGGCACAGACGGAAAGGTTGAGACCTATAAAGCACGTCTGGTTGCTAAGGGGTATCGTCAACGTTATGGTATTGACTATGATGAAATGTTTTCTCCTGTGGAAATGCTGAAATCCATTCGGATTATGCTAACTATAGCAGCACACTTCGATTATGAGATTTGGCAGATGGATATTAAAACCGCTTTTCTAAATGGTGATTTAGATGAACAGGTGTATATGATATAGCCTGAAGGTTTTATATCTGAAGATGAGTCTAAAGTGTGCAGGCTACAGAAGTCCATTTATGGACTTATGCGAGCATCTAAGAGTTGGAACATACGATTTGATAAAGTGATCAAATCTTATGGCTTTATTAAAAATAAAGAAGAACATTGCATTTATAAATGGACTAACGATTCCGTTATTGTATTTCTTGTATTATATGTGGATGATATTCTCTTAATCGGGAATGATATCCCTGCATTACAAGGAATAAAGACATGGTTATCATCACAATTCTCCATGAAATATCTGGGAGAAGCATCATACATCCTAGGGATGAAGATCTATAGAGATAGATCTAAGAGGATGCTTGGTTTATCCCAATCTACGTCATTGACACAGTGCTAAAGAGGTTTAGCATGGAGAATTCCAAGAAAGGCTATCTTCCGATAGGCCATGGAATTCATCTTTCTAAGAAGGATTGTCTGACAACTCCTAATGAAAGAGAATGTATGAGTCGAATTCCATATGCTTTGGCAGTGGGATCGATTATGTACACCATGACATGTACAAGACCAGATGTGGCATACTCACTAGGAGTAGTGAGTAGATACCAATCTGATCCAGGAGAAAAATACTGGCAAGTTGTTAATACAATCCTTAAGTATTTGAGAAATACTAAGGACCAGTGGTTAGTCTATGGAGAGTCTGATTTGAAACTTGTTGGATATACTGATTCCAGTTTCCAATCAGATCATGATGATAGCAAAAGTATATCGGGTTTCATGTTTATCCTGAATGGTGGAGCTGTTTGCTAGAAAAGTTTCAAGCAACATACAGTGGCAGATTCGGTGTGCGAGGCATAGTACATCGCTACATCAGATGCTGCGAAAGAAGCTGTGTGGCTGCGAAAGTTCATCTCCGAGCTTGGAGTGACACCTTCCATAGATGGACCAGTCCTATTGTACAGTGACAGCACTGGTGCCATAGCTCAAGCAAAGGAACCACGAGCACATCAGCGCACCAAGCACATACTGCGCCGATTTCATCTTATTCGAGAAATTGTAGACCGAGGTGACATAAATCTTCAGAAGATTGATGGAAAGAAAAACCTAGGTGACCCATTCACTAAAGCACTCAGCATCAAAGAGTTTGACAACTATAAGTTGAAGATGGGTATTAGATACTGTAATGAGTGGCTTTAGGCTAAGTGGGAGTTTGTTGGGAATTGTATCCTAAAGCCAATCATTTGATGATTGTGCTAATGTAAATTGTATATAAATTGATATATTAATAAAAGTTATTTGACAGTTTATTCATTACAAGAACATCTTCTTAATACTCCTGATTGTAATGAAGCCCTTAGGATTTTCCTTCACGATAAAGAAGGATTATCTTTGAAGGTCCTCAAAAAGGTTCGCGACCATATGATATACTATGACAGGGCCATAGTACTATCAATTATAGGACGTTGTATATCATATTTGTTGGTTGTCCTCTTAACCAAGGAGTGTAGAGACACTGGTATGACATACAGGTGAAAGTGTAGGAGTACATTTCACCGAACGTGACTCATTTCCGGATACTCTACTGTCAAGAGTTAATTAAAGAAGATATAGGTATAAGTATCCTTCAGACCTGAAGATCACAACCAGTGGTTTACAAGCAACTCATTATACTTAGGTGCCGGACCACTTAGATTTCTAATCTAGCTACGAAAGGTTACTGGGTGCAGTCAAGTACTTGTGGTAGTCAGTTGTGGACCAAGATGGAATTTGACATATCCTGTTAAAAGGAGAAATGCTTGCATTTCAATTTAGCAAGACCTTGGCCAAGGCACTTCATGCGAAAGTCACATGATCACTAAATTTGAAATCACTTTATGGATTTGCTATTTAGAGTTGACAAGCTCTTAAGCCATCCTTAGCATTTGTGGTCAAGAGGATGAATTATACGCTAACTGTTTCTTAGGGTTCTTGGAGTTTGCTCGGCAACTCTTCGACCTATCCGGATGTCGGGTTCCATTGCTAGATGGGTACATCGATTAGTATAGAAAGTTGTTTCTATGCTACCGGCTTAGGTTCGAATCTAGAGAGTCACATGCATAGAAGTTTCCTAGGATGATTTGTTTGCTGATCAACGATTGAGAATCGTATATGATTTAATTAATCAATTTGATTGATTGAATTATCTCAATTGGGTTAAGTACAATTGAATAAGATTTAATTTTGTTTAAGTCTATTAGAGGGACTAGTCAATTTCAAATATTGATTTAAAATTAGATTTGATTTGGATTTAAATAGATTCAGGACTAGCCAAATTTGATTTGAGCTAGGACCATGATCTATGTGGGTTCAGTCTAATAAATTTAGATTAGCTTAAACCAAAAACTAAACCCAAACCTCTCTTATAAGTCTGAGAGATTAAATTCACATATAGAATTTAATGTCTTGCATTAATCTTCTCCAAACAATTCCGTCAGAATTCTAAAGTGTTAGAATTTATATGGAATAAATGCGCCTCTTTGTATTAACCAAGCGCTACGGTTCGATGACTCTTTGGTTTTTTACTGAGCACTACGGTTCGGCGTGTCTTTGGTTTTTGCAAAGCGGCGAAATTCTAAATGTTAGAATTTAATGGGCTGGCTAAAAAGAGACTATAAATAGAGGATATCCCTTATCAGATTACACAGAAGAGAAAAACAACACACGATATGTCATGAATTGATTTTCTAAAGAATTAGAATAGAAAATCCTGGTGATTCTGATGCTAACGGAAGTGTGGAGGATCCTAGAAGAAGAATTCAAGTGGGAGGATTCAAGATCAGCAAAGTCGTTTGCCGCGAGCTAGCACACCTGGAAATCCGATCATTCGGGGCTTCGCATGGACGATACTAGAGGCCGAACGATTGAATGGCTGCAGAGCATAAAAGGATTTACCAATTGCCTTTAAGGTAAGTGATATGATCCCTAGATCTTAAGGCATGCTTCAAGATAAGAAGTATGACTTCTTGCCTTGAAGATCAAGCAAGACATGATCTTGATAGTTTTATTTATATGCATATTTTGGATCAATCGATCCTATATACAAGGAAAAGATATGATCTTGATGCATGTTAGATACATTAGTATGTAATCTTTAATTTTCCGCATTGATAATTGTTATCAATTTTTTAAAAACATGCATGCCTCAAAGATTGTTTCTCCCTTTAATGTGGATGCCCCCCAGCACGATTGGTGAGAACCTTCGGCATGCGCATCACCACCATAGCTATCTTAGAGGGGACGAAAACTTATAGCTCAAGGAGACAGAGCTTTCTTTCCTTCAGTGCGTCCCCCTTCCTGGCGCGCCAATCTGATGACGCCAAGTCACCTTCTTCAAGCGTCGGAAAGATGGACGTCCTTCTCTCCGGACCCCTTCAAGAAAAGTCCCCGGAGACCGGATGCTCCAGTGGGGACCCTCCAACGCTTAAGTTAGTCACTTGGGATCAGATGAGAACTGCTCAGCCGAAGGGAGCTAAAACAGTTAGGGCTTTAACTAGTAGAAAGAAAACTAGAAAACCAGAGTTCAAGGATCCTCACTCACAGTGTGGGCACGTGCTTTTATACCTGTTCGAATATCCCCCTTCTATTCCCCAAGATTGCTAATTTTTAGGAGCCCAGTTCAATAATGGACAAAATATGGGGCTGACGATGACAGGTCATACCCTCATCGTATACACCGGATGCATCATGAGTTATCTGCCAGTACGACCTCACAGGTGTCTTGCATCTGGGGTCATATCTGGTGCGCGCCACCACTGGATATGACCGTGCACAGCAACGGGCAGGTGGTAGTCCGCATATCGTAACGGGGTATGGTCATGCACAGTGATAGGGATACAACGGACCATACGCAGTTATAAGGTATGGCCACCCTCTGCCATAGATGTGCGGTGGATTATGTGGGCATGCCAGGTGGCCCAGAGCGGGCCTGACCATGCGCTGGGGATCGAGATACCATTCATGTGCCCCGAGACCGAGAGGGAGGTCTAGGGGGTTGATATACTGTTCATGTGCCCCGAGACCGAGAGGGGGTCTCGGGGGTTTAGACTTGAGGCCGAGGCCGAGAGGGGGTCTTGGGGGTCGAAGGTGGAAATGTCCAAGGCTGATGGGGCCATCATGGCAGCCATAAATGCCCTCCAAGTCATTATGACCGTACCATTAAATGCCCCAGCCCCTGCACTTGACCAATTTGATCCAGATTAGACCTCCACTCCTGTGGCACAAGAAAGAAAAAGTAGATCAACAACAAATAAAACCCAGAATTTTAAGTAGTGAAAAGAAAGAATTCTGTTACAAAACAGAGGCTGGAACAGGGGACTACTGTTCTCCTTGCGGCTGAATCAAAGCCGCCCTCGTGGAACACGGGCATTTGTTCACCCTCCGAGGCTCTGACCGGATGAGACGTCCACCCATAACCCTTAAATGTTGTCTCTTAGATGAGCAAGATAAAAGGGATACGAGCTCCCTGGTTTCCAAGGTAACCAAGCGGCCTCTGCTCAATCATTCCTCCTCCCATTGTCTTCTCCCTCTCTGGTACCGCAGCCCAAGGGTGTGAGCATCTCCGAAGACTCTTGTAGCCCCCCGACGACCGTTGATCCTTGCCGGAAGCCTCCACTATGCTGCCATGAAACAGGTGAGTCGTCCCCTGTTCCACAGTTACAGGGTGATACCAGCATATGGTATCAGAGCCCTCGCCGACAGTCATCATCCTCGGTCTGGTGACCGGCGAGGGAGAAGAGGTGGAGGAATAGGCCGCGGCAGCCGTATGCCGCCGCCTGCCTCCTCGTTGTGGCCATTTCTGCCGCAGCGATGACAAAAAAAAGGGAGATGGCCGTTCGGGGCCATCGGACCCCGAACGGCCACCGGCGTAGCCTTCGCTGACGTCGGAGGCCCTCCCCCTCTCTTTCCTGGCCGTCGGAGGGTCAGGGAAGCCCTGTCCGCCACCACAAAGGGCGGCGACTGCCTTGTGTTCGTGAACGCAGGGCTGCCGAAGCCACTCCAGCGGCCAGAATTCCCCCTCTCCTCATTTGGAGCTCCGCCTAGAGCTCCATCCCGACCACCGGAGGGCCGGGACGGCCCTGCATCGCAACCATGCACGTAGCACGCACGGCTGCTTTCGTGAGTTTATGGGTGGCACCACCCATAAATTCAAAAACTTATGAGGGGCAATTTTTTTTTTTGTAATATGAAATTAATTTAAAAAAACTAAGAAATGGACTATGATGTGGCAGCTTATGTGGCTGTGGGCCCCATCGACGTGGTAGTCCACGTGTCGGGTCCGGCTGACGTCAGTGCCTGTATGGCATTTTAAATTATTTTTCAGATTTTCTAGGTATTTTAAAATTTCATAAAATTTAGAAAAATTAGAAAAAATCACAAAAAAATGCAAAAAAATCATAGAAAAATGTAGAAAAATCAAAAAAATTCATAGAATATCATAGAAAATTTATTAAAATTTTTTTTGATGTGGCATGGGGGTTTATGCTTTGTGCATGAATATTTTTATTGCCATTCTGTCTGATTTTTTCTATAAAATTTTTTCTGGATGCATAATTATTTATTCTTAGTATAGAAATATGATTTATGCATATTTTTGCATGTTATTATTGTTGACATAATAATTTATGCTTAGTGCATGAGGGGCATTTATGTAAATTGTTATGTATTTTCTGCAAGCATGTTTATTTATGCTTGGAGCATAAATAATATATTAGTTATCATGAAATATATGCTTGATGTAGCATATGTTCACGTTGCGGATTTGTTTCAATGCCGATTTTGTGGACAATATAGATATATATTCTATGAAAAATTATTGGATTCAGTGTTCTATCTTATTAAATTAGTGACGATTATGAGCTTAGGAAAATTTTCGATCTCATTTATAAGTAAAATTATTTGAAATCTGAATATTTTTCAAATAGAGATGTACATTGATTGTGTGCTTGATGTCCATATTTTGTTTGACCAAATGTAGTGATGGCCTCTTGATCTGGTGTAGCTGGCCTCGATAGAGGTAAAAAACTGGATGGACAAAATTACAATGTGTGGCACCAAAAGATCCAATATCTACTCAATGAGCAAGAAGTCTTGAAAACCCTGACACATAGTATGATACTACCAGAACCTGGTACCTCTGAACAGAATCGTCAGGATCATGAAGTCTATGAAAAATGGGTAAAGAAGGATCATTGTGCATGCTTCACTATGTTAAGCTATATGCACAATGATCTGATTGAAGATTTTTAAGGGATTTTTAACTGCCCAGGATATGTGGAACCAGCTCAAGATTTGGTTTGGTCAGACCTCAGCAACAAGGCTACGGGCCTTGAACCTCAAATTTATGCATCATGTCAAAGATCCCAATCATTTAATGTCTGAACATCTCCACGTGATGAGTGGCATGATTAGGGATTTGAAGGAAGCTGGGGTTGATCTTCTTGAGTGATTCGTTCGCTGCAGGCCTTGCAGTGATTCGTTTGCTGCCTGACCCTCAGTGGAGTCAGATGAAGCTCTTGATGATTCATAGTGAGCACATCAAGACTTTTGAGGACATATCTCGTCATCTCGAGCTAGAGGCTGAGCGCATAGAGACTTCCCACTCCTCTGCCTATGTAGCTCACTCTGGAGCTTCGCGTTCCAGAGGTAGAAGGAGTAAATCCAGTGACAAGAAAGGTTCACAGAGTTTCAAGAAAAAGAAGGTAGCCAAGCCTAAGAAAGGCCAACCAAAGGGTAAGAAGAATGTGGCAAAGATCGAATGCTACAACTGTGGTATGAAAGGCCACTTCGCTCATGAATGCACAGAACCAAAGAAGGTATATTCCACACTAACCTCTCTCTATATTTATTCATATGCATTAGTTGCTAACACTCTTCCTGATTGGATCGTAGACACAGGAGCGAACAACACATAGTTCGAGATTGAGCTAGTTTTGTAGATTTTCACAGAATTTCTGCAGGCACCCAATATGTTGTTCTTGGAAACGGTCTGCATAAGCAGGTGTTGGGTGTAGGAGTATATTGCATTAGGTTATGAGGAGGACATGTATTGCTCCTACATGATGTTTTGTACATCCCAACTATCCAATGTAATCTGTGCTCTGTACTTACCTTGTTAGCTCTTGGCTATACCTTTTATTTTTCTGGTGATCGTATGTCTATATATCTGGATGGTGTGTTATCCTTTTGTGGCTATTTATCATATGGATTTTTCAGACTTGATGTTAAAATATCTAACTCTTACTCTTCATATGCTTGTGCCTCTTTTCCTGCATGTGATAATTCTTCACTATGGCATGCTAGACTTGGTCATATGGGCCAAGAAAGGATGGCACGGATGGCTAGAGAAGGGCTATTGGGCCCCCTCAGCAAAATAAGCCTCCCTATGTGTGAGTCTTGTTTGGCAGGAAAGGCATCAAGAAAGCCTTTTGGTAAGGCTTCTAGGGCCTCTCAGCCATTAGAGCTAGTACAGTCAGACATCTGTGGACCCATGAGTGTCAAAGCACGCCATGGCGCATCTTATTTCCTCACATTCATCGATGATTATTCATGATTTCGGTATGTGTACCTAATCTCCCACCGCTATGAAGTGCTGGATTGTTTCTACCACTTCTTAGCTGAGGTGGAAAATCAAAAGGAGAAGACTTTGAAGTCTCTTCGGACTGATAGAGGTTGCAAATATTTATCTGATCATTTTTAGAAGCTTTGTGAGAAGAAAGGGATATGCATGCAGCTTACCATTCCTAGGACATTACAGCAAAATGGTGTTGCAGAGCATCGAAACAGGACTTTACTGGATATGGTTAGGTTAATGATGGCACAGGAAAATCTCCTAATTAGTTTCTGGGATGATGCACTTTTGACTGCTGCCTACATCCTTAATCGCATACCCAGTAAATTGGTGTCCTCCACACCATATGAGTTATGGTATGACGCGAGACCTTATGTAGATCATTTGCACCATGGGGTTCAGCAGGATACATTCACAACATCTCCTATAGGTGGGAAAGCTAGGTCCTAAGGCTAGCAAAAAGGTGTTCATTAGGTACCCTCAAAATTCTAAGGGTTACGTGATGTATGGTGAACATCCTGATGGAGGACTGATTAAAATTGAGTCCAGAGATGTGGAATTCATAGAGAATGAATTTCCAAGCATTGGTGAGATCAAGAAGGACTTAACCCTGTATGAGTTACAGGAGGACCTTCCTACTATCTCTAGCAAAGGAGGGGCATTATGGCCTGTTCCAGAGATCGCCACAGATAGTGGAAGTGCTGGGCCCAGTGGGAGTGGCGCACCAGATAGTGGGAGCGCACAGGCTGAGCCCAATGGGAGCTCACCCATGAGGGTTAATGTACCTTCAGAAAGTAGTTCTAAAAATCTAGATCCATTATTACATAGAAGTACACATGGAATAGTTCCACGACAATACTTTGAGGTCAAAGGGAATGTGTTTCTTTGTGCTCCGTTGGATCCAGATGAACCAGTCTCTGTTCATGAGGCACTTGATTCATTAGTTCGTAAAGATGAGATGGAGTCTATGGATAGGATCATGTGTGGGACCTGGTAGACTTACCGTCTGAGCAAAATCTATAGGAAATAAGTGGGTCCTAAAGATAAAGCGCAAGGCTGATGGATCAATCGACAAGTATAAGGCTCGACTTGTGGCAAAGGGCTATACCTAGATGGAGGATGTAGACTATGAGGAGACATTTTCTCCTATGGTGAGATTTGCCTCCATTTGCCTGATCTTAGCTATAGTAGCTCAGTTAGATTTGGAGCTACTTCAGATGGATGTCAAGACAATGTTTCTTAATGGAAGCCTGGATGAAGAAATCTACATGGATCAACCTTTGGGCTTTGTGGCTAAAGGAAAGGAGGGCAAAGTGTGCCGCCTTAAAAGATCCATATATGGTCTCAAGCAATCATCTAGACAGTGGTACTTCAAATTTCATGAAGCCATTACATCGATTAGCTTAACTATGATTGAGGAGGACCACTGTGTATACATTAAGAAAGTAGACGATGGGATTCTATTTTTAAAGTTGTATGTGGATGATATTCTAATAGATGGGAGTTCTATAGGGGTGATCAATGCTACTAAGGAGTGGCAGTCCTCCGTTTTTTAGATGAAGGATATGGGTGAGGCAAATTTTGTGCTAGGAGTGAGGATCCTAAGGAATCATGCTAAGAAGTTTCTTAGTCTGTCTCAAGAAATTTATATTCAAAAAATATTGGAACGATTTCGAATACACTATTCAAAACCTATTGATACCCTAATAGAGAAGGGCTGCACTTTGAGTATTGACCAGTGCCCTAGAACGGATGAGGAGAGAGAGAAGATGAGCAGGATTCCCTATACGAGTGCTATGGGAAGTTTGATGTACGCTATATTGTGTACACGTCCTAACATTAGCTTTGCAGTAGGCTTGGTCAGCCGGTACCAAAGCAACCCAGGGCTTGCTTATTGGGAAGCAGTAAAGAGGATTTTTCGCTACATTCGTGGTACTGCTAATCTCGCCCTATGTTATCAAGGAGGAGATCTGAGATTAAAGGGTTTTTGTGACTCTGACTGGGCTGGCGATAGAGATGAGCGTAAATCCACTTCAGAATATGTGTTCATCTTTGGAGGTGGAGCTGTCTCTTAGTGCAGTAAGAAACAAAACTGCACAGCTCTGTTCACTATGGAAGCCGAATACATTGCTTGTTTGGCTGCTGTCCAGGAGGCCGTATGGCTGAGGAGGTTCTTGAGATGACTCGAGATATCAGCCAGTGCTCATGAGACTATTCAGATATGTTTTGATAGCATGGCAGCATTGCAATATGCTAAAGATTCCAAGTCTCATGGAAGGTCTAAGCATATTGACATCATATATCACTTCATTCGAGACATGGTCAAGCAAGGAGAGGTTACCCTTAGACATATCCCTACTAGCAGGATGTTGGCTGATCCATTGACTAAGCCCATTGCTAGAGATGTCTTCCAAAGTCATATGAGGAGTCTGGGTCTGTATTGTATATGACAGACAGGGATTGTATGGATATTGTAAATTGTATTATTTATGTTGAAATGAAATGCTTGTTTTCATTATTATCATGATAAGTTCATATTGGCAAGCACATATGTGTATGAATGTCACAGGCTTTGATCAGTCCACTCACAGGGGTGATCAACATGGCAATTTTGTAGTGGGCAGGATGAGACTAATGTAGCCATGATAGATGCTTGAGTGAATGCATGTATTGCAGAATGCATGGGTTACATAAGATACTGTATGAGTTACATACTGCATGAATTGCATATTGCATAAGTTGCAAAATGGGTTACATGAATTATAATAATAAGTCGCCTCAGTTTGGATTGAGATGAGACTCAGGAGAGTCAAGTATGGAGTTTGTACATGTATGTATGGTGTATGTATATTAATATGTCCACAGATCCGTGCTAAAGCCTGTTGTAGCCGAACTGGGAGCATTGTTGTGTGCTCGAGTCAGGCAACTTTGTGATGCCTGGACTTGTGTTCGTATGGTGTTTGAGTATGACATAGCCCATTGAGTGGGAGCTCCATCGTAGCATGCATTATGTTGCATGTGCTAAGGTCGACTTAGTAGGGGTAATGGGATACTCCATCTTTGTTACCGTGTGAGCCCTACAACTATGTAGTGTTCTTGGACTTGAGCCTATATCATGAATTTGTAGTTCAGGATGACTTCCTTAACCTTATCCTTTAGGGTCATGAAATTAATACGACCACATGAGATAATCCTAGAAAGTCAACTGGACAAAGATGAAAGATTATTCGCGATCGCACCTTACCGTTGTGATTCATAGCCCAGGCAATCATATGCATGAATTGCATATGATTATGAACACGGACACTTGACTTAGTTTTTTAAGTACTGCTCAGAGTACATCCTTAAGGTATTGAGAGTACTTAATTGTGGTGTGATCGGATTTTATGAGACACGAACGAGATTGGATTGCATCGTTTATGTACTGCGTTAGTTATTTATTAACTTAATGCAGCATTTTCACTGTGTGTGAATTTTATCGAATCGCACATCCTATTGCACTGCAAGAGGAAAGAGGTGAGATGACATTATAAATAAGATCCTATGTGGATGAGTGAGAGATTGTTACGAAACAGAGGCTGAAACACGGGACTACTATTCTCCTTGCAGCTGAATCGAAGCCGTCCTCGTGGAACATGAGCATTTATTCACCCTCCGAGGCTTTGATCGGATGAGATGTTCACCCATCATCTTTAAATAAGATGTCTTCTGGACGAGGAAGATAAAAGAGAGATGAGCTTGCTGGTTTCCAAGATAACCAACCGGCCTCTGCTTAGTCGTTCTTCTTTCATTGTCTTCTTCCTTTCCAGCACCGTAGCTTAGGGGTGTGAACATCTTCGGGGACTCTTGTAGCCCCGACGATCGTTAATCCTTACCGGAAGCCTCCGCTATGCAAATAGGTGAGTCATCCCCTCATGCTCGACGGATTAAGGGTGATACCAGCAAATTCAAAAGTACATGAACGAGAAATATCACAACCTTATCAAGTCTTCTCTTCTCCCGGATGGATCCTTTTGGTCTCCCTTCCTGGCCAGCCAACTCACCAGACTTAACTCTTCTTCTTCTTTTTCTTCTTTTCCGTCATATCCTCCTCCCCTTCCAAATTCAGCCGTTTTTTTGCCGATTTCTCCTTCCTCAGTTCATCCATTATTCCCCCCTTTCCAATGCTTCCACTCTCTGATCCCCAAGAGGAATCCCCCAACCATTCTTCCTCTTCTTCTCTTTCCTCCATGTCCGGAGGCTCCCATCCCCTACAAGCATCCTTCAGGTCTGGAAACAAAGGTTCAAGCTCATCATCCGAAGCCATTTCCTTGCCCAAATGCTCTGATCCCGGCGCCGCATCAACCGCATCCGCCGCGGATCCTTCCAAAGCCGGCGCCTCTCGCGCGTCAGCGAGATCCTCGGAGGCCGGGGAAGGGGAGGGGGAGGGGGAGGGGGAGGGGGTAGAGGTATCGAGATCTAGGGTTGGAGCGATCGGCTGATAGGAAGCCCTAGGTGCCGATGGCGTTTCAGCTTTCGTTGAGAGAGGGGAGAGGAGGATTCTTCAGGCAAACGAAGGACGACGGCGTCCTCGAAGATCTCCATTGCCCCTTCGACCTGGGGATCGAAAAAGCAGAGATGATTTGGAGCTCGAATCTCCCAAGCGCAGTCGAGACAGCAGGGGAAGGGAAGATATACGACAAAGAAGCGGGCGGATTAGAATTATGGAAGCAGAGCTTTTGGTGACCTCAAATATCGGGTCTTGGCAGCGGGTTGGTGGGATTTCTCCGTTGATTTTATTATTTAAAATAAATAAATAAATAAATATTTTATATATTATAAATATGTTTTACTATGAAATTTTTACCTATAATTTTTAAAACTTAATAGGTGCAAAAAAAAAATCACAGACAAAAGTTATTTTTCTTGTAGCGAGAGTTGTGGCTCAACACATCCCAGAATGCCTTAGCTAAATGGGGGTCTCTAGAGAAGTGCATTTAGCATTGGGGCCCTCATTGTAAAGCCTCCTTTAAGCATGGACCAATACCCAAACTTGGTCTCAATTGCACTAGCTTGAAGTCGTTGCCGGTCTTGGAAGCAACTCTTAACAGTTGCATCTCCCTGATCACTAACCTAGACCCAAGTATAAAAAGTGTAGAGCAGTTCCTTTTGCAAGTAGATCTACCATGACATGGTCAGTTTCTTTCAAGCAGATCTACCATGACATGGTCAGTTTCAAGAAGTGGTTGCCTACCTTTGACGTCCTCTTTGCTATTTTCATCATTGAACAATAAGCGAACTTCTTGGCTATCATTGGATTCTGGGTTGTTTATGAACCTACCTCCATGCTGAGACCTTGGCGACTCAGCTAAGTACTCTATGCTTGTTGATAAACGTAAAGTAATGGAATTACTTGAAGGATGGCAATACATAATAATATGAAGATTAATTTTCATCCTTCTCACAAATGGTAAAGAAGTATACTCGAGGCCTCCATTTACTACCATCATTTTGGCTCAAGACTACAAGAATTTTGGCTTTCAACAATGAATTTTTGTTATTGCTGAAAGTGCTAAAATGTTCTGCAATACATTTATATTCATTACCATTCGTTACAGAATGTTCGTTGCTGAAGCTCAAATCACTACATTTAGTAACAAATATAATTCGTTACAGAAAGTCTACCTTTTGCAACGAAAACATTTCGTTACGAAATCTAGAAAATTCGTTACTACTAATTTCCAAAAAAAATATGATAATTCATTACTGAAGTCGAGTTTCTCAACAAATTTATTTTCGTTGCTAAAATAAAATTCGTTGCTAAATGTTTTCTGTAACGAATGTTTTATTTAGTTACTGAATATGAGTTTCTGCAACGAACTTAGTTTCATTGCGGAAAAGAGATCGTTGCTAAATATTTTTTTTCGTTGCAAATTCATTTAAAATTTTTGCAAATATAACTTGTTCCTAATATTAAATTCATTATGAAAAGTCAAATTAGTTATGAATGACTCTAAATTAAAGTTCATGAAACTAAATAGCATTAATAAATATATCAACAAAGTCCAAAATCTAACGAATTAAAATTTGTTGCTAATAATCGAAGTTTTAACAATGAATTTATTCATAGCAGAAATAGTAATTCGTTGCTGAAAGTTTTTGGTGCCAAATTTTTTTCCGCAAAAATGAATATTATGTGGTGCTAAAACATTCAGCAACAAATTTTTTTAATCACCACGAAAAATATTCGTTACAGAAAGTCCTTTCTAATTATTTACGAATTTTTGACAATGAATATTTGTATTCGTTGCAAATATTCACTTTCATCAACAAATTTCAAAATTCATTGCAGAAAAATTCATTGCTGAAAGCCAAAAATCTTGTAATGGGCGTAATAAAAAATCTTAACAACTCTTCATTTTGCTTTCCCAGTATTAAGGCAAGTGGTCGAGCCACACTACTGAACCTGAGCCAAATCTGAAAAATTCAACCCATTTGGTTAATTTGACATGATATACATCAACTGGGTCTCAATTGATATTATGAATTAGACAAGATAGTTAAACCCATATGTTGACCTTAACCTACTGTGCGGCTAGATCACTGAAAATTAGATATATTAAATTGCCAGCTTAGGGTGTTGGATCCAGCTCGGTCCATGGAAATTGGACCAAATATTTATGTCATAGCTCTGATTAACCTTTTATAGAGACCTTGGATTGGTGCCCAAACTACTCATTTTATTAGTTCTTCAAAAATAATGCACCCATCTCAGCCTTTGGGAAGGAGGAGCTCTCAACCGAAGGAGTCTTCGTCTGCTGCAGCCATTGACTCTGCTTCTCTTTCCATAGAGGATGGGCTTCGTCTTGGGACTGAGGGCCGGCGTGAGGTCTGGAAGACTCCGGTGAAGATGGCTCGCCGACAGTTCTCCTCATCCCAGATGGCGGTCGATGGTTCGGGAGTGGTGTTGATTCAGCCTGGAAAGAAGTCCCTTAATTCATCTCATCTTTACCTCGTGTCAGACTTGACTTATCCCCTTATGGCCAGAATGGTGGCCAGGTGCGGTCAATGTCGCATTCTGATTAGGGTACTGGGTCTTCTTTGGAGGAGGTTGACGGAAGTTCTGATGGTCAGAGTCCTGGTTCCTTATCGAACGTGACAGCTATTGAGATGGAAGGGCCGCTGGCCTGTTTAGATCAGTAGTTTGATGCTTGCCCTCTGATGGAAGGGGGTATTGCTGACAGCATTATGATGGAGGACCAAGGAGGGGTCCCAGTTTCCCCAGTCTATAAAATGAGGATTCTACTGTGGAATGTGAGAAGAGCTCGTAAGCCATCTTTCCGTTCCTCTTTTGGAAGATTGTTGCAGTTGCATAAGTTTGATATATGTGTCCTTTTGGAAACGAGATTGTCGGGTGAGAGTCTGGCTCGGTTTCGTAAGCAGATGGCCCGATCTTGGTCCTCTTATGCTGTGGAGGCTGAAGGATTGTCAGGAGGTATGTTGGCTATTTGGCGTTCCTCTGCGGTTACGATTGATGCTTTTCATCAGTGTAGTCAGCAGATAAGTATGATTATCTCCGAAGGTGCTTCTGACCCTTGGCTCCTATCGGCTGTCTACGCTAGTACTGACTATCGGGAGAGAAGGATTCTTTGGTCTGAACTTAGTTCCCTTCTTGATCAAGAATTCCTTCTGTTATTGCTGGGGATTTCAATTGCATTACGGAGGCTAATGAGAAACGAGGGGGTAGACGGGTTACTGGCTCAGCTGACATAAATGAATTCAGATCTTTCATTGCTTCTGCTGGGTTGCTGGATTTGGGGTACTCTGGACCCCAATTTACCTGGTGTAATAATCGTCAGGGTTCTGCTCGTGTTTGGGAGAGGCTGGATAGAGCTATGGCTACAGCTCAGTGGCTTCATTTGTTCCCTGCGGTTACCGTCACTCACCTTTCTAGAATTTCTTCTGATCACTGTCCTATTTTGATCTCCATGGAGGTTGATCAGCATCAGCGTAAGCAGTTCAGATTTGAGCAGTTTTGGACTGCCCATTCAGCTGCTCGTGCTATCATTCATCACATCTGGCATCTCCCTGTCAGGGGCAATGCTGTTTATCGATTATCTCGTCGTCTTAAGATGGCCAGGCATAGATTATCCAGATGGAGTAGAGTGGAGCTGGGGGATTTGGTCAGACATATTGAACTGGTTGAAAGTGACATTTGTGCCTTACAGGCTAAGGAAGATATGATGGATTTCTGCAGGCCTCGGACCTCAATTCTCTCCGGATAAGCTTGCTCCGCATCACTCTCTTCTACGGCAGCAGGAGGTTTATTGGTGGCAGAGATCCAGGGCTCAGTGGATCATGATGGTGATCGTAATACCAGATTCTTTCATCAGGCTACTTTGAAGCGGCGTGCTGCCAATAGGATCCAGAGATTAGTTGATGATGAGGGGAATACTCAGGAGGATACCCAATCTATAAGGGAGCTACTTCTTCATTTTTTCCAGTCTAGATGGGCTGATTCTTCTGGTGAGGGGCCCGGTAATTCCGGTTTCAGATTCTGTGAAAGTCTCTTCCTTGGATAATAGTATGCTTGCCAGAACTATTACTGCGGACGAGATTAGGGCAGCCCTTTGGGATCTTGGCCCGGATAAGGCCCCTGGGCCTGATGGGTTTCCGCCTTTCTTTTATCGTCATTATTGGGACATTGTGGGACAGGAGGTGGTCTTGGCCATTCAGTCTGTTTTCCTAGCTAAACAAATTCCTACGGAATGGAATCAGACCTTTATTTCTTTGGTGCCCAAGCGTCCTGATGCCTCCCTTCCTCAGCATTTTCGGCCCATTAGTCTTTGCACTACTCTTTATAAGGTCTGTGCTCGGCTTTTAGCTCGCCGTCTTTCTCTGGTGATTCCTCGCCTCATTTCAGCTGAACAAGGGGCGTTTATTAGAGGGCGTTCTATTTCAGATAATATTCTCATCGCCCAGAATTTATGTTTGATCTGCAGAGAGCTCCGGCCAGGAGATGTCTTATGGCTGTTAAACTTGATATGGAGAGAGCCTATGACAGACTGAGTTGGGCCTTTTTGCACCGCTCTCTTACGGAGTTTGGATTCGATGGCTTGTTCATTGAGTGGATTATGGCTTGCATACAGACGCCGTCTTTTCTATAATTATTAATGGGAGTCCGACCAGATTTTTTCACTCTACTGTGGGGATCCGACAGGGATGCCCTTTATCCCCTTTGTTGTTTATTCTAGCTGTGGATGATCTGTCTCGTGCTTTCCATCAGGCTCAGCTAGATCAGAGGATAGCCCCATTTATGGCTGGTGTGGAGGGCCCTATGGTTTCCCATCTCCTGTTTGCGGACGACTGCATTCTCCTGGGCCAGGCTTCTATTGATAATGCGTCGTCTTTCTATTCTATTATTCAGCGATATTGTCAGGCTTTGGGCCAGAAGGTTAATTTTCTAAAGTCCACTATATGTTTCAGCCCGAAGACTCCTAGATCTATCAGGGAAGCCATTATTTCTTTATCGGGTATTTCTACTCAAGCTGACAGATTTATGTATTTGGGGATTCCTATCACAGGGAGACGTCCCCGTTGCTCTGACTACTATGAGCTTGAGAGGAGGGTTCATCAGCGTTTGGAGGGGTGGCAGGTTACTGGCCTTTCGATGATGGCCAGAATTATCATTATCCGCTCGGTTCTCTCCTCGCTTCCCCTGTACCTTCTGTCTAATTCTATTATTCCTATTACTTGTCTTAAGAGGATTGAGAGATGTTTCCATGATTTTCTGTGGGCTTCTATGCAAGAAGGTCATGGTACTCATCTTTTATCCTGGGATACAGTCTGCATGCCTATCCAAGATGGCGAGCTTGGGATCAGTCTCTGATTGTTAGAAGGGATGCCCTTCTTGCCAGACATGCTTCTAGATTCCTTCTGGAGCCGCATTGCCTTTGGAGTACCCTGATGCGTGCTAGGTACGGTGCCTGGATGCCGGATTCATATATCAGGCCACCTCGAGGTTGCTCCTCTTTTTGGAAGGAAGTTTGTAGGTTTGGTCAGTCTATCAGGGGTAATGTTACGTGGATGATTGGAGATGGATCATCAATTGATGTTATTCAGGACATTTGGTTTTCTGAGCTTCCTCTCTCACGATGGCCCTCTTTTATCAGTATTGACATCCCTTACAACCTTCGGGTTAAGGATTTGATTTCTTCTGATCCCCCTGCCTGGCATATCCCCTGACCCGTTTCTTCGGGCTGGAGCTTTCTAGACGTATTCTCTCGATGCCCCTTATCCCTGGTCGCTCATCTGACTCCAGGCTTTGGCAGAGATCCTGTCTCTCTAGGGCTCCTACCAAGGATTTGATGATGATTTTCAGGCCGGGTTCCCAGCGTTCGATGGATGCTGATTGGATTTGGAAGCTTCCCACTCTCCCCAGAGTGCAGCTATTTATTTGGAAACTTCTGTTGATTGTCTCCCTACTTATCTTCTTCTCTCTAGGAGGGGTCTGTCGATCCAGCCGTGTTGTCCTTTATGTAGGGTGGAGGAGGAATCCTCTGAGCATGCTATCTTTACCTGCCCCAGGGCGAGACAGATCTAGCATATGGTGGGTTATTCTATCAGGATGGACGATCTGGGTTCACCTCGCTCTTCTTTCTTCCTGGATATTCGTAGAGCTTCTCTGCAGAGGTGTAGCCGTTGGGTTGCCACGGCTTATCATATCTGGTTATCGAGAAACCAGATTCTTTTCACGGATGATCCTATGTCTTCCCTCAGGATTATGAGGAAAATCATATCTTTGGTCACGGACTGTGCCCGGGTTGGTTCTGACGTCTCTGGCCTCTGGGGATCCCCTGCTGCTTCGGCAGCGAACCGGCATTCGGTGTTCATCTTTGGGATCCCCCTCCTCCAGGTTCATCAAAATCAATTTTGATCGTAGTGTCCGTGGCAGAGCTGCTGGTTCTGGATTCCTCATCCGTGGCCCTTAGGGTGAGCTGCTGGGAGCGGGTGGTTTTGGTACTATTGACTCCTCCGTTCTGATGTCTGAGCTTTATGCGGCCTGGGCGGGCATTTCTTATGCCGTCAGGACTCTTCAGGCTCAGAGGTTATTCATTGAGGGTGATTCCATGTCGGTTATTTTTTGGCTGCAAAAGGAGAATTACCATTCCGGCCTTGCTAATCCGATGCTTATGGACATTCGATCTATCCTTAATAAGGTCGACTGTGCTCAGATTCGCCATATTTATCGAGAAGCCAATTCGCGGCGGACTGGTAGCGTCCTTTGTGGCCCAGCATGCTGGATCGTGGTTCTGGAAGCCGAGCAATCCCTGTCCTTCTATTTTACAGCAAATTTTGTATTCGGATCTTTCTGACTGACTCGTACTAGGCTAGTGTGATCGCCCGTTTTATACTAAAAAAAATAAAAAAAAATTAATGCACCCAATATTTAGACTACGGCTTTACTTTCTCATCTCGTCATAGTCTAAATGTCAAAACAGTTAGGTTAGTGTCCAAGTCAATGCACTGGAGTCCCACTTATAGGCCCTACTTATCCATTTTGTTCGATTCCAAATATAAAAACTTTTGGATTGCATATTAAGTCAACCTATTTGATAGTTTTTTCAAAGATAATCATCTAAAGTGTTGAATCGCAAGTCCTTATTTGCCTTTTCTTTATTGCGGGTCAAATATAAAAAGTTTTTCGCTATCACCTATGTTAACATGTACTGCAAGTAGTGTGCCCGTTATGAATGCTGACATTTTGAGTGGTGATTAATGTCACTTCAAATAGCTACCCCCATGATAGCGTGGATATGCTGGGTCTTCGAATTTGGTCAAGTTCACTGGGCATGCCCAATGGCTAGCCTACTGTCCCCATTTTTCTACTGCGAGTTCTCTTAAGCGATTTTTTTGGCTCTCTAGTGAAGCAAGACTCATTATCTTTCTCAACACACTACTATAGAAATTTAATTAGACTAGACTACATCTAAAAAAATGTAGTCTTTATATATAGACTACAGTTAAAAGTATTTAAAAAAATGTAGTCTTTTTGAATGTAGTCAAAAAATATGAGCATAGTTAAAAGTCCTGGTTTAGACGTTTTTAGATGTAATTAAAAGTAAAAAAAAAATGTAGTCTTTAATACATTTAGACTACATTTTTATCAAAATTGTAGTTAAAAGTTAAAAAAACGTAGTCTTTAAATACATTTAACTACTATTTTTATCAGAAGTTGTAGTTAAAAGTCAAAAAAAATGTAGTCTTTAATGCATTTAGGCTACATTTTATCAGAAATTGTAGTTAAAGGTCAAAAATTATAATCTTTAAATACATTTAGACTACGTTTTTATCAGAAACTATAGTTAAAAGGCAAAAAAATGAAGTCTTTAAATACATTTAGACTAATTTTTCATCATACTACATTTTGATATTGAAAACGTAGTATAATATCCAATCATGTCATACAAACATATACTTTCAATTCCAAAAATTCTAAAAATATTGAAATATCAAATACTGTCATATAAATATCCAATACTGTCATCATATTCCAAAAAATTTCAAATACATTGAATTAAAATATCCATTTTTCTTCATATTTCTTCGATGCTAAATCTCAAATACATTTAGTGCCAATTTTCTTCAAATAAAACCTTGCAAGTACTCGACCCATTCTCACGCATAATGCCGATCTCTCTTGTTTATAAGTTTTCTTCTCAGCAAACTGCATATATACACATAAGTTACTTAGAAAAGAGCACTAAATGATTACGGACACAAAAATCTAAAACCATAAAAGTACTACTTATATATATGAATCATGTATACAATAATAACCTACCTTTTCATCAGTTAAAATGATATGATTCTCAATGATCTCCTTCATATACATGATGACATAATAGCCACATTCAACACCTGATGGTTGCTTAGGACACTTGAAAGATGAATTTAAAAGTTTTTATGAGACTTAAACAAATAAGATCTAATTTTATAAATTATAAAAAGAATGTGCAAGTTAATATACCTTAACTGACTCCCAAGTAAGTGTTTTTCTTACAACTCGTTCAGCTTTAGTGTTGTATATTTTGAGTGCATTGATATAGCAAAGTATAATAATAGTGTGAGACTCAAATGATATAACCCAAACAAATTATAAAATTAAAAAGAAATAAATATTTATGTATTAATAACACCTTTCAATTCTTTTCAATTGAACGTCCAATAGAATCACAAAATATACTTTGTCCCCATGAGGGTAATAACCACTAAGGACCAGTATCCCTTCATAAACATAATAATAATAATTAACATAATATCAAAAGTATCAATTTTATTAAAAAACCACTTACCCATAGTTATAAGGAGCTAGAAATAATTGATCCATATTACAATGCTCTAATCCTTTAGCAATAAAATCTGATCGTATTCTAGCCGATCCAGAGTGTATAGAGATATGTGTATGTCTATGAAGCATACATGTTGAGTAGTTTTGATTTCTTGAGTTGGTTGTACAAATAGCTACACAAATCAAATTATTCAATCCCATGGTTATTATTAGAAACTTGTAACATCTAGTGATTGCATATGAAACGCAAAAAAATAAAAAAATATCTTATTATATATATATAGCACAATACAACTACAACTAATCTCCTCATTGAGCAAAAGTTATCGATATCTTCTCGAATAATATAACAGATCCGTTCATGATCAAAGACACCAACATCCAATACCATAGTTATTGTATTTTTATCTCCCAAACTTTTTGCAATATGATTCTTTAAATACAAACTCCATGGACCCTTTTCTTTGCTTTTTATCTATAACTTTTATGGCGGACAATCTTAGCCTGTTAATAATAATGAAATTCAATTCACAAATGCTATATAGCAAATAGTTTATCAATATAAATTAATCACAAATTTATGGATAAGTTAAGAAGTTTTAGATACTTTGACTGGATCATCAATAACTAATGATTGAGGCCATGCAATGTGAGAACCAACAAAATCTTTAACTTTCATCATCACCAATTGTTATTGGAAAGAGAGCATCATCGTCAAAACAAACATCAATAGATACACGATAATTATGAATACCCAAAGTAACTCCATGTACAGCAAAGTTTGGTGCTCATTCTTAATCACTATACCATATCTAATTATATTATCAATAGATCCTATTGCCAATTTGCATGGTTTTCCCTTCAAAGCAATAACATTAGAAAATATAAGTACTATGAATTTAAATAAAATGCTACAAATATAAGTAAATATTAACATACACTATAAGAAAAGAACGGAATATCGACAGAATTTAGCGACGGATTTACATTTGTAGCAAATAGCTTTGGATCAACGACGGATCATGAGTGAAAATAATAGAAATATATTATTTTAGCGATGGACATGTTTCCGTCGCTAACAAAAATATTTAGTGTTAAATTAGCGAGAGAAAATTTTCGTCACTAACTTTAGCGACGAATTAGCGATGAAATATTTCCATCCCTAAGTTTCTTTTTTTTTAACCTGGTTTTAGCGACAGATTAGTGATGAAAATTTTTCGTCACTAACATTAGTGACAGATTAGCGACGAAAAGTTTCATCACTAAATTTTATTTTTTTATCCTATTTTTAGCGACGAAAATGTTCCATCGCTAAGTTTAAATTTTTTTATTTAAATTATAGCGATGAAAAAATTTTCATAGCTAGTTTTGATCTTTTTAGCTCTCATTTTTTTTTTTTTGTACTTGGGTTTTAGGACGAAAATTTTATCGCTAAGCTTTTTTTTTTTTTTTTTTTGTACATGGGGTGTAGCGACGGAAAAATCCGTCGCTAAGCTTTTTCTTATCAGTCTGAGGTTTAGCAATGGAATTTTTCCATCGCTAAGCTTTTTTTTTTTTCCATCATGATGAGGTTTAGCGACGGAATAAGTTCTGTCGCTAAGCTTCTTTATTTGCGCTAGGGTTTCTTTTTCCCCTCAAGCGGTTGATCTTCCCCATTTCTCTCCCGAAGCTGGCGTTTCTTTTACCCCGTTGATATCCCCCATTTCTCTCCCCAACGTTTTGTTTTAGGGAGGAAGAAGCTTTCTTACTCGCCGTTTTCTGTCCGTGGGACAAGGGCTGGGATGAGAAATTGAGGGGAAGATATCCACCGATTTTCGCTGCAGTCCGAACACATCCACGGTAGTTTCCCACTCGCCCTTGTCCCTATAAACTATTGAAGTCTTTCTCTCAGTGGGAGCTTGGGGAGGCCCCGTCCACGCCCTCGGAGCTCGCAACTTGCCTCCAAACCATGGTAAGAATCGATTGAATCCTCTCTTTATCCCTCTCCCCGTGCTCTCCTTTTAACTCTCTTCTCTTGCGCTTGGGATTCCTCATAGATTTGGGGCTGGATTCCTACAAATCACGCAGAAGGTTTCTAGGGTTTTGTGTTACTGTCGATTCTTTTCTTGATTCCAAAAAGAGTAACCCTGGCCTTAGATTCGCCCACCCGGAAGAAGATTTTTATCCCTTCCATTATTGCATACCATCCTCTGTTCTCTGTTGTGATACCAAATAATGAACTGTGCTCGCTGAACTTCCAGGGTTGCGATGGCTCTGTTCTCATCAACTCCACCAGCAGCAACAACAACCATACCGAGAAAGCTGCGACTCCAAACGTGACCCTTCGAGGTTTCAGTTTCATCGATCGGTTGAAGAGTTTGGTAGAAAAGGAGTGCCCTGGCGTTGTTTCATGCGCAGATGTTCTCGCACTTGCTGCAAGAGATATGCAGTGGGAGTCATAGTAAGAAGCATAAACATGCACTGAGGAATTAATCACTAGTTTTGGACTCAAATTTCAATTTTTTTTTTTTGAAGTCAATGGCTTCATTTTTTTTCTTTTCCTCTTAGAACAGGGAGGACCCTGTTGGCAGAGGGCGCCACGGAGACAGATCCGTCGGAGGCGTCGCCGCTGACGGATGATGTGATCGCGGCTCTGGAGAGGAACGGTGTGAGCTTGATCGGGTCAGCGAGGACCAAGGCGAAAAAGGGTGCGAAGCCGAGGGTGGCGGCGATAAGGATCGACATCCCGGCGACGACCCCGGCTCGGACGATCTCGGCCATCAGCTCGATCATCTGGGAGGACCTCGTGAACGTCCGGAAGGACGGATCGGGTGACGGAGATCGCATCAACCGGAAGAAGATCCAGCGCACCGAGAAGATGATCCGGAGGGCCTTCGTGGAGCTCTACCAGCCTGGGATCAAGGTTGTCAATTTCGTTTCGATTTATGTTTCGATTTAGCTTATGAAATGAAATGTTGCTTCGAAATATATATATAAAATAAAAATTTTATTCATAATTCATATTTTTATAAATAATAATTACAACATAAAAATAAAAATTTAAGTTTTTATTTGTTTGATATATATATATATATATATATATATATATATAAAATTTATTCATAATATTATTATAAATAATAATAATATAAAAATAAAGTGTTTGAATTTTTAAGAATGCGACCGTGGGATAGGTAACTAGATTTTTTTTATTATATATATATTTTTAAAATGGGTAACTAGGATTTTTTTATATTATATATATATTTTTAAAATGGTTCTGAAAGGTTTAATAATTTATAAATTGGTTCCAAGCATATTTTTCGAAACCGAAACAGCCGAAAACGGCCGAAAATGATGAAATACATCGAAACGCACCGAAACGGTCGAAAAATCTTTCCGAAATAAGCTACCGAAACGAAACGTCTCGGCTGAAAAAACAAATTGACAACTTTGCTTGGGACTCCCACTTACAGGTTGGTTCATCGAAACTTATCGATATCAATCGGTCGTTTTACTCTCCGCATGCAGAGCGTGACGTACGGACGTGGCGCCTGCATCATTGACCATTTTATCCTTTCACATTCTTAATTTGCTGTTGATTTTATATATTTGTTAATATTATTATTATTTATTTATTATTTTCTTTCATCTCTTTGATTTTTTTTTAAAAATTCTTATTATGGTTCCGCTGATTTGTGGCAGCTTGTTAAACATGATGGCCTTCAGGAAGATACTGAAGAAATTCGGCAAGGTAATAGCATGGCAATCCCTCGCAATTAGAAGCATAATAGCATAAAAGAAAATTAGCTCTTGAAAGTCAACAAATCTGATTTTACTTTTTTTTTTTTTTTTTAACAACCAGAAAAAAGGGATATAGTATTTGTTCGATGCTTGATCATCGTCAGCCGCTTGTCGCTCGGTAGAATGTGCCGAGTTGATAATTTTTAATTGACTTATTTATTATTGAAAAAGATGTTACTGTTACAGAACTTTTAAAAGTATCCATGGAGAACAGCTATTCAATATGGAACTCTCTCAAGAGAAAACATTACAAAAAAAAAAAATTTATTATGAGAAATTAATTTATCGCAATAGGTACAAAAGTTATCGTAATAAATTATTATGATGATAAAAAATTCATCGTAATACATTACAAATCGTCGTAGTAATATATTGTCGTAATAACCTATTACGGCGACTTATTTTCGCCGTAATATCAACCTATTACGGCGAAATTAAGTCGTCGTAATAGGTTTTTAATTAAATTTTAAAAATATTAAAATTTTATTACGGCGACTTATTTTCACCGTAATATCAATCTATTACGGTGCAAATAAGTTACCGTAATAGGTATTTAATTAATTTTTAAAATTTAATTAAAATTTTATTACGCGACTTAATTTCGCCATAATAGGTTGATATTACGGTGAAAATAAGTCGTCGTAATAAGTTTTTAATTAAATTTTAAAAATATTAAAATTTTATTACGGCGATGTATTTTCGCCGTAATAGGTTGATATTACGGCGAAAATAAGTCGCCATAATAAAATTTTAATATTTTTAAAATTTAATTAAAAACCTATTACGGTGACTTAATTTGCCGTAATAGGTTGATATTACGGGAAAATAAGTCACCATAATAAATTTTAATTAAAATTTAAAAATATTAAAATTTTATTTTAATATTTTTTTTGTATTGCACCTGTTACAATAATATAATATTAAAGCAATGATACTAGAAATAATTTTCTAATATAAAAGTTTCACAAAATACTTTAATAAAAGTTTTCATTCATTTCAATAAAATCATCATACAATGTTTCAAAAAATACATAATTTAAAAAAAAATACATGTACTATGGAGGTGAAGTCTGCTGGGATCCACTAGGATGATATCCAGGCACAAACTGTCGCATGAAAGCAGCGAGCTCAGTAGTCGTCGCCTGTAGATCCTGGATAGTCTTCTCTTGCTGAGCAAGCTTATTCTCTTGCTGAGCGATGAGCTCTCGGCACTCATGTAATTCACCCTTTAATTGTGAGCTTTCAGAAGATGAAGAACTACCTCTAATTCTCGATGTACCCTTCGGTAATGGACCTCATCCTCTTTTATAATCAGATCTAGAGCCTAAAACCTCCTCCAAAATGACATCCTCATTGATTGGTTCTACTGTAGAGTCCTGTGAGGAAAGTCGCTTTATTAACTGTGCCTGCAATGAAAAGAAAACAAATTCAATATGTTTAGTATAAAACATTACATTCAATAATATTGTATTTTTAATTGATAAAACTTACATGAGTTTCTTCAGCTTTTTCATTTATCCATTGATTCTTCTTTTTATCAAAATGAAGAGTATTCCACAGATGAAGTCTTGATGGCTCCTCTCCAGTAACAGGATCTCTCTGAAAAGAAACAATAATAATAATTTAAGATAATAATCTAATACAATTATCAATGTATCAATGGAATAATCTAATATAATTATCAATTGTTAACAAATAATCATTAAATTAAAGGTTTATATCCAAGTTTTTATTCAATCATAAGCTACATTTTTATAGTCCTTTAATCAACATGAGCACTTAAATATTCAAAGGCTCTTAATTTGGGTAAGTGGATTATTGTCTAAATTTGCACAGTGAAACTATGCATTTCTGATTGGGGCTTAGTCCTGATTTTAACATCACAATTGCAATATTGCCACTTTTTCATTCCTAGATTTCTGGCGTTCAAATGAATGCAAGGATTTTGAACTTATAGCAAGGAATAATAAACTTTCCAAGGTACCAGTTCAGATGCCTTTGAAAAACGTCATGAAGTGGTAGCAGCAAATATGACTTTGAGAGTGATCAGTCTTATCCTTAAAACCAGGTGGATCTAATCGTGAGACCACCCAATCTTTAAATGCACTGCATGATCATGGACTGCAAAGAATGAGAGGAGAAGAAAGCCAAACAGCTCAAGGAAAATCACAATCAAATATTAGATGCTCATATGCCTTTAATCCTTGGAAGTACCCGTGGACAAATGGGGTCAAAAGCAGGGATATGCTTTGGAGGATTTAAGTTGAGATATAACAGGAGACAATTTCTTGATCTTCACAACATTTTCTACATAGTTCCTGCTCTTTGAACATGCAGAGAGAGAGAGAGAGAGAGAGAGAGAGGTCATAAACACATCTAATAAATGATCACTAGACATTGTCATCAAAGCATTATAGACAATTCTATATAACCTATCCAGTGATAGTTCAAAGTTCCATGTTCCAAGCAAAAGTCTAAAACATACATCCTAACCTAAACTTCTCAATTTTCTATTGGGCAAACCCATATTAACCCCTGAAACATATGCAAGCCATTGCCACCCACTTTCAGTCCTTTCGGCCCATCTTATAGTCATCCCCAGCAAAGATTAGTTCACTTCAAAGGGCCCTATTTTGGTTGAATTAATCTGAAAAGATCCCAGTACTCTCTCTCTCTCTCTCTCACTCAACACCATCATAGACAAGAAAATTGCAGCTGGCCTTTCCTATTAGCTCTCGTAGCAATTACCACAAAAGAGGAACAGCTGAAAAATTTTGTATCTAAAGGCACCTCTTTGCTTCTATTTTAACAGAGTTTTGATTGTTTAAATGAAGAACATGCTGGTAGTTCAAAGATCAACACAAACACCAGATGTATGCAAGTCTGCAATCTATGGATTGCAAGAAGATGAACAATGAGAAGTCTTTATGCTTACCTCGATTAAAACTAACAACAGCACACAGGTAATCATCCATAACTGCTAGGTAGCTACAAAAGATCTCCTAGCTTTTTTAAGTAAGACAATGCCATTCTGTCTACTAACAGTGTTTGGCTTGCCATCAGGATCCAAAGAAGAGACTTGGATACACCCAGATAGGTGAAGGCCAACGCGGCGCAGGTTTCCCTTTTTTTTTTGTCCTTTTGCTTACTAACAGAAATTCTCCAAGAAAATAACCAACACATCTAACAATTTTAATAATGCGAACTTAAAAGGAGAGGGGGGAAGGTCCGGCCATGGCTGGAGGACAACTGAAATAGACTCAAGAGGCAAGACAGCTGCAATAGTTTTGGATGCGTGCTATGTTTGATGCATGCATGCTGATTACCATACATGCATCATGACCACACTTGGAGCTTATTACAGGTCATAGCAACCAGATTATTCACATTATCACTGTCTGAAATTTTATCCAATATTCATCCGTAACCTATTTTCAGATTAATCTAAACATTTCTTTCCCATAAATTGTTTTATAACTGGATTGCTTGCATTGCCTTCTATAATACAAAAATAAAATTTCCACGTAATCTAAACCAATTCATGGCATATTCAAACATAAAGAAACAAACCTACAACCAACATAAAACAACCATTCTCAATCAATAAGATACGCAGGCATTACAACACGATGACAAATTCAGACCAACTAGACCCATGCATCGAATACCTAGGTTCATGCTTAGAATATAAAAGCACTAGATTTACAGTATTCCTTACCATATCATAAGAGTGAGCCGGTATAGACTTCGATCCAGTGAGAGCAGCATATGGCTGCAATTCCCGATTAGATTTATTTGTTTCTGATTTTTTCTACATCAAAGAATTAATGAAAATGGTTACATGAGTTTATAAAAATAAATAAACTATTAAAATATTTGTATGATGTATTTACCTTATACTCATCTGAATAAAAGTAATCACATAGAAAGTCCCAGTCACTCTGCGAGACACGAGATGGCTTATTTTGTTTTGCTAATCTCACACTTGTGTCCCCACCGTGACTAATGAAGTGGATATGAAGCCGATATCTAAATTCTCGATAAACTTTATTCATTTGAAACTCAATACCTTTTTTAATATGATCTAAATTCATATCAAGATCGAACTTCTCCTGCAAGTATATATATATATATATATAAATTATAAAAGTTATAAGGTATATTAAGTACATTAAACGTAATCTAAAGTAATCTAATACAATTATACTGACCTGAAGTCGATCGATCATAGGTGCTTTCTGTGCATCAGTGATCTCACTCCACTTTCTGACCGCAAGTGGTGCCATGTCACGTACAACCACTCCTATCTCGGTCAGAAACTCAGAGCGAAACTCACCCAATGGTCGTCCAACCTCAGGTGGCAGAAGAATAGGCAACTTCTGTCCACGACGCGTATCAATCAGATGTGCGGACTTGTATCCGCGAGCAGGACCTCGGCCCTTCTTCTTTGATGATGTAGCTGCAAAACATAATGAACTAAATTAGTGCAAAATAACATAAAGAAACATAGCCAAATAATATAAGTTTAAAGTAGAGTTATTACATGATGCGCCGACAGATGACCCCTCTGTCAGAGCTGGAATGTAAGGAGAATCATCTCGCCTCGATGTAGCAGGAGTATCTCTCGAAGACATCTGCAAACAAACATACAAACTAGAATTAACAAATAAGAAAGTATAAGAACATATAGTTATAATAAGTAAAAAAAAATGAATGCTACCAAATTAATCACTGTCATCACTAATATGCTCATTTTCTTCATCATCCTCCATATCAGAACTATGTATAGATCCCTCACTGTCATAATCAGCTAGTGTGTCGTCCTCCTCAACATCTTCGCATATAAAGTCATCTTGACCGACATCACTATGACCTCTAATGTTTTCTTGAGTTGCAACTATTTCAGCATCAGTGTCCGTACGCCGAGATGTTATTAAGTCCATGTTAGGTTGCTCACATGTGAATCGAAGGGCTGCTGAATCATCTTCTTGATATACTTCTTCCTGAACATCATCATCTTTTTTGGAATATCCCACAAATGACGATGACTAACCTTGTATACCACTTTCCAATTAGAATTGTTCTTCAAATCATCCAAGTAGAAAACCTTTTCAGCTTGTGATGCTAAAATGAATGGCTCATGTTTGTACCATTCTGAACTAATATTTATACTTGTAATATTATAATGTTGTTGCATTCTCCTGTGCTTTGGTTCAGTTTCAAACCATTTGCACTTGAACATTATCGCCTTACAACCTTTAACAAAATGAAATTCAAGGACCTCTAATAATATACCATAAAAGTTAATTTCTTCTCCTAGATGAGTAGAGGGAACACAAATGCCACTATTCTGTGTTTTATGGCCGACATCCCGAGTAATAGTGATAAATTTAACGCCGTTCACCACACAGCCAGTATACGAGAACACACGACTGTCGGGACCAATAGCCAATGAATAAAGCTCATCAGTAGCTTCAGATGCCCCAGCAAAATGCTTATTTAACATCTGGATAAACCAAACATCAACGTCATTTGAAATAAAGACATATGATATATTAATTGACAATATAAATGAATGTACGGGCTTACTTCATTTTTAAACCACTCCAAAATCTTTCCTTTTGTAATTGGTCCAGTTGTTCCGGTCTAGTTGGATTTAGCTGATCAATGTGTTGGCTATAGAGAACATTACGCTAATGAGCACTATAGAAAATTGCATGATATGAAGAAATAATTTTACAAGTATACTTACTTGAGAAATGGTTGCACCTCTGGACAATTATTGATGAGGTACCAATGTACTTGTTTTAAAGTTTTATCATCTAAATGCACCATTCTTCCTTTTCCAAGAGGCCGCCAACGAGTTGCAAATATATTTAATTGCTTGTCCAAATGGCTATCCGAATCAAAATTTCGTTCCGGACGATTGAATTTTGTTTCTATGCCTCGAAGATACATTGAACAAAATGTTAGAGACTCGTTGACAACATAAGCTTCTGCAATTGAACCTTCCGGACGAGCCTTATTACGTACGTATTGTTTATACGTACCAAGTGCCCTTTCAAAAGGATACATCCATCTACTTTGAACAGGTCCGGCAAGTAAGGCCTCGTAAGGCAAATGAATTGATAAGTGCACCATAACGTCAAAAAATGCTGGTGGGAAAATTCGTTCAAGCTTACATAAGATCACCACAATCTGCTCTTGTAACAACTCCAAATCCCTAACATACAATGTCCTTGAACAAAGTTGTTGGAAGAAATTAGAAAGCTCAATTAAAGTACTACTCTCATGTTTCTGCAAGAATGGTTGAATGCCAATAGGTAACAATCTTTGAAGTAGTACATGACAATCATGTGTCTTCAAGCCGGATATCTTTCCATCACCTTCATTTACGCACCTTGAAATATTGGAAGAATATCCATCGGGCACCTTCACAGATTTTAGCCACTTACAGAATTGTCTTCTTTCATCTAATGTTAAGGTGTAAGATGCAGGAGGCTTATAAACTCTATTACCTTGAGTTTGTAACCACAACTCCCTTCGGATCCCCATTGAAGCCAGGTCCTCTCTTGCTTTATATGTGTCTTTTGTCTTACCTTCGATGCTTAATAAAGTTCCCACGACATTGTCACATATATTCTTCTCAATATGCATTACATCTAAGTTATGTCTCAATTTTAATGATGACCAATACTCCAACTCGAAGAAAATGCTCTTCTTATACCAATTCAACTCATTTGGTGCACGCTTTCGCTTTCGATGTTTATTGTTTGGATGCTTTCCGGACTGTTCAGCAGCTATGTGTTCTAATTGCATTAAAATTTCTTCTCCGGTCAACATTTTTGGTTTGACTCCATGCTCTCTACTTCCATCATGGAGTCTACTATTTCGCCACTTGTGATAAATAGGCAAGTAACGGCGATGTCCCATATAGCAAATCTTGTCTTTCAGCTTTTTGGATGAGGTTTGCTCATTACAAACTGGACATGCCTTATAACCCTTTGTGCTCCAACCAGATAATAATGAGTATGCTGGAAAATCATTTATAGTCCATAAAACAGCTACGTGCATCCGAAAACTCTCTTTGGTAGATGCATCATATACATCAACACCTTCGGTCCATAAATGTTTAAGTTCATCCACTATTGGCCTTAAAAATATATCCATATCCCTTCCTGGAGATTTAGGACCGGGGATAAGCAACGACATCATAAAGAATGTCTCTTTCATATATTTCCATGGAGGCAAGTTATAAGGTACTAAAATGACGGGCCACATACTGTATGCATTACTCATGTTCCCAAATGGATTGAATCCGTCTGAAGCAAGACCTAACCTTACATTTCTTGGTTCACTGGCAAAATTAGGATACTTTTGATCAAAATCTTTCCATGCTTCTCCATCTGCTGGATGCCGTAACACCCCATCTGTGATCGGTCGCTTATCATAGTGCCACCTCATATCTTCAGCTGTATATCTTGAGGCATATAGACGTTTCAAACGAGGTGTGAGTGGAAAATACCGCATAACTTTATAAGGTATCTTCTTACCTTTGTCTTCAACCACTTGGTACCTAGGCTCGTTGCATACCGGACATTTTTCTAAAGAGGCATTCTCCTTCCAAAAGATAGCACAATCATGCTTGCATACATGTATATTCTCGTAGCCTAAACCCAACTCATTCATCTTCTTTTTGGCCTCATAGTGCGAAGATGGTATTCTAGTACCATTCGGAAATGCCTCTTTTAATAGTTCAAGCAACATATTGAAAGACTTATTTGTCCACCGATTGAGGACCTTAATGTGCATTAACTTCACTAAGAATGTCAAAGAAGAAAACTTTTCACATCCAGGATAAAGCTCGGATTCCACCTCATTGAAAAGATCATCCAATTTCTTACTGTGATCGGTCCTTCCATGGTCAGACATCATCGGATTGTCATCATCATTGCCAACCTCAGTGTGAGCACCACTTGGGCCAGCGATGTCCTGCAATGCTTCGACCATCTCATCTTGTTCCCTTTCTGGGTCATCATCTTCATTCTCATTTTCATCTGAGACATTGCTTCCAAACTGTTCTCCATGAAAATACCATGTCTGATACGTCTTCGAGAAACCCTTTAACATACAGTGTAATTTAACTAAATCAGGCTTATGCCATTTGCCATTATAACACCGCACACAAGGACAACGTATCTTCCCTTCTTCATTAACATGAAGCCTTGCCTTTTCTATGAACTTCTTAATACCGGCATCATATTCTGGACAATTGCGTTTCTTATGTATCCAACTCTTATCAATCGGCATCGTTGGTGACGTACAACAGCTGTTTGTTGCAAGGATATGTTAGTGATAAAATTTTCCTTTTTTTATTCAGTGAATTATCGTACTATAACATGTCAAAATTAAGGAAATGATTGGTAGTAAAAGGACATTTTCAACATATGAATCCAAAAACTGGTAAAATAATGATTTCACAAGTTAAAAGAAACTCCATCACAATCAGTAACAATCTTGCAATGGAGAATAGAACACCTTCAAAAAAACTCAAGAGCTAACATACCTTGAAGTACTATAAGCTGTTGTGTTTGTACCTATTTAAAATTTTGAGAACTATCACTTTAAGATGTGTAATTAATAAGACAAATTAGTATTAGTTAATGTACCAATTTACTAGTTCTCATGCAAAAACTTTCTTTAAAGGGTAGGCAAAGGAGATATAAATTGAATTCTACCATTCCACATCTCACAACTGCAACCAACTGTAACATGACTTCGTCCTTAATAGACGATAAGTTGGTTAGCAATCCTCTTATGAACTACCACAGCAGGGCCCTTTTGAGCATTTGACATACCAAGTGGACAAGTCAGTTGTCTGCTCAATCATTCATTAAATTTCACAAAGGTTTTTCTATGTTATACAAGTTAGCCTTTAAATAATTACGCCTCTGTTAAAACATAAAAAGGCTGATGTGTATGAAAACAGAAGTTGATAAAATTTGAACAAATGGCTAGAAACCAATTAAAAAATTATTTGACTTAACTGCTGTTCTCGTCCTGATATCAATTGCAAGTAATGCAAACTCTATTGTCGAGATGCAAAGTTCTGTGAGTCCTTCAGGTGAATCTGAGTCACTTGAATTGTCACATATGGACATGGATGTACTTGCTAACATCAGGTCATATGCCTCTCACAATCTCATGATGGAATTGTTTTATAATTGACTATATCTTTCACTATTTGTAGTCACTCCACATTTATAGTAATAAATTCCCTATTTACTAAGCCATGGAATTGTTTTATAATTGACCAAACAACAGAAACAAACATATATATATATATATATATTTAAAAAAAATGAATCAAGAGAAACCATTGAAGAACCAGAGCATGTCTTTTCTACAGAATCCTAGAACTCAATAATACTTTTTCACTCGGTGAAACTAGTTAATATCAGCTCTTTGAATCCTGAATACATCTCCAAAGCCATCAACCAGGATTGTCAAAGTTCATTTGAAATGAAACAAAGAAGCAGTCATTACAAAACCACGGAGGCCCAAAAAATTGTACAGAGGCCACTAATTTTTATGATCAATCAGTAGATTGCAAACCCGGAAATAACATAGTATGGATTGATACAAGGAATAAGGGGCTGATTCCATTGAAAACTACACCTGCAGTTCCTGCAGGTGATTGTTTGATATGGAAAGGGCCGGATCACCTGTAACTGACCTGATAAAATTATCTCCACTAACATTATTATATCTTATTATGACATTATATTATTATTACAATATTCAATTATGGTATATTTATGTTACATAATAATATAACATACAATATAAGATCATACAACATTATGTTATAGCATATTTTATCTTATGTTTGTATTTGTTTGCATTACCTTATGTTAAGTTATATTATAGTTTACTTTATCTTATGGTATAGCATAATATTATAAGATACCGTTGTATTATATCTAGCAGGGTATCATAATCTCTCCATATTCAGCAACCAAATACAAGAAGTTATGAATGCAGTCTTTAGATGCAGGGAAACACTTGCAAACACAAATGCAGCATTCTAATTGCAACTGCATCTACAAATGTAATCATCTAAAAATGCAGGTTGCCAAACAGCTCTTAACAAGCTTTTAGCATGCAACTCAGTTGCCTACATCTGACCAGTTGCAGACAACTGGATACCAGCATTAACCCTTACGATTAGGATGCAGTAACTAGATGCAGAAAGAGAGAGAGAGAAGCTTAAATAATAATAATAATAATAGCTAATGTAAAGTTCACTTACGAGGTTCTCAATTCGCTCCCTTTCGTCTTTCCGTGAAGGTCTGTGATCAGATGTCAGAGCCTCTGCCATCCCAGCTCTGCTCAAAACAGCACGGCAGTCCCCGACATTGGAAACAACAACGATTAAGAATAACAACGATTAAGAATAACAACACACACATATACAGTGTAATTTAACATCCTATAAATGTTGTTATTATCTAATTTCTTTGGTGTGCTTGGATCGTTACATGATTCTCCAATGGCACATCCATGACCGGCTGGGATTAGATAATCATTGTTGACATCAATTTGGATTTACCGTTACCCTCCCCGACCCCTCTGTCTCGTCCACGGGCGGGAGGAGCCGCGGCCTTCGCCTGCCGCCGTGTGCCTGCCCCTTGCTCGCGGCGCCACCTGGGACGCGGCCGAGTCAGAGGGCCGGGTGGAGAGGCACCGTCACCCAAACCGCTCGCAGCCGCCGCCGCCCTCCTTCCCGCCCTGTCTCTCTCCCTCCCTCTCTTTTCCTTCCCTCTCTCCCACTTCTCTCACTCCCAATTTAACTGTGAAACAGGGGAGTCGGTTCCCCGTTCCCCCTGCCCTCAACTCCCCCGCCCCCCCTTCTCTCTGTTGGTCTGCCCTCAATTCCCCGCCCCACCCTTCTCTCTGTTGGCCTGCCCTAAATCCCCCCCGGCGGTCTCTCTCTCCCCGCCCCCTCCCCAAATCATCAGAAAACAAGAGAAATCGAAAAAAAAAAATCCAAGTGAAACAAGAATCGCGAGCAAGAGGGTTTTATAAAGCCCTTCTACTCACCTCGTCCGAAGGTTGACAGAGAGGAGCTCGGAGGCTGACGGCGGAGACGAGCTCGGGGGGAAGACGGTGGGAGGAGGGTTTCACAGAAAAAAAATCGCGCGAGGGTTACCCAGTATTAAGGGGACCTTATTACGACGAAAATAACTTTCGTCGTAATAAGGTCTGGTATGAAAGATATTTTTCACTATATTACGATGAATTTTTAATTTCATCGTAATACGTATATTTATTACGGTGAAAATGTATTTCGCCGTAATAAAAAAAAAAAAAAAAAAAAAAAAATCATAAAATAAAATATGGACTTATTATGATGAATTATAAAATTCATCGTAATAAGTCTTTTAATTATGGCAAAAATGTATTTCACCGTAATAAAAAGAAAAAAAAATTAAAAAAATTAAAATCGTAAAATAAAATGTGGACTTATTACGACGAATTATAAAATTCATCGTAATAAGTCTTTTAATTACGGCGAAAATGTATTTCACCGTAATAAAAAGAAAAAAAAATTAAAAAATTAAAATCATAAAATAAAATGTGGACTTATTACAATGAATTATAAAATTCATCGTAATAAGTCTTTTAATTACGGCGAAAAAGTATTTCACCGTAATAAAAAGAAAGAAAAATTAAAAAAATCAAAATTGTAAAATAAAATGTGGACTTATTACGACGAGTTTTTAAACTCGTCGTAATAAGTCTTTTTATTACGGCGAAAAAATATTTCGCCGTAAAAAAGAAAGAAAAATTAAAAAAAATTAAAATCGTAAAATAAAATGTGGACTTATTACGACGAGTTTTTAAACTCATCGTAATAAGTCTTTTTATTACGGCGAATAAATATTTTGCCGTAATAAAAAGAAAAGAAAAATTAAAAAAATTAAAATCATAAAATTAAAAAAAAGGCTTATTACGACGAGTTTTTAAACTCGTCGTAATAAGTCTTTTTATTACGGCGAATAAATATTTCGCCGTAATAAAAAGAAAAAAAAATTAAAAAAATTAAAATCGTAAAATAAAATGTGGACTTATTACGACGAGTTTAAAACTCGTCGTAATAAGTCTTTTTATTACGGCGAAAAAATATTTCGCCGTAATGAAGAAATGTTATGACGAATTTAATTTTTATTTCGCCGTTATAAATAAACCTATAACAACGAAAATATTTCGCCATAATAGTTCGCCACAAATACCATACTTTCTTGTAGTGAAAATATCAATAATCACGGGTTAAGCCAAGTTTTTGCTGGAATTAGCTTTTTATCTGGGCAGGATGGAAGCCTTCTCGTGTTCTCGATACTTTATTTATATCCATTTTAATTATTAGTTTTAATGATTACTTTTCTTAGTTCTGAAGGTTTCCTATTATAGTGGACACTCCTTGATCTCTCACTTGAGCTCGGTAATACTATTTTGAGCTTACTTTCTAGAGGAAATGGGACAAGTTTTTTTTTTTTTTTTTGAGCTGAACTTGTTGAAACTAGCTTCTGAATGCTTGCTTGGTATTGGCTGCCCTTTGACATATATATATATATATAGACACATACTTGTGTTCACTTTCATAAATGACCTCAATCTGTTAACATTACACTAACTTGCATGGTAAAGGACTAGCAACCAACTTAGAAAAGAAGTGCGGTAAGAGAGAGAAAAATTGACTTCATTATTTTGGGATTTACCTTATTGAGTACCCTTCTAATTTGGCATAACTTAGATGTAATGCATATTCAAGTGTGAGTGGTTTGATCCAACGCCAAATATGGGTACAAAAGTGCATCCATAGTATAAGTTGGTCGAGGTGAATCAAAACATAGATTTAATAGGTATGAGCCATTTGTTATGGCGGTTCAAGCATGTTAGGTGAATTTTATCGCATACCCAGGTGTCAGACGCGAAAGAAATGAGTGGTTGGCTATTTGTAAAATTAAAGCTAGGGCTAAATATGAAATTCCACAAGCAACATCAAGTATCACCAGCCTTTCCAATGTATCACCAGCCTTTCAAGAAGATGGCATTGATAGTCATTATATAGATATTGAAAATGATGAAAATGACAATTTGGTTGATGCAACAGGTGCATATATTGACATTGAAGAGGATAATGAAGAAGAAGAAGAGCCTAAGCTTCAATTTGAATCACATGCTGATGATGAAGAAACTGATGAGGATGAGTGGGATTCTAACGATCATGATAATGATTAGGCATAATGTTTAAACCAAAGATGCTATTTTCTTTTTAGTATTATGAACTATTCACAATGTTTAATCAATTGAGATATGTTTGTAAATTGTTACATCAGTCTTGCTTTTATTATTGTTATTCTTTTTAAGTAGCAATTGATATTTGTATTCATTGTTGCTTTAAATAGTGTTTATTATTATCGAGTGACTAATATGCGGATGGGTCGCACATCATTTGAAGATATATTATGGCAGAGGCAGAGGTTATACAAACCGAGGAGAGTGACCAACGCAAAATAGCATTTTCTCATCAGCTCCTCCATCAGCAAATATGCCGATCTTAGGGGGTTCTACATCAGCATCTCCTACAAACATCCTACTACATCATCTCCTACCGTTAGTTTAGCCCTACATGTACAATCTGAGGCATCGATGGCATAGTTGACCAATGGTAGACGACGACTCGATCTCGATCCTAGGAGGTAATATTACTATTATAATTTCTTAAAATCTTTCCATTTATCATTTAATCTATGTTTGAAGTATGGCTTATTTGTGTTTTATGCATAGCGGGAGTTTTCTTTAGTCTCATGCGGCTTCTGCGGCCATCACCTGCAATTTTTTGCTCCGTTTGAGTGACAAAGGACATGCATGGAAGACTGTGCCTAATGACGTGAAGGACTTCTATTGGCTTGAGTTTCAGGTTAAATCCTAATAATTAAGTTAAAAATGTGATGAGGTGCAGATGGCTTTGTTAAAAATGTATTTCTTGTGGTTGATTGGTTGTTTGAGACCTCATAGATGATGTCAGGTTACTTATAATTTCAGTTTGATCTTAAATATTTAATCTCTTTTGTGCTTGATTGGTTGATAGATGTCTCATACTTGAGGCCATGTTAATGATGTTATATATGAAATTCTACCAAAATTTTAATTTGATATTAAATATGTAATATGTCTTATGCTAGATTGGTTGTTACATGTCTTGTACTCCAGGTCACATTACTTATGTTATGGGCGTAACACTGCCAAAATTTTAGTTGATATAAATATTAATCTTATATGGATGTTGCTAGTCAAATAAAGGTCTTATATGTTGTTTTTTATTTGTTTCTATTTCAGAAGGAATTTACTTGGGATCCAGAGCTTGAGAGTGTAATCAAGCGCAGATGGTTACAATAGGCTACTATATGTTATAGTGACACTTTGAGCAAGTGGAGAGCATCTGGCAGTAAACCATCATGAATTCCAGAACATGTTTGGGATTTGAGCAAGTGGAGAGCATATGGCAGTAAATCATTATGAATTCCAGAACATGTTTGGGATAGTTGGCAGATGGTTACTATAATTTCGACTCGAGATGCGACAGCTGATAGCAGAGATGACTCGTTCTGACTATATTTCAGCTCCATCTCTATAGAGAGATCCACCTCATTCTGATAGCATGTAGAACTATATTTTGATTATTGAATTTTATTGGATATTTGTCATGTTTTGAAGTTTATTGTAAAAACATTTGTTTGTAAGATATTTTAATATATATTTCATGACTTCTTTTTAAAAAATATTTGTATTTTATTAAATTAAAATTTTAAATTATAAAAATAAAATAAATTAAAAATAATAAATTATTAAAAAATATTAGTGATAAAAAATCCATCGCTAATCCGTCGCTAATTAGCGACGCATTATATCCCTCGCTAATTAGCAATAGATGACAAATCCATCGCTAATCCGTTGCTAATTAGCGATGGAATTATATCCCTCGTTGATTAGCAATGGAAAAAAAATCCGTCGCTAATCTCACTAATTAGTGATGAAAATTAATCCGTTGCTAATCCGTCGCTAATCTTAGCGACGGATTTGAATTCTGTTGCTAAATATTTGCGAGGAACATTTCTGAGATGAATTTTATCCATCACAATTCCATTGCTATATAAGTTTAGTGACAGAATTTATATTTTTAGCGATAGAAAAATCCATCGCTAAATTTATTTTTTCTTGTAGTGATACCTTTTGCATGTTTCTTTGTCCAATGGTAACTAATTCTGTACTTGCATCATTTTGTGTATCAGAATTAGCAACCGTTTTATTTTGATACAATTTTTTAATTGAGCAGCAGCTACCTTTCTCTGAAACATATTGATGAGCACTTGCAGCAATTTTTAAAATTTCTCTCAACTTTCTATTTTCTTCATGAAGTTGATGTAGTTGATCAAGTAATGATTTTCTTTCCTTAGCATCTTCTCTTTGTTGTTGATTCAGTTTTTTTTGTTCTTCTAACAATTGTTCTAAGATTTTGCTTGTTTCCATTCTTCTCGGAAGATTGAAATAGATTTTAGGGGTAACCATACCTCCAACACCCCTTACTCGACCACCATGTTCAGGATTTTCCAATGCCATTCCTAGTATGTCTTTTTGTCCCGATTCTTGTATTGATCCATCTTTCACCTTCATTGTATATTCATCCTGATATGTAGACAAAACGAACCATACATTAGGAAGTTATAAAAGAATCTATAATTAGCTATTAAATAAACAATACCATATTTACTTACAATCTTCTGTATGACTTCTTGGATGACTTTACTATCAGAACCATCACCTTTTGAAAAAACAGCTTTCCATATAACACTTCGTCCAATGTCTTCATCGATGCCCATCTCTTTTTTCTATAATTAATAGACAACGAATATAAGCTTAAAAAATTAGCTAATAATTACTCAACAATGTAGAACTAAATATTCAAAACTTACTATCTTTTCTTCCACATTAACAAATCCATGCCTAGATGAACGATGTCGATACTCATTGCTTTTTGCTCTTTCACTTTGCAACCTACTCCATTCCTAAAATTCTGGAGAACTATACCTGCTGACAAAGGCATTCCAAGCATCTTTTTTATGAATGGATAGTTCTTAGGAGGGTTGTCAAATAAGGGTCGCCTATCCTTCAATGGATTCAAGAATTTTGTCCTCAACTTGAACTTAAATTGTCTCCATTTTGTACAAGCAGATGACAGAATATGTTCTGTCCTTCAATTGGCACATTATAAGCTTTCTACAAAAACATAGAAATACATAAGAGCATACTAATAAAATCAAAATTTAATTAAAATAATTAAGAAAAAACTCACCTTTATTTGCATCCAAATTTTATTTTTCAGTTCTTCAGGAACTAAATGCCAATTTTTGAAATTATTAGGCACAGTGGTTATGGCTATAACACCTAGATAACTTTGCATTTTTGTATTAACCTTCCCTAAAGATTGTCCTCTTTTATTGTAAGTCACATCCTTTACTTTTCCATGAGACCTAGCTTTAACTACTCTAGGCATAATTATTGGATCCCTTTTCTTTTGACCTTTTTTACGCTTGACGCAGGTTCTTCATTCGCAGTCAACAACATGTACAATAAGAGTAAATTATCATTATTTTAACAAAAACCATAATATATAAAAATAAATATAATAAAATAGTAAAAATAAGCGAATATATGATTAACAAAGATAATAACATTTCATGTTAATTATTGGCAATCCAAGTATCCTCACTATCATCCCGCACATAAGGTAGATGAGAATCATCCATAATATCAAAGACTGTATATCAGGCATTGATCTGATAACACAATATTCTAATACTATATCACCTAACTCATCATCATTTGAATAACCATTAAACTTATGCCTTGAGTTTGGAACTACAATTGACCAAGCTGGATCATTTCCATCTTCTATATAAAACACTTGCTGGGCATGAGTAGATAAAATAAAAGAATCTGACTTATGTCCGATTTTGGTAAGATCGACCAATGTGCATCCATCTTCATCTTCTTTAACTCCACTAGAGCTCTCAACCCATTGACACTTAAAAACTATCACCTTAAATTCAATATAATCAAGTTCCCATATATCGTGAAGAACCCCATAAAAGGACATATTTGAAATTATCGGGTTCTTGTCCTTCAAGCTAGACACTTGCATTGTTTTAGCAGTTAATGTGACACCACTATTCTGAACACATCTAGTACTATCACATTTTTGGGTGTGAAATCGAACTCCATTTATAAGATATCCATCATATCTTATCACTTGGGGTTCGGGTCCATGAGATATCCACCTCAGCGTATCGGAAATGACGTTACTGGATTCCTTAATCTCAAACGCAACCTACATTCATTTTTAAGATTCAGCAACATAAATAATAGTTAAGTATAAACAAATCATGATATCCTAAAAGATGCCAAGCACATAGTCATATACCTTTTCATGCAACCAATTTATGAATGTTCGATTATGCTCATCCTGAAGCCACTTTTGTCTTCTTGTTTTATTTCGATTAGCTGCCTTCAATTCTTCCATGTGTTGCCTGTATGTTAGAACTTATTTAGTTATGACCATATACTTTAAAAATAAGAACATTTAATGAGACTCAAATAACATATGATGGGTCTGACCTACTCTACATAGGCTGCAACTTCTGTTGTATTTTTTAACACATAAAGATGTGCTTGCTCTAACTCTTTCACATTAGCTGTAAATACATGAGAACCAGAAAGTGGTTTTCCAATACTGTGTTGACCATCACACTCATTTCTCATTGATGGGATCCAACAGCTTTCATATTTGACAAGTACTCCAAACAATATTCTATAGCTTCTTCAGCAATATAACATTCTGCAATGCAACCTTCTGGCCTATTGCGATTGCGTACATATCATTTTAAGATCTTCATGAATCTTTCAAAAGGATACATCCATCTTAAATAGACTGGTCCGCATAACTGGACTTCACGTACAAGGTGTACTGTTAAATGAACCATTATGTCAAAAAATGAACGAGGATAATTCTTTTCCATCAGGCATAAAGTCTTCACAAGTTCTTCTTGTAGCAAACTGAGATTGCAAGTATCCACAACTTTGTTGCAAAGTGCATTGAAGAACAAACTTAGTCTAGTTATTGTGGATCTCATGTTCTTATTCAATAATCCTCGTAATGCCAATGGAAGAATTTGTTGGATCAAAGTGTGGTAGTCATGAGATTTTAGGCCATAAAGCTTCAATTCTTTCATAGAAACACAATTTCTTAAGTTAGAGAATATCCATCTGGAACTTTAAGTGTAGATAACATCTTGCAAAATTTGATTTTCTCAGCCTTAAAAAGTGTGTAACTTGCAGCATGCAAATATGTCCTTTTTTCACCTATTATTGGCTGTAGCTCACTTCGAATTTCCATATTTACTAGATCTAAATGACTGCTTAGTCCATCCTTTGACTTTCCATGTATATCAAGAAGGGTTCCCACGATGCTCTCACATACGTTTTTCTCAATATGCATCACATCTAAGACATGACGTACATGAAGAAACTCCCAATATTCAAGATCAAAAAATATTGACCTTTTTTTCCATGCAAGTTTAGACTTTGCCTCTGAAACCTTGTCTTCTTTTTTGATTTCTCAACATGCACTGTATTTGCTTGCTTTTTCCTATACACATAATTAATATTTCTGGTCTTTTGTAAAATTTCTATTCCAGTTAAAGGTTTAGGCTCAACATCAAACTCTTGACAACCATTAAATGCCTTTTTTGCTCTTCTATATGGATGATTTCTGTGCAAAAATCTCCTATGACCTTGGTACATATTTTTTCGACTATGTTTCAAGTATACACTCTGTGTATTTTTAGCACAAATTGGGCAAGCCAAATAACCTTTAACACTGCAGCCACTCAAATTTCCATACGCAGGAAAATCATTTATCGTCCATAGTAATACAGCCTTTAAGGTGAATACCACTTGCAAATATGCATCATAAATTTCAACACCGACATCCAATAGCATTTTTAAATCATCAATAAGTGGTTGCAAGAAGATGTCAATATCATTTTCTAGTTGCTTAGGACTCGATATCAACAAGGTTAACATCATGAATTTTTGCTTCATACACAACCATGGTGGAAGATTGTAAGTAATAAGTACGATAGGCCATGTACTGTGACGACTACTTAAGGAGCTATATGGATTTATCCCATCTGCTGCAAGTGCCAATCGGAGATTTCATGGCTCACATGCAAAATCAGGCCATTTGTGGTCTATTAATTTCCATGATGTTGCATCTACTGGATGTCGAATGTAATTGTCAACTTCTCTTTCGCTGGAATGCCATGTCAAATCTTTTGATATTTGACGAGTACCATACATTCTTCTAAACCTAGGTATGGGGGGAAAATACCACAGAACTTTTGCCAGCATACCTACTTTTGGAAGATTGGATCCTTTAGGAATCTTCCATCTTGATTTAGAACAATTTGGACATACATAAACATTATTCTTTGCATTTCTATACAAAATGCAATCATTTGGACATGCGTGTATCTTTTCATATTGCATTCCTAAGGCGCACAATATCTTTTTTGCTTCATATATTGATGTTGGCATCAAATTTTCTTTTGGAAGCACATCACCCCAAAAGCTTAATAGCTCATTAAAACTTGCATCGCTCCACTCATATTTTATTTTAAAGTTGTATAATCGTACCAAAACAGAAAGCTTAGTGAACCCACAACAACCAGTGTATAAAGGGCACTCAGCATCATCCAACAAGTCAACAAATTTCTTTGGATTATATTCAAATAGATCTCTGGCTGCTTCAACCATTTCCACAGCATCAATATCATCATTGAATTGAAGACAACATTCTTCAGCATCTAAGGTACATTTATCTTCCTCAACATTACATATGTTTTCGCCATGCCATATCCATACGTCACAACTTGAGTCGATGCCATTACAAAAAAGATGATCTTTAACCACTGTGATAACATGAACTTTCATATTCCCACATTTTATGCATGGACAGTGTATGAAACTAAGGTCATCTAAATTTCTTTTAACATGATTCCAAAAAACTTCGACACCATCCTCGTATCTTTTTGTATGTCTATCAAAGAGTACCATGACTTATCTAGTCTGTTTAAATTCAAAAAATACTAGTAACTACTTAATTAAATCAAACTTAATTAAATCAATAAATATAATTAATTTTATCTAACAAACTAATAAATTTGAAAGATGACAAGTAAATTAAAAAGATAAATAATAACTTACAGTGGTTCAGCTTTCTTTACTTTGTCATCAATCTCTTTGGACCTACTTTTCATGCCCGATGAATCCACCATCTATGTTCCAAAAATGGAAAAGATATTATATTCAAAAACATATAAACTATCTTTATTTTTTAAAAAAAAAAAAAATCAACAATCACCTTATTTTCAAAAAAAGAAAAAGAAAAGAAAAGAAAATTAGGCTATAACATCAATTTCCACCATCAAATCTCTAAAATTGAAATGATAAAGTATTCCCTAATTGCTACTCAAATCTATTCATGGGCCCAACTTTGGGCTTGAATATCTTCCCAAATAACAATCTAAATGGAAAAATAAAAATACCCTTAGAAACTAGGATTAACGCTAATCCGAGCCCTATATTCCTTTTTTGACCATGGCCCATTACAGGGCTCAAAAACTCGGCCCAACCCGGCACCCCAAACAGCCCAAACATGGCTCGATCCCCTGTTTTCCTTCTCCCCTGGTTCACCAGAACCAGGGGAGAACTGTGCCGGCAGCCAGGGCCGCTGCCGGCCAATTCCTAGGTAGACCGGCCGTCGGCGACCGATCTAGGGCCGCCGCCGACGCGGCCTCCCCCTCTCTCCCTCTCTTTCTCTCTCTCTCTCTCTCTTTCCTTTATACGGCTCCTCACTGAGCCGGTGGCATGATCGGCCATCACGGGTCGATCGGACCCTCATCGGACGCTCGCCCAATGCCGATAGGGGTCGCAGATCAACCCTCAGGCCCAGCGAGGCGCGAGCCGCCGGGCCCGAACCAACGTGGAAGCTGGTTTGGCTCCCGCACATGAGAAGGGCCACCGCGGCCCTCTCCTCTGCTCTTCGGACACTGCTCAGGCTCGGCGTCCCCCACCGGACGCCGCTCTAGGTGCCGGTGGGACTGCCGACCGCTGGGCCCGAGCCAAACCCCACGGCACCCCTGTTTTCCCTCCATGGTTCACCCGAACCAGGGGAAACCATGCCGGTGGCCAGGGCCACCACCGGCCAATTCCTAGGCAGACCGCCATCGACGACCGGTCCAAGGCTGGCCGCCGACACGACCTCCCCCCCTCTCTCCCTCTTTCTCTCTCTTTCTCTCTCTTTCCTTACGCGGCTCCTCACTGAGCCGGTGGCACGGCCGGCTGGACCCTCACCGGACGCTCGCCCAGCGCCGGTGGGGGTCGCCGGTCAACCCTCAGGCCTGGCAAGGTGACGAGCATGCTGCCGGACCCAAACCAACGAGGGAGCCGGTTTGGCTCCCACAGGCCAACACCGACACCCCTCTTGCCCTCTCTCTCTCTTCGATCGTTAGATTAAAAAAAATTACCTACAGTTGAATCTCAGCTGGTGAAGAATAAAACCCTAATCCTGCCTAGTGATGTAATCCTTGTAAACGAAATCTGATCGATGGTGGTGGAGTCTCCTCAACCTTAATCTCGCATGGTGGGCAGTGGAGTCTCCACAAATGAAACCCTAGAACAAAACTGCGGATGAAAGAAAGAAATTTGATTTTTGGTATCGCAAAGGTTTCGTTTAGGAAAAGGGAGGAAGTGAATTAGGAGAAAAATTATATTAGACTACATCTTAATTAAAAATATATTAGACTACGTCTTAATTAAAAATATAGTCTTTTATTATAAAATATTGAAAACGTAGTCTTTTTATTATCAGATAATATAAGACTGCATCTTAATTAAAAATGTAGTCTTTTATATTATAAGATATTAGAAACATAGTCTTTTTATATTATCAGATAATATAAAACTACGTATTAATTAAAAACATAGTCTAAAATATATTATTAGATAATATAAGACTACGTCTTATTTAAAAACGTAGTTTTTTATATTATCATATAATATAAGACTACGTCTTAATTAAAACGTAGTCTTTTTATATATAAAACTACATCTTATTTAAAAATATAGTCTTTTCATATTTTTAGATATTATAAGACTACGTTTTAAATAAAAGATGTAGTCTTTTAATTTATGAAAATATAAGGCTACATTTTTTACGAAAAATGTAGTCTTTTTTTCTAAAACCTACTGTAGTCTATTTAACTTTTTGTAGTAGTGACAAGAAAAGTTCTTTTGAGTAATTTTTATCTGGCGATCTACTCTTTTTTCTTCCATATAGAGTTTTTAAGATAGGCTAGCTTTTTAGCAAAGTAGACCCTTTTCTTTTTCTCGATAAGAAGAGTTTACTAAGTAGCTTCTTCTGATGATATGCTCTATTTTTCTCTTGATTAGAATTTTTTCAGGTAGATCAGTTCTCTAATACAGCAGATCCCTTTTTCTTGCTTGGCAAGGAGAGTCTTATAAATAACCTCTTCTTTTTCTCCTTTTACTTGGTCATGAGCTGTATTTTAATAAAATAAAAAATTTTAAATCTTTGTTTATTACTTCTTTTCATATAATTTTAAATTTAATTCTACCATTTTACTTCTACATGTATTAAATTAATTTTTTGCACTTCTCTATCCCTTAGTTTATATTGTAAATATCTAAATCATTTAAGTCATCTTTCATTTGATTTATCCTCAATTTTTATTACATCTACTTTTTCTTAAATAAATAATTCTTACTTTCTTTCCTTATATTATCATATATCTGCCTTAGCATTTTAATTTTAACTATATTTATCTTGTGTATATGTAATTTTTTAACTACCTAACATTTTATTTTTATAAAGTATAGCTAGTTTTATAGCAACTTTATAAAATTTTATCTTTAACTTGATAGATATTTTATGATCATATAATATTATAGTTGTACTTCTTCATTTTATTTAATCTACTTTAATCTTATGAACAACATCATCCTTAACTCTCATTTCTTATAAATAATTGATCTTACATATAAAAAAGTTACTTTTATAAATAAAGTTAAGAAATTGTAGAGTTAATAGAGAGACCAAAAGACCTATAAAGATTTTAAGAAAACAAGTCCAAAAAAAAGGATGCAACAAAAAATTGACCAAAAAATGGCATGAACTAAAAAAGTGAAAAAGGAGGAAGCACAAATGCAAAAGAAGTTAAGAATTATGGAGAAGAAAGAAGTCAGGTTCAAGCAAGCAACAGTAACTTGCGAGATGAAGAGATAGCGTAGTAGTCACACTTTGTCATCAAATTCTCCCAACATCATCTTTTATTTGAGCAATTCTATTTGCTTTGTCCAGCCACTCTATTGCACAACATAGAGTTGATGTCTTACATTAGTATTATAAATTCTATGGTCATTACAATAAAGTAGGTCAGGTGTCCATGCATCAAATTGAGCTTCCATTGACTTTTGACACCTTCAACCAAATGTAATTTTAGTCTATATTAAATGCTTGAAGCTTTTATATATTATAATAGTTGGTAAACCTACACATGACAACTTTATTCTTACCTCCAATATTGATTTTTTAAATTTACTTTTAATTTTCCCTTTTTTTGGGGTACTTGTTCCATTTTAGTTCTATTACTATATACTATTTTTGTGGTGTGATTAAACTGATTTGATTATATTAAAGGTCGTTATGGTTCTCTTATAGGCTAGATGGTGTACATTTTACCTTCTATCAACCATGCTATTCTTTCTCTCTCCTTTCAATTGACACTTGATCTTTCTTCTAATTGGTTTTTACTTTCTAATGCACATCTCCACACCAATAATATTTATTGATAACATAGAATCCTTCCACTGGATTCAGCATATTCTAATTTTTTTTATTAGACTTGTTGGAAGTAGTGAGGTTTGCTATGCTTTGCTTCATTAATAAAAGAGATGGAATTAATGGAGATGCTAATGTTCAATTCATTGAGGCGCTTTTAAGAAGAAATGTGGCTATAAATTTTTTCTATATATTTTACATGAAAATATAATTTAATAACATTTTGAAGAAAATAATTAAAATATAATATCTTCTTTGATCTTATTAATCATTTCATTGATTTCTTTGAATCTTCACAATTTGAGAGAAAAAAATTCAGGTCAATTAGTGGGTGACAAGGAAATTGAAGATTTCTCTCAAATCCTTTTTCCTAGTAGAAGTAGGAAGGGTGGAAGTTTGGCCAAAAATCTTGGTAAGAGTATGATATAAATTAGGACTCTGATATTCAATGTCCTATGACTTTATTAACTCAACCAGACAAACTTTGTCTCTCTTTTATCTGATTATAATGGCCAACTAGCCACTAATTACATCTTAGATTTCTTGAGCAAAAACTATCACCATAAAAAACTTAAGCTAAGTTGAATCTATATTCCTATTCTCTTTCCTACCTCTAACATTGAAGCTTGTAGTGTTCGAAGACTACAACAAAATGTGAATATTTTGAGATATAAAATTAAGCTTCTTAAGGACTTTATCAATCTTTTTCATGTATGAAATAAGGTTAATAGAGTGACTATCCAAATCACATTCCCCCTCCAATCTGTTATGATCACCATCTAGACATCATTAATAGTGGTTGAAAAATAAAAGGCAGTGATGCCTCTCTTGTCACTCTTGTTTTAGTATATTGTGGCAAGTGATGATGGTCTTTGCTTACATGGTTGCTACCATGCAGAGTCAAAACCGAACCCTTGCCACTGTAGAAGCATGTCTGGATAGTCTAGTAGCCCAAAGAAAAGGAACAAACCATTTCTTGTTCTAATTATATATGATGCTCGTTGTTTTATTTTTCTTTAATTAACAACTAGTGCGATCACACCATGCCGCCTTGTCATCCCTTAATGCTAGCCTACTGATTAGTTTTGCCACCTCTCAAGATCATCTAGAGAGAAAGAGACCTCAAAATAGGAGGGGATTGGCCTTGGCCTCCCTTGTTTTTTCTTCTTCCTTATTACTTTTTATTCTTTTCTCTCTCTTCCTTCTCACTTCTCTCTTATATTTCTCTTTGTAAAGATAATTCTCTTAAATCCTTTCTCTAAGTAGATTGTAGGGGGTCTCGTAAGGGTTTCTATCCTATATTCCTTGAGGTACCTATTATAGGCCCTAAGCATGGATGCTAATGACAAAAGTCTATCTTTACACATATTGGGTATCATTAGACCCCACCTTAGGTTAGAGATAGTTTTAATTGATATATTTGGATGTTTAAGATTACTTTTCTCTTTTTTGTCTTGTGAATGAAGGTTGATGAGCTCGTTCTATTAAGCAAGGCTTTCAACCTCATTAGAATATTAGGATTAGAAGGTTAGTCAAGTATTGTGATAAGACGAATTTCAACCAAAGGATTATAAATATCTCTACCTTTGGCATTTTATCATTGCATATAATATGTTTTATGTAATAATTCATTTACTTGTTTTTTTATTCATTGAAAACTATCATGAATGTGGAAAATTATAAATTATAAAAATTATTTATACATGGTTTTATATAATTTAAATGCATTTTTATATACCTTAGGCATATTGAAAATCAAAAATTTATATATGCTTACCTTGCATGGATGAAAATATTATTTTAAAATTTATGGATGAAACATGATATATTCTTTGTGAGCATGACGTTGAATTATGAAACTAATGTAGCATGAAGGCTTGATATGATATTATACTAATATATGATATGATTGCTATGCTAAATTGGCATCTTTACCATGTGTTAGTATAATATCGTACTGTCTTATTGTATTAATAAGGTATCATTATGGTACCAAGTACAATGAATAGAACATTGATTTACAACACTTATGTTATTTATATAGATTATAGGGATGCAAGGGTGGTGAGGGAGGCTGTTTCATAGGATACAAAATCCATAATCAATTATCTATTGCCATATATACAAAAAGCATGATTTGTACAAAGATTAACTAAAAAAAGCTTTCAAAATAGTAAGATTCAACAATGAAATATCACAGTGACGGTATGTTTTCATAATAAAATTCATTCTACATAACATTGTGAAGCAAAGCAAAACAATAAGTTAAAACTCAAACATGTTAAAACATTATGTTAAAACTCAAATAAGTAGGATACTGCTTGAATGTTAAAGATAGTGCTATTAAAAACAAAAGAAGATGTGTCAGACTGGTTATTAAAGCATCTAAATGAAATGCTTTTTATAATTAAAATCATATGAAATTATGAACTTGAACATTTGTTCAACATGGAATATTCTTCTAATATTCAAATAAATAGATGACATATATCATTTTTAATTGTATAGAAAATCTTTATTGTCATGTTAGAATCATGGTTGAAAAAGCATTAAGAGAGATTCCTCTAAACTTTTTTTTTTTTCATATGAATATGCCTTAGGAGTCTTTATCACCAATATTATATTAGTTTGTAGCATACTTTATAGAAACCATTTCCCAGCATTCGTTGATAGCCCTTTTTTAGACTAGATAATGGAGAAGCCAGGAACAAATGGCACCTAAATTGAAAACTGATCTATCAATACTCTCAAAATGGATAAAAAAACTATGAAAATACTTCTGTAAATGGTTTTTCATTAGTCTCTAAAGCTTTAACTTTTTTTCCTCTCCATTATTTTCCTTTTAGACTGCATCAAGAAAACATGCAGCCCATGTATAAGGCTATAACCATTTCCTAAGTTACTTATGTCTTTTTAGACACCTAAAGCAAGCTCCTACATAAGTTCCAAAGTTAGACTAACTTTTTATATAGGCATAGTTCTAACTATAATCAAGTCATTCTCCTCCCCCTTTTATACATATTTTGTATGTAATTACATATGTATCATAATATGTCATACCGATCGATCTGCCCTCATATTAGGAGTACCATATTGTACCAATACTATATTGGTATCAATATGACTAGAGCATTGATCCTTGGTATACATTTATTGTGGATCATAGACTAAAGTTTGTTAATGTGTTACAAATGATTTTTAGCATAAACATCAACTTCTCAAAGAATTTGGTGCCAAAATCGAGGTTAAAACATCTTTGATGGACTTCTTTGGGCAATTATAAAACTTCATTATGGACAAAACTTGGATGCATCAATCTAGGTAATAGATACATTGTTCAACCCAAAATAATGTGCACCTTTGTCACATGCATTTTTTTAACTTCTCTTTCTTCTAGCATTTATAAATTTAGGGCGAGCAACATGTTCTTGGTAGGACTCAACTAATTCCTAGGTTTTGCATTCGCTAATTCATCTCTTGAGATATCATCATAAAAAGATATGATGTTCATGCAAGAACTACAGTAACAACTTATGAAAGACTTGAGAAGATGTATATGACCATCTAGTATGTAATGGATTTCTTAAGGGGTGCACAAATAGGATATTTCATAATGAAAGCACACCATTAGTTTCATTTGCTCATGCCTTATATGCACAAGATGATAATGATCAACTTGATAATATATATAGAATGCTACAAGATGCATCTCCAATGTTGAATTTAGATAGTATATATGGTGGGGGATTTGACTAATGAAAATGCATAGCGGCCTAATGTTGAAGCCAAATTATTTATAGATTGATTGAAGAGGCTAATAAAGATTTGTACCCAAATTGTAAGAATTTCAGAAATTTGGCTTTCATAGTTCAGATACTTCATACAATGTATAAGAATGGGTGGAGCAACAAATCATTTATCATGTTATTCTAGTTACTAGAAAAACACTTTCAGATGGTGAGACATTGCCATATACATATTATGAAGCAAAAAGGATAGTTGGAGACTTAGGTCTAGGGTACAAAAAAATTCATGCATGCCCAATGATTTTATGTTATACTGGAAGGAATTTGAGAATGCATCTTCATATGCCACATATGGGGCTTCTAGGTGGAGACATCATCTAAAAGTGAGTGAAATTCTTGTAAAGTTTTATACCACTTTCCTTCAAAACCAAGACTTCAGAGACCATTAATGTGTTAAAGATTGCTTCATTAATGACATGGCATAAAGAGGGCAACTCACGTAATGGTAAGTTAAGGCATCCTATTGATTAGCTTGAAAAATGAATATTCCAGGGTTAGCAAGTGATGGTTTTAGTCCCTTTCAAACAATGAATATTTTGTGCAACATAAGGCTAGTTGTTTGATACCATATGACTTGCCCCTATGACTTTGTATTAAGCAACTATATTTTTATTGTCTTTGTTGATTGAAGGGCCATTTGCTCCTAGAAATGATATTTATGTGTATGTACAACCTCATATAGAGAAGTTGAAAGAATTATGAAAAATTGGCATCAAGACTTATGATGCTTCATATAAACAAAATTTTTAAATGCGTAATAGTGTTATGAACTATTTGTGACTTTCTTGGCTATGCTATATTATCAGGGTGGAGCACTAAATGACAATATGCTTGTCCTTCATGCCGCTTTGATACTCACTCACTATTTCCTTGTTTGGAGATGATATTCTCAAGCAATTACAAGGTTATAATGTCACATTTGAGAAGAAACTTTGAAGTACTTTAGGAAAAGAAAAAGAGATGACGATGTAAAGAAGCCAAAGGGTTGAAAAAAGAAAAGTATATTTTTTTTCATTACCTTATTGGAAAGATCTTTCATTGCATCAAAATCTTGATGTCATGCGTATTGAAAAAAAATGTATGTGAAATCATAATCAATACTTTATTCAATATCGAAGGGAAAACAAAAGACAATGAAAAATTTTGTCTTAATTTTGAAGCATTAAATGCCAACCATGCATTGTACTCAACCAAATTGAAGGGGTAAGAAAGCATACTTGCCCCAGCATACTTTCTATGACATCAAAAGAGAAGGATATTTTTTTGAAAGGTGTTAAAAAGCATTAAGGTATTAGATGGTTATGTTTTCAATATATGATGGCATGTTAACCATAAAGAGTGCAACATTATGGGACTAAAGAGCCATGACTACCATATTTAGACGCAACAATAGTTTTCATTAAATATATGAAAGGCCTTGGCTAGAAAAGTAGCCTAGTTATAATAGAGTTATGTACTTTCTTTAAAGAAATATGCCCTAATGTTGTTGGACGTAGAATTTTAGCAATTGAGAGATGGATTACAATTGTACTACATAATACGGAGAAAAATTTCCCCTACCTTTCTTGATATTATGATTTACTAGCCTATACATCTTATGACTAAGGTTCGACTTACTGGCAGTGCAATATCATTAGATACAATGGAAATGATTTACAAGTGTTTGCACTTTCAAATGCTAGTGAATATTTAAGCCGTATTTAAAAGTTTTAGTAATTTCTTTTTCTAAAGTGAGTGTCGTTATAAAAGGGTTTCATTAGTAATTTTAAGTATTGCTAAATATTTTTCAACGGCATTTGAAAGTACTACTATTTATTATATTCCTATTTTCTTTCTCATTTAGGAATGTTTTATAGTACTACGAAAGATGTTTAGGACATTTCATAAGTTTTTCAGAAAATGCCACTAAATGTATCTTTTAGTGGCATTAGGAAGTGCTGCTATTTATTACATTTTTATTTTTCTCCTCACTTAAAAGCATTTTATAGTACCATTAAAAGTATTTATGATAATTTAAAAATCCTAATAAATTTAGAAATTTATATTTAGCAGTATTAATGAAAAGTTTCGCTCATTAATCAGTGATATAAGTATTGAGATACTTACTCAATACTTGATAAAGTATGACTTAAGATATTAGTGACTTTTCTTTATTTTTATCAGCATATTTTGATATTAGTAAAAAATAAATTGTTGAGTGTACGCAAAGTTGATGTGCCGCATCAATGTTATAAACTCTAATGTCATTACCATAAAGTAGGTGAGATGTCCTTGAATCAAATTGACTTATTGACATTGACACCTTCCAACCAAATGAAGGATTATTCTGTTTACTCCATTGGCTCCTATTAATTTGACTTAATTAATGACCGGCCGTCCGGTGACCGGACTTAAACCAAACCCCCTTTGAGTATTCAATACACCTGCCCTTTGAGTATTCAATACACCTGGTTCCTTCTTGGGTCTTCAGTCAACACCAGGGCCAAACCATCAGGTTGTTTTTTATAATTTGTAGTTTTTTTCAACCGTCCGGTAATTAGAGAAGCATGTCGGAGGGACCGGAGTTAGGTGGCAGGTCCACGGTGTGTAATCGCTACAGTCCAGTACACAGGGGGTCTGAAACTATTCCTGGAAAGCAGAACAAAAAAAGATAAAGACCTTCCAGTACGACTCCTTCCAACCAGGGATCACCCTGCCGCCAACTATAACTACAGAAGACCAGCATTCATCCATTTCCAAGCGTTTCTGGTCCTGCTGCGAAACTGCTAGCATTTCAATGCCGAACAACAGCCAGCAAATCCATGTCAGGATCGATGAGACTCCAAAGAGAGGCAGCAGCAGTCTCGGTGTCCACCAGTCCACCTTCTTCGAACCTCAGAGAGAGCAGTTCACCCCGAAGCCACCCAGTTGTCGGCGTACAGGCGACACGGCTGGGGCACCGGAGAAGAAGCTCACCCTCTTCGCCCTCCGCCTCGCCGTCCTAGAGAAAGCGGCCAGCAGCCTCGGCACGCTGGCATTCATCTGGGCCACTGTTATTCTCCTAGGTGGGTACTCCACTACTCTGGTGAGCACTGACTTCTGGTTTGTAACCATAATCCTCCTCAGCGAAAGCACCAGAATTTTCAGCCGGAGTCACGAGCTCGAGTGGCAGCACCAGGCGACGTGCTCCCTCGCGGAGACCGGGCGGCGGAGCTTCAGCGCACTCAAGTCCAAGTCTCATTTCATCCTCCGGGTCCTCAGAGTTTGTCTACGGCCATCGTTGATCGCGCGGTTAGAAAGCAACGACGGCCGGCAACTGAGTGATGACAGAAACAGTGAGAAGGTGAGAGAATACCAGAAACAAATAGCTCAATCCTTGATGCTAAGGACCTGGTGGTCTCCGGATGTCCCCCTACTCCCTTATACCGGCTGGTTGTTTGCGTCAAGAAACATCAGCAAGATGCTCTATTGGCTCCAGCTGTTCTCGGCCATCGCCTGCGTGGTGCTTTCGTCGATGCGCCTCATCGGCCAGGATTATGGCGGGACAGTCGACAGGAACGAGAGCAGGGATCACCAGAAGGCATCGCTGAATATATTCTACGGACTCGTGCTGGCCGAGGCCTTCACCTTCCTCGTGGAGAAGGCCTACTTGTCCTGGAAGATCTCTTGGTGCAATTTTCTTGAAGATGTAAGCGAAAAATGTCAGCTGGGACCAACCGGGATCGTGTCGATCAGGCGATTTTTCTACGATACATACTCGAAATGCATCAACGGAAGCATTTTCGATGGGCTGACGATGGACCTCATCTCCTACGGTTCTTCGCTCTTGGTTTCCAATTCCAGTGATGAACAGCTTATCGGGGCTTGGATACTGGTGAGCTTAGCGACAAGCGAGCAGTCCTCAGCCGAGACGCTACGGAAGATTGGAAATTCTGCTTCAGTGATAGAGAGGCTCGTCGAGATGCTGAGCTGGGAGGACCATGCTGAACAAGACATCAGGATTTGCGCGGCGGAGATCGTGGCGAAGCTCACCGGGAAGAAGCAAAACGCTCTCCGAGTGGCAGCGATTCCTAGTGCTATTGAATCCATAACGTCCTTGTTGCATACCAGAGAGATCTCTGCTACCAGACCCGACGAGATTTCTCCGAAAACTGAAATTATTGATGGAGGAAACTATGATTTCCCAGCCTTCAATCTGCTTGGTCTCACTATTATTATGAATCTTGCTCGTGATTACGATAATTGCAAGAAGATTGGCAGTGCCAGAGGCATCCTCCTGAAGATCATCGACTTCACCGGAGTCGGTGAGAGCCTGCTAGGGAACAAGCACGCCTCACATACTGAAATTGAAACAGTTGAGAGGTCATTGGAAGTAATGAAGCAGCTTGTGATGACGACTGGTAGCACAGGAAAACTGCTGCGGCGAGAGATCTCGGAGATAGTTTTTACGGTTGGCAACATCAGGGAGATTTTGATGCCCGCAGAGAACAACGTGAAGCTGCAGAAGCTGGGGATCGAGATTCTAACTGGCCTCGCAATGGACGAGGGTTCAAGGGAGAAGATTGGCAGCAGGGGAGGGATTATTAATCTTCTGCTGGCTTTCTTCTTGGAACGTGGATTGACAAAGGAACGGATAGAGTTGAGTGTCGAAGCGGGGAGTCATTGGCGGTGCTGGCGTTGGAGAACAAGAAGAACTGCAGTAGGATCTTGAAAGACGGGGAGATATTGAGCTTGCTGATCGGCGAGCTTGATAATCCCATTCGTCAGATAAATGCTTCAATGATCCTTCACAACTTGTGCGCCTACGGTGGAGCTGAATGCTTTGATCGGCTCAAGGAGATCACTGCTGCCATGACTACTGTAAGCATCTGTCACTCTCTCTCTCTCCAGTGAAAAAAGCATGATCGTAGGTTTCTAGTTAATATTTTAATCTCCGGAGGTCGTTTGCTTTCTCAGCTTCTGGCTTCAGTTTTTTAATTTGTTTAGCCATTACCAGGTCATCAGAAACGTACAAAACTGACAATATATATTTCAAGATAACTTTATTTTAAAAATATTAAATAATTTGATCGAACTGTAAAGGATGAGATAATAAAAAGGCGAAGCCAAATTCTTCCTTACGTTGAAAATTTTTACGAATAAATAAATAACTCATCTATTGACACGATATTCGCACTGTTTTCCTGAGGAAGAGCCTGTTTTGAATTTCTGTTTGCCTGCATGATTACTGAAATATTTACAGTATTGTCCAACTAACGGATCTTCCATATTTTTCTTTAACATATCCTGCTATCAAAGTAATGTTGATATCTAAATATTGGGACTTAGTGGAGATCATTTGTCCCACTCCGATTTAATGGCTTAGGTCTACACATGACAAAAGGCCACATATCTATCAGGCTTAGTCCAATTGACCAGTTCAGATCAAATCAATAAAAAAAAGAAAAGAAAATCAGCCTATTTACACCTGTAACTACTTGGACCCAATCTGGAAGTAGAACAAGCCTAGCTGAAGCTAGCGCACATGCATTCAACTATATGGAAGTGACCAATACTCCTATCGAAATCAAAGTCTCACCAACTCTTGATAGGACTCCGATTCTTGTTTTCATTTTAAGGAGAAAGAGGAGTCCAATAACCCTATTTAAGGCCCTTCTTCCCATGAGAATCCATCAGATCTGTCATTGGATATTCCCTAGTTCACTGACAAATAGCCTATTTATGCCACCATGAGACCTCCACTCCTCTCTTTTCTCTACTTTCTCAAGTGTTATCCTCATGAGTCAGATTCCATCAAAGAGCCACCAAAATTGAGGAGATTTAGAACTTATTATGTTTTTTCATATTTACCCTATTCCACCTTTGTGCTGTCTTTCACTAATGTCAAGGAATGTTAATGAGAGGGTAACTTAACTTCCTGTAGGTCAATCGAATAGTTGGGTCGACCAATCATGAAATTGCCACCAATCATTGACATTACTCCTATTTTGCAACTATCCATATTCTTTCATCGCCCCTATTTTGCCACTAAAATCTCATTTTTATGACTCAATCACAACTTATTATGTGTTGCTAAAGCATCCTACTCCAGCCATCAAAAGACTAGGATGGCATTAGTCATCCGCTAAGTGCATCGTCGATGGTCAAAACACTCTGATCACTCGGGTTTCTTGGATTCCTTCTCTTCCCTATTGGTGAGCCACCTTTTTTTGATGGCAAAAGAACCTATCTAAAATGGCAGTGGAGCTAACTACCGATGCCACTTCTACCTTGCCATTAGCCCTTTGATGAGTCTGATCGGCCGAAGAGAGATTGGTATGGCTACTTCGGCAAGAAGCCAAGTCCTCTTTATATTCTTCTTCTTCTCTTTCCCTACTTCTTTCATATTCTTTCTTCTCTCTCCTTTCTCTTCACTTTCTTCCTTTCTCTACATTTCTCTCTCCTAAAAATTGAAATTTCCATCTTACTTTTATTTGTATTGCCCATGAATCCTAGATATTAAAGCAACTTTTCTTCTCTCTAACCTAATATCAAGTGAACACCATCATAGGGGTCTCATTTCTCTTGTTCCCATGAGGTTTTTTTTCTTGTTCCCATTAGCATACTAGTTCCCTTCTCTCATGTTTCCCTCAATGTGCCAATTTCTTTAACTTTTATTTCTTTTAGTATAACAGTTGTAGGCCTAGATGATGTTTGTAGCCGCCTCTTGTACTGGCATTGGCTTTGACCTTAATGGGGTATTGAAAAAGTCTTGTTGCACTGGATGCGATGCAGTAGGAGCTGCACTATGTTCGGCTATTGGCGCGCGATGCGTGCACACATGCATGCCAAAGACGAAAAAGGCGTTTCTACCTTTGGCACAACATGCGTCAATCGCCGGGCGCGGTGCGCGTGATTTGCACCACACCCGATGTACAAAGACTTTTCCTTGGGGTATTACTAAACCTTCACTTTTGATAATCCCTACTGTATTGTCATTATTTAGACTAGTCTTTAGTTCCTTTATTTGGTCAATTGTAACTTGACCTTATTGAATTGGGACTGTTGGATATTTTTACCTGGCCAACATCACTATCATCATATCTTTCCACCTCTTACTATATTTAGCCCATAAGCTACCTTTACTATTAGATTTGAACCTGCAGGGATGCAATCATTTAAGTCTTTTTCCCTTAAGGTTGAAAGTTGATGTTATCCACTCTTGTGATCAAGATTGTTGACCATACTGGAGCATTAGAATTATGGGATTAGTCATTTGTTGTTATTGTAAGTAGTTTCAACTGAAAGATAAGATTGAAGGTATATCTACCTATAATGTTTTATCATTAAATACAATATATTTTATTCAAAAATTTATGATACTTAATTTTATTTATGCATTTGCAAAAGTAGCTTGTATATTTGATATTAGAATTATGAAGATTAATTATACATGGTTTGATATTATAAATATTATTTTCACATATTTCATATATATCTAAATCAAAATTTTTTGTATACATCCATGAAAATTATTTTAAATATTGTGGCTCAAGTATGGTATATTTTCTTTAGCATGATATTGAATTATGATGTGCTGGAAAATATACAAACTTGAAAAGATAGGATTTTAATATTGTGGAAATTAAAGGTTCCTCCAAATCTATGGATGATTGATTTAAAGAGACTTACTCAGCCATTTTTTTTCCTTTTTTAAAACATTTTTTAATCATTGGGAATTTCATGATTTATAACAGTGGAATAATTTTTATAATTTCGGTATCAAATGTTCATGTTATTTTTCTCAAATGCATGCGCATTAATAAAATTGATCGATACACATTTTTGATTATAACATCATGTTGTATGTTATGATAAAACACTAAAGTAAAGGGTTTTATCTTACCCGGCCATTACATATTACTTTATTTTCATTTTATTTTATTTAGTATAGGTTGGTAAAATGGGCCAGGACAGGTTTATGATGGCGTAGAACGGAGCCCCATAAGCTAGACCTGATATCATTTCTCTCCTAGTTGCATCCAGTTCAAATATAACATCATGTTGTAATACTATCGATAATGTTGTTGATCCATACATAGCAATTTCCACATGATAGTTTGATCTATGTACATTAGACAAACTTTATATTTTTCTTCTCTCCATATTGTTACTAACATTCCCAAGTTCAAATAATTGTTTTGCTTTATTTTCTATAGGTACTAAAAGCAGTCATGACTGGAAGAGGAAAATTACTAGAAGTATCAACTGGGCTCATGACACAGATTTGTGAATTCATAAGTTTTGAGAACTATATTGAGGAACTTGAAAAGGCTGATATTAAGGACATTGATCTTGTGGAGAAGCTGGTGCATATATTGAAAGAACAAGAGTATGCAAATATTATTGTTCCAAGAATAAGGAGGTTTGTGATCGAGCATGCAATTTGGATGATGAAAGCCAACAGAAAGTATATCCCTTTATTAAGTAGTTTTGAGATGGACAAGGTGCTAGAGCATGTCGAAGAAACAATATCGGAGTTTGAAAACTTCAGTATTTTCTCTGGTACTGTTGGGCTTAACCATTGCAAAGCGAGTTTCTCCAGTGTTATAGATGCAGCATTGCAGTTGGTAACCAATGGCTAAGAAAGAAAGAGAATGAAGAGAATCAGTTGACAAACAAAATTGCATATGTGCAAAAATAAACTTGGTTTTGATGTATTAAGAATTAATATCTTGTTTATTATCTACTCATCAAGACTTATGTCTGATTGTCTAATACACTTATAAAACTTTAGAAGGTGGTTGAAAAACCTTTGATCTTTTAAATTCGTGTACCTTGTGCTCTATTTCAAGTTTGCAATGAAAAGTCTTTCTAGTGAGTTTGTATATTGATCAAGTTGAATTTTTTATAGGTTTGATTGTCAAACTTCTTGGATCCCTGGTAATATAGCATTTTGGAGCCATAGTAACCAAGATATTTGTTTCTCCCAATTAAAAAGAAATGCTTGATAACAAGTACTCAGAATATTGACCAATGTATCATAATCAATTTAAATAGTTTTGGTGGCTTATTTTCAATATTTAATAACTAAAGATATAAAATGATGATAATTTTACAAATATTCTAACTAGTATCTCCAAACATAGTGTTGCCGTCGGAATCTGTCCTCCGACTCGGGCGCGATCGGTCTCCTGATCGGGCTTCCTCCTGGGCGGACCTGCAAAGAAGTCCTCACGCGAGAGGCATTGGGGGTGGCCCTCCGCGGAAGACCCTCCGACGCTCAAGTCAGTGGGGATCGACGATCAACATAAATGAGGAGAATGATCTCTCTGGGGGGTTCCTCCAGGGGTGGCCTATCGGGAGCTCGTGCGGAGCGCCGATGGCGGAAAGGAGAAGGGGGAGAGAGAGAGGGAGAGAGAGTGATGCTGAGACTGAGCTAGGAGTTGTGTACGGAAGCTTGCGCGCGTACCTGAGAGAATCTGGGAGTGTCTTATTTATAGGTAATCACCTGAATCTTGAGCGCCTTCTGGAAGGTTCGAAGGTTGTTGGGATACGGAGATGATTCGAATCAAGCTGTTGTGAGGCCGGTGGGATCCGTATTTTGTTCGTTGAAGGATCGACGGCTGGGAGAGCTCTCTGATGGCCTGAGATCCGATGACTGCATAGGTCCTAGGCCACTCCTCGAGCCAGGTTCCGTGGAGGTGCATGTCGAGCTATGGATTGCTTGAGGGTTGCTCGGGAGAGCCGAGCTATGGGTTGCTCGTGGGTTGCTCGGGGGAGCCGAGCTATGGGTTGCTTGGGGGAACCGAGCTATGGGTTGCTCGGAGAAGTTGAGCTATGGATGGCTCGGAAAAACCGAGCTATGGGTTGCTCGGGGAAGCCGAGCTATGGGTTGCTCGGGGGAACCGAGCTATGGGTTGCCCGGGGATCCGAGCTATGGATTGCCCGGGGGAACCGAGCTATGGATTGCTCAGGGAAACTGAGCTATGGATTGCTCAGGGGAACCGAGCTATGGATTGCTCGGGGAAACCGATCTATGGGTCACTCGGGTAATCCGAGCTATGGGTCACTGGGAAACCGATCTATGGGTCACTCGGGTAATCCGAGCTATGGGTCACTCGGGTGATCCGAGCTACGGGTTGCTCGATCCGCCGGATCATACTAGCTAGCTCGTTCTTTGTAGGCGCAGCGTAGCAAGTAGGGGCTGGGGCTGATCTTAGCCCCTTCGCACGGTTATCAATGCAATGGCAATTTTACCTCTTAACACATGCCCCCCACTCCCTAGTTCGAAGCGTAGGTTCGGGCATAGGGAGTATAAACTTAGGTGGAACAATCCGAACGGGGGGATCTGTATTTGAGAGCCCACACAATGATGCCCTAATTAATGCTGCGTGGCCGTCTTGCCTTCTCGAAGTGGATCCATCGTTTATTAGGAGCGAAGGCAATAGTTGGGGAAGCGCCACTAGGAGATCTCGATCTTCACGGCGCCTGCAGCGGCGGTTCCGAACGTCTTGGTTGAGACGCCTTATCTTCTCCCTGAGGTGGTTTCTTTTGGAAAAAAATGGAGTCGTAGTGGCGCCATCCCTATTCGTAGCGCTCTTTTGCTTTCCCTTAGAGAACATCATTTCCCCGTTTTCTTAGCGACCTTGCTCAGCATCTCTTTCGATCAACAACATGGTGAGTTCGAGCGATCAGGCTTCGAAGGTGACCCTGGCGGATCTGGAACGGATACGCCGCCTGTACAAAATTTCTCAGGATGTTACCTTGTTGCTCCCGACGGCTGATGACAGGGTGACATCTGGATTAGGGGACGGAGCATTCTGTTATGAGGAAAGTTTGAGGGCAGGCCTCAGGTTTCCTCTTCACCCGCTGGTGCGGGAGGTGATGAGGTTCTACAATATATGCTTCACCATGGTGGCTCCCAATAGCTGGCGCAACCTCATCGGATTCATCTCGTTGTGCAGCCGTATCGGGGTAACCGCAACCCTTCCGATGTTCAGGGTGTGCTACAATCTAATCTCCGGGAGGGCCTCAGAGTGGCCTTACATCGGTCCATAGAGGTCTTTCAAGATGATTTCGGACAACCCATCGTCGATAAAGGAATGGAAATCGCAATTCTTCATAGTCGAAGGAAATATTGGCTTGGATTTCCCTCGGGTGTGAAGACGATATGTAAAGGATCCAGAAGCGCATCCGGAGTTATCTGAGCAAAAGAAAAGGGATTTGATTGTGTTACGCGGCAGTCGAGTGCTTCCAGCCAGCGCCCTTCTATCGGAGGATGCTCTCTTCGTGGCCGGATTGAGTCCTGTTGATCCTCGCGGTGAGTATCACTTTGTAGCCAGTAGCTTAATGTGATTTCAACTTCGATTTTTGTGCGAGCTAACGGGCGAGTCATATTGCTCCTACAGCCGAAAGGTCGGTGTTCGTAGATTAGGTGAGGGAGGAGCTGGGCAAGCGTCACAGGAGATCCGGCTCTAGTAGCAAGTATAGGGCCGAGAAGAGGTCTCGCCCTTCCGGCTCCCGCCCTAGGGGGATCAGGAGAGATGGTGATGATCGGCGCTCCTCGTCGCTGCGGGCTGGAAGTATCGAAGTTCCGGTGGCGCACGGTCTTTCAGTGCCGGAGGAAGGTCTGTCAGGGGGGAAGATCAAGATACCGCAGCGGTTTCGGAGGAGGCTGCTGAAATTTCCTCCCCACCTGCTGCCGTTTTGTCCGACGATGGCGAGGGAACGACGTCGGTTCACTTGGAGACCCCCGTGGCCGGGGCAGCTCGGTCTCCCTCATTGGAGGCCGGTGGCTCGGAGAAGTTGCAGGTGAAGGCGGGAGCGGCCCCCGCTTCAATCGAGGTGGGAGAAGCGGTTACAACTGCTGAGATTCAGCCTGGGCTGCTAGTGGGAGAGCCAGTAGGGTATGAAGGGGTAGCCGAACCTGCCGAACCAACGATCGAACCTCACGGGGCGTCTTCCGGTGAAGGGCCTTCTGCCGAGGCACAGGAGGCCCCGAGGGAAACCGAAGTTCAAGAGGAGTCTGCTGGGGGTAGAGAAATGTCCGAGGAAGCAGAAGAGGAAGAAGAAGGAAAAGGAGGGCAGCCGTCGAGCGAAGGGGACGTTCGGGCCGGGGCTTCCCTTGCTGGAGCCGAAATGCATGAGGTCTCTCAATGAGGGCTCTAGTGGAGGAGGTTGGCCGAACGAGGGCCTCAGGGGCCGCGGGTTCCCAAGTTGGCTCCCTGAGTGTAAATTTCCACTCATGCGATCCGGAGGTGAGCGCCATGTTTTCCGCTCTGATGTGGTATGTGTTCCAAGAGGGAGAAGGTTCCTCGGTAGAAGGGAATGATCTGGAGGATCTTGTCGGGGTGGCCTTCAGGCACACTGGAGTGCCGAATGAAGCTTTCCTTCTTATCGGGATTGATGACCTTGCCCTCACGAGGATTGCTTCGGATTATGCGTCTCGGGTAAGTCATCACATCGAAGTAGGATTTTTAGTCAGTTAGTTTGACTGCATTCCTCATATGTGCAATCCTTTTCGTAGAATGCCCTGATCATGAGGGCGCTAAAATGGCGTTTGCATCTGGTCATTGGAGCTTGGGCTCGGGCCCGTAAAGAGGTCGATCACCTCAAGGAGAGGGTGGATTCAACAGCTAATCTTTCCTGAGCCTTGGCAGTCTCCCAGAGGGAGCTCGAGGAGGCTCGCAAGGTTCTTACAACTGAGAGAGAAAGAGCCTCTCAACTCACAATGCAGGTCAACGAGCTTTAAGACTTTCGCGACCAATCCGAGAAGGCCAGACTGGAGCTATCTCAGATCAAAGCGGAGCACGAGGGTAAGGTCAATTCCATGCAGCGGTTTATCGATAAGAGATGGGACCAGTTGAAAACCAGCCACGCCAAAGATAAGGGCAACTGGAGCAAGAGGCTCGAGGAGGAGGAGCACAAGTGTCGGCGGCAGTAGGACCAACTTACCCATCTGAATAAAGAGCTCGCCGAAACGAAGGATCGGCTAAAGTGGTCGAACGAATGAGCTGCTCGGCTCTCTGACGAGCTCGACTACGCTCATCAAGAGATTGGAGACACTCAGTCCCGGGTGGATGAACTCAAAGAGAGCCTTCGCCAAAATCAATCGGCTAAATCGAAGGCTCTCAATAGGGTTCAAGTGCTGGGCGATGAACTAGCTCGGTGGGATGAGCAGGTAGGGTGTTATCTGTTTTATCCATTTTGGCCTTTTGACTTTTGCCTTACTTGGCTTTTCGTCTGCAGATGAACAAGATGAGCCAAGAGTTTCAGGAGCGATTGAAGGCCTTCGGAGAGGAGGCGGCCTCGTGGCACCGAAGGACCTCCGAATTGGAGAAGCAATTGGCCGAGGCGAACGCGCGGGCCTCTTCAGCGGTGGAGGAGTATAAGAACTCTACCCAGTTTGCCGAGGAACGCAGGGCGGCCTGCGCCGATGCATTCCGGTTCAGCGAAGAGGAGGCGCAGGCTAAGATTACTCAAGCTTATCCTGACCTGGACTTGTTTTGTTTGGAAGCTGAATATTACGAGACCCGCACCCCGGGGGCCAAGGAAGACGAATATGAGGAGATTTCTAACGTCGATCTCGAAGCTGTTGGCTGATCCATTGACTAAGCCCATTGCTAGAGATGTCTTCCAGACTCATATGAGGAGTCTGGGTCTATATTGTATCTGATAGACAGGGATTGTATGGATATTGTAAACTGTATTATTTATGTTGAAATGAAATGCTTATTTTTATTATTATCATGATAAGTTCATATTGGCAAGCACATATGTGTATGAATGTCACAGGCTTTGATCAGCCCACTCACAGGGGTGATCAACCTGACAATTTTGTAGTGGGCAGGATGAGACTAATGTAGCCATGATAGATGCTTGAGTGAATGCATGTATTGCAGAATGCATGGGTTACATTAGATAATGTATGAGTTACATACTGCATGAATTGCAGATTGCATAAGTTGCAAAATGGGTTACATGAATTATAATAATAAGTTGCCTCAGTTTGGATTGAGATGAGACTCAGGAGAGTCAAGTATGGAGTATGTACATGTATGTACGGTGTATGTATATTAATATGTCCACAGATCCGTGCTAAAGCCTATTGTAGCCGAACTGGGAGCATTATTGTGTGCTCGAGTCAGGCAACTTTGTGATGCTTGGACTTGTGTTCGTATGGTGTTTGAGTATGACATAGCCCATTGAGTGGGAGCTCCACCGTAGCATGCATTATGTTGCATGTGCTAAGGTCGACTTAGTAGGGGTAATGGGATACTTCCTCTTTGTTACCGTGTGAGCCCTACAACTATGTAGTGTTCTTGGACTTGAGCCTATATCATGAATTTGTAGTTCAGGATGACTTCCTTAGCCTTATCCTCTAGGGTCATGAAATTAATACAACCACATGAGATAATCCTAGGAAGTCAACTGGACAAAGATGGATTGGTATGAGCGTTCAAGGAAGATTATTCGCGACTGCACCTTACCGTTGTGATTCATAGCCTAGGCAATTCATGCATATGATTATGAACACAGACACTTGACTTAGTTTTTTAAGTACTGCTCAGAGTACATCCTTAAGGTATTGAGAGTACTTAATTGTGGTGTGATCGAATTTTATGAGACACGGACGAGATTGGATTGCATCGTTTATGTACTGCGTTAGTTATTTATTAACTTAATGCAGCATTTTCACTGTGTGTCACTGTGTGTGAATTTTGTCGAATCGCACATCCTATTGCACTGCAAGAGGAAAGAGGTGAGATGACATTATAAATAAGGTCCTGTGTGGATGAGTGAGAGATTGTTACGAAACAGAGGCTGAAACACGGGACTACTATTCTCCTTGCAGCTGAATCGAAGCCGTCCTCGTGGAACATGAGCATTTATTCACCCTTCGAGGCTCTGATCGGATGTGATGTTCACCCATCATCCTTAAATAAGATGTCTTCTGGACGAGGAAGATAAAAGAGAGATGAGCTTGCTGGTTTCCAAGATAACCAACCGGTCTCTGCTTAATCGTTCTTCCTCTCCTTGTCTTCTTCCTTTCCAGCACCGCGGCTCAGGGGTGTGGACATCTTCGGGGACTCTTGTAGCCCCCCGACGATCATCAAACCTTGCCGGAAGCCTCCGCTATGCAAATAGGTGAGTCATCCCCTGCTCGACGGATTAAGGGTGATACCAGCAAATTCAAAAGTACATGAATGAGAAATATCACAACCTTATTGTCACGCCCTTCGAGGCTCTGATCGGATGTGATGTTCACCCATCATCCTTAAATAAGATGTCTTCTGGACGAGGAAGATAAAAGAGAGATGAGCTTGCTGGTTTCCAAGATAACCAACCGGTCTCTGCTTAATCGTTCTTCCTCTCATTGTCTTCTTCCTTTCCAGCACCGCGGCTCAGGGGTGTGGATATCTTCGGGGACTCTTGTAGCCCCCCGACGATCGTCAAACCTTGCCGGAAGCCTCCGCTATGCAAATAGGTGAGTCATCCCCTGCTCGACGGATTAAGGGTGATACCAGCAAATTCAAAAGTACATGAACAAGAAATATCACAACCTTATTGTCACGCCCCAGAGCCAAAAATTTTGAGCTAGGGTGATAACCCGCCGCATGCCGGGCATGCAAGGCGTCCCAAAATTTACACATCGATCATTATACGGCAATAAGTATAATAAGTCAGTCCAAATCCATATTTTATTACAAACCACTTATATAAGTTTTGGGCTACAAGCCCTACACACAAATATTATTGGGGTTACATCAACACTATGGAACTATTTTATTTAACTGAAGCTCCATCTACCCCATAATTTCATCTTCAATCCCGAGGCTCTGAAAAACATTGTGAGATTTACATGAGCTCACACTCAATAAGTAAGCCTATAATAATGACATAAAATAGTCATATATCATCTTATCTCTCAAGATATTATCAAGTCATAATTTTCATAGAAACTTCCAATTTAATTAACATGCTATCATAATCATGCATATCATTAAGTCAAAATAATCATGGAAGCTTATAAAACAAATACCAGAATATGCATTATAAACAAATCCACTGTTTAAATTTAATCATTGTCATATTATATCATATGTGTCCCACGGCCCTGCAATGCCTCCATCAATCTGCACACATCCTCTAGATGTGTGTGGCCTCCACATGCCATGTCAATCAGGACACATCCTCTAGATATGCGTGGCCTCCACATGCCATATCAAAGGAGAACCGCGGCGACACACATAAATATAATTCAAATCCACTATTTATATTTAATCATTGTTATATTATATCATATGTGTCCCACGGCCCTGCAATGCCTCCATCAATCTGCACACATCCTCTAGATGTGCGTGGCCTCCACATGCCATATCAATCAGCACACATCCTCTAGATGTGCATGGCCTCCACATGCCATGTCAAAGGAGAACCGTGACGATACACATAAATATAATTCAAATCATTTTACATATGCATGTCACATATTATGCGACATCATAAGCATAATTTCTCTCATAACACATAAATAGTGGTTTATACATTTTGACCATTGCATATAATCAATTCACTTTGCAAATAATATCAACTATTACAGCAAATATGCAATTAAATACACATGGTACAGCTTACCAATTTCCAAAATAATCAATAAAACTCTATTTCATAAATATGCATAAAACTATAAATACAACCATTTATAATTTATGAAATTATTATATTTGGCTTACTTACCTCAATACGCAAATCCAAGGTGATAAATCAGCTATTTGGACATCTGGGTACCATGAGAGGATTCACCATCCAAAATCAGATCAAGAGCATAGTCATAGTAAGGAACTTGGCTGCTTAACCCACAAAGGTTGAAGTCATCTTGTATGTATTTGTCATCAACTTCACAAAAGACACATTCCCTCGTAGATTACAGAACCATGAAATCCAAGATGTGTCTTCACCATCATAACCACTAACTTCTAACCCTTCACTGTTTGTTTTAGATTCTCCATCAGAGCATTTGTTCTTAGAAAGCTGATCCTGGTAGTGATCCAGCTGCTTCCCTGCAGCAGTGGACAGCCCGGGGAGCCGCTCCATCTCCCTCCCGTTCATCAACCCCCTCGAAGTCGACGGCGATGACTTCTCCAGGTGCTTGTCAAGAGCATCATTGACCGCTTGCGATCGAGGGCGTTGATCTCCGACTTCAACCCGCTCACTCCTCAACCCCTGTACATATCTTCCACCCCTCTACACCCTCTCGATCCGTCGGACCAGCTCAATCGCATCCCAATATTCTTGGAGAGTAGGGAGAGAGAGGCAGTGCTCTCCGATTCGAGGGCTCCAATGGCCAAGGCGATTGCAAGAGAAGAAGAAGAAGACAGTGAGCGAGGGAGGGAAAATGGTGATATGGAAATCTGGAAGGATGCTATTGGTTTTTTGGACGCTACGTCTGCCCAGTAACCAACCAATCAAAGCATACTTCTAGGTTAGTGCTTGAGAACTTAATCTGCTAGCAAAATTATTGCTGTGAGGATTTGTAACGCCTAGGATTTGTAACGCCTACCATCACGTGGTGTTACTATACACGCAGGCTGAAGGCGAAGGCTGCTACGCCGCCTCCTCAGCTCAATCATGGGGACTCTGAGGGAATGGCATGATTAAATCTTTCTTCCTTCTCTCCTTCTTTCTCTATGAATCCTACAGTCTTTCCATTCTCTTCAACCCATCGGATGCCGCCGAACCTCCGTCGATGCCTCCTACGATCCACAACAACTTAATCGTTCCTCTCTCTCTTGATCTGCTCTCTCTCTCTCTCTCGTAGGAATTTGGAGGATGGCAAAGGGTTTCCTATAGGAGATGAGCGCCCGGTTGAAGGGGGGGAGTCACCCTCCATCTCCCTATAAACCTCATGCGACGCCTCGTACAGAGACTCCGAAAACCCATTCGTTATGCGGAATTGAAAACTTAACCGCCACGTGTAACCACAGGAATCCCAAGCGTCACCCGTCCCAGGAATCCTACGCTAAATCTCACGAACCAGGTAATTAAGATCCCGAGGATTACATTCTCCCCTCCTTATAAAAATTTTGGCCTCGAAATTTGATACAGAATCCAAATTTTCTATCTCATAATCAGCTAAATTTCATTCAAAAGTCACAGTCATCGATACATCATTGATCTGTAATAAGATACAAATATTTATGGATGTTTCTTTTTTATTTTCTCCTTAGACTCCCAAATAATCTCCCTCTCAGAATAATTACTCCGCTGAACTTTGACATAAGGAATACTACACCATCTCAGAACTTAATCCTTGCGGTCCACAATGTGCACAAGATGATCTTCATGGTCAATTCTTTCTTAAGCCAAATTGGTTCAAGTTCTAACACATAACGGGGGTTTGAAATACACCTCCTCAGTCATAAAGATATGAAACACATTGAACACCCAAAGAGTAATGAAGACAGTGCTAAGCTATAAGCCACCTCCTTTATTTTGATCAAAATCTCAAATGGCCCAATGTATTGTAGCTCAAATCACCTCTAACATAAATCTCATCATATCATTGATTAGTAAAACTTCCAAATGGTCTTCAACCTGAGATTTCAAATCTTTCTTTTTGACATCAACATAACTTTTCTATTGACTCAGAGCTACATGAAGCTGCTTTAATTAACGATACTTTTCATAGTTGCTAATCATTAAAATAAGCAATTTCACTAAGGGTAAGAAGCTATACCAAGCACTTTCTAAATCCATTACACAGGCTCGCAGTATATCATCAAAATCTAATTGGTTCATGCAGATTGTCCATCTATTTGAGGGTGAAAGGCTGGACAGAAATTCAGCTTAATCCACAAAGCTTTATGAAGACATCATCGAATTAGGAGAGTGAGACAAATGGGTTCAGACTCAATTTACGCAGTTTACCATTAAACCAAAAACAAATATTAACATTTAACCCACTAAAATTTTATCCTCGAAATTAAATGTCCACAAATTTTGTACCATTATAGATACTCACTAGCAACTTTTATTTCATTCCTAGGTACCCAAATGACGTATCCAACATCAACAATTAATTTGATCTTTCTACCAAATAAAATTGAATTCCTTAAGAAATATTTCTTTCCTATCATCTTTTTTTTTTAATACCTTAACTTCTCACAACACAATCATCATAAATATCATAGAGTCCATCACATGTATTATGTCATCCATTCTTAAGGTTAATAACCTATATCAATTACTGTTAATTCCTCGATAAGACAGTTCAAAGTTCTTTTGAATTAAATATAAGATAATTTTCTTCCAATGCTCTCTCAACTCATAAATAGTTGAATGTGTCATTAATCATTACGACACTTATTTTAATCATCATAACATACTTGGTTTCACTCTTGAATACTTCAAGCTAACATCAATGAACATTATGCAATTATTTAGGATATCTTTCATAATTATCATAATCAACTAATTTAATTTCTTTGAATAATATTGCCATCATTAATCACCGGTATAATTAATTTATCAATAATACCACTACAACCCATCAATTTCTCTTGAATATATCAGTATATTCTCAATAAATATTGTAATTTAAATGATTCAAATTCTCGAATCAATTATTTCATTACCAATGATTATCAAAATCATCTATAGATTATGCAATGTCTCATGCCATAACATGACCAACTAATTTAAACCCTTCAAATATCTCTCAGTGACTTCACTAATCTAGCTCAGATGGATATAAGACTTATAAGGTCAATAAAGATTAAAAATGCACTTACCATCCGAAAGACATAATTTGAAATTATAGTAATCTCTCTATGACTTGAAAGTGATAATAGATGTACCCTTAACCATAATCCATAACTGATAATAATCAAAAATAAAATCATCTCCCCCCTATTTTCTTAACAATAATCATGCCACTTATGGATGATTGATAATTTATCCATCCTAGAGAAAGATATCTCCTTAGGAACTATGAAGAAAGGCATAATAAATTAATGAATAGATATCTTGATTTAGAAATCTATTAAAAAATAAAAATCCCTATGAAATTCTTTATCAGTGAAATTTATCTTATTCTTATTACTGCTAAAATCTTTCACTGTCTAGCATCAAAATATTTGATCATTTATAGCCAAAATCAGTTCTAAAGATTAATAGAGTCTACTCTAAAAAACTTAAACAGTAATTGTCTCAGAATTTAAAATTTTATATTCTTCCTAAATGGTCCATCAAGATATAATATGCAGTCAACTATTTCATTAGCATCAATATCAACCATCTCCACATCTAGCAAATTAACAATCAGTTTTGAACATGCAATATCCATAATAAAAGTTCTCTTAGTAAAATTCACTATATATACTTATCCATCCAGACTCAAATTTAGAAAGTACTCAATTGTGATTAATCAAAAACATGTAATTAACTATTTCATTCCCAAAATATCATCAATATTAATCATCCCTATAACCAGCAGATTAGCTCATAATCTTAAACTTATAATATCAACAATGTAAGTTCCACAATTAAAAATTCATTATATACATCCACATTCAAATTTAGATTTACTAACTCCAAATCCACATATCAACTCAATTACAATATGGACATAATGATGTTATCTTAGTCATATTAGTCATCAATTGCAATTTTCAACTATTATATTATATTCCATATATTCATATGTCTTTTATTGCATATCCAATTAAAGTTTTATCTACCCATATTATTTAAAGATCTGGAACTGCTACGAGCCATTTCCAACAAGTTTGACTGAAATAAAACCTCTAGAAGCCCCTAGGCCTCCCAACTGGTCAAGGCTACCAGCCAGGGAGCCCACATTATATTATTAGCTTCTGATGCGATGGTTCATTCTTAATTCCTATCAAATTCATATTTCAATTAATATCTTGATAAACTTTAAATTTCAAGCTTCCAAAACATAGTTCCTGAAATTCCTTTAAAGTCATAATTGTCTCAATATCATCCTAGTATTTTGCCTAGAGTATCATCATGCATGTGTCCCTAAGGTCATAAACCTGGCTCTGATACCATAAAAGCTGTCACGCCCCATACCCAAAAATTTTGAGCTAGGGTGACAACCCGCTGCATGCCGAGCATGCAAAGCGTCCCAAAATTTACACATCGATCGTTATACGGCAATAAGTATAATAAGTCAATCCAAATCCATACTTTATTACAAACCACTTATAAGTTTTGGGCTACAAGCCCTACAACAAATATTACTGGGGTTACATCAACACTATGGAACTATTTTATTTAACTGAAGCTCCATCTACCCCATAATTTCATCTTCAATCCCGAGGCTCTGAAAAATATTGTGAGATTTACATGAGCTCACACTCAATAAGTAAGTCTATAATAATGACATAAAATAGTCATATATCATCTTATCTCTCAAGATATTATCAAGTCATAATTTTCATAGAAACTTCCAATTTAATTAACATGCTATCATAATCATGCATATCATTAAGTCAAAATAATCATGGAAGCTTATAAAACAAATACCAGAATATGCATTGTAAACAAATCCACTGTTTAAATTTAATCATTGTCATATTATATCATATGTGTCCCATGGCCCTGCAATGCCTCCATCAATATGCACACATCCTCTAGATGTGCGTGGCCTCCACATGCCATGTCAATCAGGACACATCCTTTAGATGTGCGTGGCCTCCATATGCCATATCAAAGGAGAACCGCGGCGACACACATAAATATAATTCAAATCCACTGTTTATATTTAATCATTGTTATATTATATCATATGTATCCCACGGCCCTGCAATGCCTCCATCAATCTGCACACATCCTCTAGATGTGCGTGGCCTCCACATGCCATATCAATCAGCACATATCCTCTAGATGTGCGTGGCCTCCACATGCCATATCAAAGGAGAACCGCGGTGATACACATAAATATAATTCAAATCATTTTACACATGCATGTCACATATTATGCGTCATCATAAGCATAATTTCTCTCATAACACATAAACAATGGTTTATACATTTTGACCATTGCATATAATCAATTCACTTTGCAAATAATATCAACTATTATAGCAAATATGCAATTAAATACACATGATACAGCTTACCAATTTCCAAAATAATCAATAAAACTCTATTTCATAAATATGCATAAAACTATAAATACAACCATTTATAATTTATGAAATTATTATATTTAGCTTACTTACCTCAATACGCAAATCAAGGTGATAAATTAGCTATTTGGACATCTGGGTACCATGAGAGGATTCACCATCCAAAATCAGATTAAGAGCATAGTCATAGTAAGGAACTTGGCTGCTTAACCCACAAAGGTTGAAGTCATCTTGTATATATTCATCATCAACTTCACAAAAGACATTCCCTCGTAGATTACATAACCATGAAATCCAAGATGTGTCTTCACCATCAGAACCACTAACTTCTGATCCTTCACTGTGTGTTTCAGATTCTCCATCAGAGCATTTGTTCTTAGAAAGCTGATCCTGGTAGTGATCCAACTGCTTCCCTGCAGCAGTGGACAGCCCGGGGAGCCGCTCCATCTCCCTCCCCCCTCGAAGTCGACGGCGATGACTTCTCCAGGTGCTTGTCAAGAGCATCATTGACCGCTTGCGATCGAGGGCGTCGATCTCCGACTTCAACCCGCTCACTCCTCGACCCCTGTACATATCTTCCACCCCTCTACACCCTCTCGATCCGTTGGACCAGCTCAATCGCATCCCAATATTCTTGGAGAGTAGGGAGAGAGAGGCAGTGCTCTCCGATTCGAGGGCTCCAATGGCCAAGGCGATTGCAAGAGAAGAAGAAGAAGACAGCGAGCGAGGGAGGGAAAATGGTGATATGGAAATCTGGAAGGATGCTATTGGTTTTTTGGACGCTACGTCTGCCCAGTAACCAACCAATCAAAGCACACTTCTAGGTTAGTGCTTGAGAACTTAATCTTCTAGCAAAATTATTGCCATGAGGATTTGTAATGCCTAGGATTTGTAACGCCTACCATCACGTGGTGTTACTATACACGCAGGCTGAAGGCGAAGGCTGCTACGCCGCCTCCTCAGCTCAATCATGGGGACTCTGAGGGAATGGCGTGATTAAATCTTTCTTCCTTCTCTCCTTCTTTCTCTATGAATCCTACCGTCTTTCCATTCTCTTCAACCCATCGGATGCCGCCGAACCTCCGTCGGTGCCTCCTACGATCCACAACAACTTAATCGTTCCTCTCTCTCTTGATCTCTCTCTCTCTCTCTCTAGGAATTAGGAGGATGGCAAAGGGTTTCCTAGAGGAGATGAGCGCCCGGTTGAAGGTGGAGAGTCACCCTCCATCTCCCTATAAACCTCACGCGCCTCGTATAGAGACTCCGGAAACCCATTCATTACGCGGAATTGAAAACTTAACCGCCACGTGTAAAGGAATCCCAAGCGTCACCCGTCCCACAATCCTACACTAAATCTCACGAACCAGGTAATTAAGATCCCGGGGGTTACACTTATCAAGTCTTCTCTTCTCCCGGATGGATCCTTTTGGTCTCCCTTCCTGGCCAGCCAACTCACCAGACTTACTCTTCTTCTTTTTCTTCTTTTCCGTCATATCCTCCTCCCCTTCCAAATTCAGCCGTTTTTTTGCCGATTTCTCCTTCCTCAGTTCATCCATTATTCCCCCCTTTCCAATGCTTCCACTCTCTGCTCCCCAAGAGGAATCCCCCAACCATTCTTCCTCTTCTTCTCTTTCCTCCATGTCCCGAGGCTCCATCCCCTACAAGCATCCTTCAGGTCTGGAAACAAAGGTTCAAGCTCATCATCCGAAGCCATTTCCTTGCCCAAATGCTCTGATCCCGGCGCCGCATCAACCGCATCCGAAACAATTTAAATTAGAAGTTCCAAACTAATAGAATACTCTTTAGGGAAGAGAGCTCTAGAGAGGTGAATGGATGCAATCTTGACTAGAGAAGAAATTTTGTGGAAACAACACTCACTTGCAAATTGGTTGAAAGAGGGTGATAAAAATAATGCAAGAGCCTTCCAACAACAACAACATAATCACATTGAGAAACTGGGTCTCAGAAGATGCTTAAATGGAAAGGGTTATAATGGAGTACTTCCAAAAGCTTTTCAAAGTCATTGAGAAGGACAAGAAAAAATAACAATATTCTTGTTGCTTTTGAAATGATCCATCTTTTTGAAAAACAAGCATCATGGAAAAGAAAGGGGGAATTTTTCTCTTAAACTAGATATGAATAAGGCATATAATAGAATAGAATGTCCTTTTTTAGAATAAAAATTATGTTTTAGTTAGGCTTTTGTAGACGTTAGGTTTCCTTTATCATGACTTATAACACTTCTGTATCTTATCCAATTCTATTAAATTGGGAGCAAAATGGATTTTTTTCAACAATCTAGCGATCTCCACCAAGGACATCCTCTATCTCCTTATCTATTTATTATATGTGCCAAAAGACATTCCTTTTTAAGAAATGCAGAGCATCAAAATTCTCTTTATGGCATAACAAGCTGTAAAAGGGGACTATAAATTATGCACTTATTATTTGCATATAATAATCTTCTTTTTGATAATGCTACCGTTGAGGAGGCAAAAATAGTGATTGAGATTGTAAAGATTTATAAAGAAGCTTCAGGTTAAAGTATAAATTTGGAGAAATGAGTCATTTCTTTTAGCAAGAATAGAAATTAGGAAAAATGAATGGAGCTTTGTACTTTAATGAGAAATCACCAAGTGCAATGCGATGAAAAATATTTGGGCCCTCCAACTACCATTGAAAAATCAAAGAGACAAAGAACTAAATGCTATAAAGGAGAAAGTATGAAAGAGGCTTCAAAGTTGGAAAGAACAGGTTTTATAAATGTAGGTAGGGAGATATTAACAAAGCAATTGCACAAGCCATACCTACTTATATGATGATCTATTTCCTTTTATCACTCAAACTGTGTAATGAATTAAATGCAATGATTAGCAATTATAGTAGAACAGAAAAAAGAAGAGCATAAGATTCATTGGTTCTGACGGAATAAACTGTGCAATTCTAAGATAGATGATGAAATTGGCTTTCTAGACTTGCGGGTGTTTAATAAAGCTCTCCTTGCAAAAGAAGGATGGCATTTATTGGTAAATGCTGATTCACATTTCTCAAAAGTTTATAAATTAAGATAGTTCCCTCGTTGCTCTTTTTTGAAGGCTCAAGTTGGAAGAAATCCATCTTTTGCTAGGAGAAGTATATGGGAGTCAAAGGATGTGTTGAATGCAGGAGTTCATTGGCAAGTTAGCAATGGGCAAAGCATCAAATTTTGAAAGATAAATGGATGCCTACTCAAAGCACTTTTAAGGTAGTATTTTCAAACAAAATTTGGTACAAGGATACTCTAGTATGTGACATCATTGACCTAGAGTTAAAGGGATGGAGGACAATGCTTATTAGACAAATATTTTTCCACATAAAGTTAAAATAATTGTTAAAATACCTATTAGTCAAAGGCTTCTTTCAAACAATCCAATATGATTTCTTTAAAAATTGTCAGTTTTCAATCTACTTTATCTACTACATGGCTAGATTTTTGGATGAAGTAAAGAAGCCAAGCACTTCAAATAGTTCAGCGATAAAATTGGTGAGACAAAATCAATTTGGAAAGCTTTTATGGAGTTTGAAGATTTTCAATAAAATGAAAATCTTTGCTTGGAAAACAACTAATAATATACTTTGAGTAAAGGGAAATTTGGTTAGAAAGAAGATTTCGATGGTTATTTGCAAGACTTGTGATGATGAACAAGAGATTATAATATGTGTTTTAAAAAATATTATTTTGTAAGAAAGGTATGGCTACCATGCTCTTTGGGTCTATGTCACACTACTACTTTTCGAAATCTTTTTTCAAGTTGGTTATTGGAGATCAAAAGGCATATATTCAAATGAAGATATATTTCTTTATTTGTGATTGCTGCTTGGGCAATATTGAAGCATAAAAATGAGCTTATCTTTGAAAGGTTTGACAAAGATCGTTTAAATATAGAAAATACGGCTTCTAATTTATTGCAAGAGCTTAGCAAATTTGAAGAGAATTTGCTTTGACCAAAAAAGGTCCATGACTCGAGATGGAAAACTCTTACAAATAATTGTTATAAAATTAATTTTGAGGGAGCTATATTCTTTAAGACTAGAAGTGTTGGCATAGGGGTCATAATTAATAAAAAATGATTTAAGAAGTTTTACTGCAGCAATGATAAAAAGATATCAAATGTAAAGTCGGCTAAGCATATAAAAGCTTCGGCAACAAGGAAAGACATTCAGTTTGGCCTTAATTTGGGTCTCCAAAATATTATTCTAGAGAGAGATTCCATAGCAATTATCTATAGATTATCGCTTGAAGGGACCACATTATTCTAATGTTGGCCATCTTATTGAAGACATACAAGTTTCTCCTAAAGCATTTAGATAGTATGCATTTGTATTTGTGAGAAGATTTCAAATACAATGGCTTATCATCTTGCAAGAACAACTCGATCTTTTGAGAAAGAAACAGTATGGATGAAAGAATCTCTTATATTTTTAGTTGATTTTCTTTGTGTTAATGCTATAATTCTCTCTAACTAATAAAGTCTTTCATACTAAATATACATACATACATACATACATAGATATATATATATAATATATATAAACTTGAATCAAAATTTATTATTAAAATTACAAAATAAAAATATTAAAAACTAGTAGGTTGTATTATTTTTATAAATTTCTTTAAATAATTTATGACTAAAAAATTTAATATAGAGATATTTTTGAAAACAATAAAAAATTGAAATTTTATAAAATATTAAATTGTAATAAAGTTTATATTTTTAAATAAATGTCTTTAAATCTTGCAAGTTAGATTTTTAACAAATTATCTCTATACTATTTGTCGACAAAAGCTAAAAAATATAAAAATTAACTCAAAATTTGAATCTAGTAGGACCTACTATTTCTTTTATTTTCTTAATAATTTGATGACTAGAAGTAAAAAAATAGAGATAATTTTAAAATAACGAATAATTTGAAAAAAAAAATTTTTGATTACTATAAGACAATATATATCAATATTTATGTTTTGTAATTATGCATATATGTAAATATATTGCGATATATTCTCTTATAGTATTGAAATAAATATTTATTAAAATGTTTATTATTTAAAAAATATTTTTACAATTTTTGTTTTACTTTTACATATCAAATTTTAACAATACTATTTAGTAGCTCAGATTATTGATATAGCAATCCCATCATCAAAATTTAGATTTGATTGAATTTGAATAGAGATTCTGCAGAATATAGTCAGGCTCTTTATATATATATATATATATATATATATATATATATATATATATATATATTTATATACATACATATGTATACAGAGACACACAAATACACAAAAATATGGAAATAATTTTAAGAAGAGTATTATTTAAAAAGAAAACTTTGATTTGTAGTATACAATTGTATAAGAGAAACAATTTTAGTAATAGAATCATCATCCGGCATTTATGAAAACTTAAAATAGGATTATAACTGGAAATCTGTCTTCAATAACTCAAGAGAAACAAATCCAAAATTTAAATTTTAGAGTTTGAATTTAAGGTAGGTTTTTGTTGTCTTTTGTATTTTCAACTTTCCAATTTTAATAAATATTTTCATAATGATAATCATATATTCTTCTTTCAATATTTACTACAAGAAAATATTGAAATAGTGACGCAAATTTAGCGACGCATCATTGCATCACTAAATTGCGACCACTTTGCGATGCCTCCGTGACAACAAATATTGCGACACAATTAGCGACGCATTAGCGACTCAATAAACCAGAAAATCAAAAAAATTTAATTTTTTTATTTAGCGATGCAAATAATGCGTCGCAATATTTTTAAATTAAATTTTTTATAAATATGGGAAAAAAATATTGTGACACAACTCAGTGCGTCGTAATATTTTAAAAAAATTAATTATATTAAATAGCGATGCATTAGCGACGCAATAAACCAGAAAATTAAAAATTATGTTTTAATTTAGCGACGCACTTGTTGCGTCGCAATTATTTTAAATAAAATTAAATTTTATATAATATAATTATCAAATTAAAAATTACGATGCAACCCTTTGCGTCGTAATATTTTTAAAAAATTAATTATGTTAAATAGCAATCGGTCCGACCGATCGGGATCAGGGCTTGGATCGATCGCAACTGTCGGATCGTCGCCGATCGGACCGATCGCCGCAGTCCGAGATCGGTCTTGGCCGATCGGAATCAGGGCTTGGATCGGTCGCAACCATCGGATCATCAGCGATCTCGGACCGATCGCAACGGTCCAGGATCGGTCATGGCCGATCGGGATCACGGCTTGGATCAATGGCAACCGTCGGATCATCGCCGATCGGTCCGATCGCCACGGTCCGAGATCGGTCGTGGCGATCGGGATTACGGCTTGGATCGATCGCAACCATCGGATCGTTGCCGATTGGACCAATCACCACGGTCCGAGATCGGTCATGGCCGATTGGGATCACGGCTTGGATCGATCGTAACCGTCGGATCGTCGGCGATCTCGGACCGATTGCAACGGTCCGGGATCGGTCGTGGCCGATTGGGATCACGACTTGGATCAGTCCCAACCATCGGATCATCACTGATCGGACCGATCGCCATGGTCCGAGATTGGTCGTGGCCGATCGGGATCACGGCTTGGATCGATCGCAACCGTCGAATCGTCGGCGATCGAACCGATCGCCACAGTCCGAGATCGGTTGTGGCCGATCGGGATCAGGACTTGGATCGATCGCAACCGTCGGATCGTCGGCGATCTTGGACCAATTGTAACGGTCCGGGATCGGTCATGGCCGATCGGGATCACGGCTTGGATCGATCGCAATAGTCAGATCATCGCCGATCAGATTGATCGCGATGGTCCGAGATCGTTCATCGCCGACCGGGATCGATCAGGGCTTGGATCGATCGCAACCGTCGGATCGTCGGCAATCGGACCGATCGCCATGATCCGAGATCGGTCATGGCCACAATATTTAATTACAATATACCATAATATTTAATTACAATATTTAATTAAATTAGTTTGGAACTTCTAATTTAAACAAAGGTTCAATGCTTAATTGGAACTTCTAATTTAAATTACAATATACCACAATATTTAATTGCTAACATAAGTTTTAATCCTTATCATCCTATAAGGATGTATTGTGATAGACAACGACAGATGAATCCCGACATCAGTCAAGTTGCAATTGGACAGAAGCTAGAAACGGAGTTCGCTTACTGGTTTTATGAATTTGTGAGTAGTATCAATCAATCAATTTCAATAATGGCTTTAATTTTTCAAATTGGTTGTGAATAGCTTATTAATTTATAGGTAAACGGTCCATGGTCTCCAACCGACAATATTTTCATTAAATGTCTATCGCAATGGCCATTGATGACCGTAACAACCTCTACTGGCTATTTTGTTAATGGTACAAATTTCAGATTGAACGATTAGCAGCTTCAAGAGGCACATAGAACTGGAGTGTGTGTGTTAAAGGAGAAAGTGTTGGAGCAAATATGCAGGATTATTACGGAAAGTTAGTAGAGGTGGTTAAAGTTGAATATCCCGGTTGGCCTATGAAACGAACCGTATTGTTTCGTTGCGATTGGTTCGATCCAACAGTTTCTGTGGGCAAAAGGGTTCATAACAACTACAATTTGGTTGAAGTGAACCATCGACGAAGATTGCAGAAATATGACCCATTCATCCTTGCATCCCAAGCTCAGCAAGTGTTTTACTGCGGATATCCAAGTTTGTGCAACGACAAGCGAGATTGGTGGGCTGTTTCTAAAATCGTCCCACGTCCAACAATCTTATTAGAGGAGAGTTCATCAAGTTAATTAGTCGAGTGCCCTGCATTTCAAGAGGATGAGATGGAAATGCATGCAATTGAGGACGACACAAGGGCTCCTAAAACATCACTTAGAGATCCAAATGGTGATGTCCAAGAAATTGCGGATGCAAATGTTTGGTTTCCTTCCGATGATAATGAAACTGAATCGCAGTCGATACGGCATCGGATGTTGAACCAACATTTCACGAAATAAATGACACCGATTAAACATAGAGGTTTTTTAAATTCAACTTTATTTTATAAGTGTTAAATTTTTACATAGTCAATCATTAATTGTAATTTAATTGCATGAATCTTTAGTATTTTCAGTATAACGGGCAGAGGTAGATCTACCGACGACATACGGAGTGAGCAAGGATGTAGCCCTGTTGCATCAGATCACATGAGCTTTGGAGATGGAGAGTTCGGATCTCCACACATCGCACAGCCTTCGATCTCTCCAGCAGTCGGCGGTGATCCTGCATTGGTATTACCATCCAGCCGATCGGCACATACCTCCGATAGTTCTTCCACCATCGACCGCACCGTACTTCGACTTGATGCTCATGGGCTGTAAGTATATACTAATTAAAAATATATGTTTATGTTTTTAAGTCAATTACTTATAAACATGCATTTTTTAAACATATTTATTGAGCAGCATTATGTATCCAGCCACATCAGCGCCGTATTTCAGAGGCGTGCAGATCCTAGTGGCTACGATTGGTGCCACGTATCTCCAGCCACGAGGGAGTTTTATTTTTCTGAGTTTCAGGTAAACTTATTAAATACAATTTATCACTGATATAAAATTTCTTAATCTTAATAAATTCTAAAACTAACTGTTTATTGTAATGCAGAAAAAGTTTACGTGAGACCCTACCAGCCATGATGCCATTAGGGCAGCAAGGGAGGCTCTTACGGGACGCCGATACTCCGACATGCTTCATCGTTGGAGGTCATTGAGTCAGCGTCCTGCGCATGTGCCAGAGGGTATTTGGCACGAGTGGCAGTAGGCCTGGCAGTCCGATGGTTGGCGCAGGAGGTCCGCATCAACCAGCAACCGTCGATCCGAGAAGGGCGGTCCTGGCACGGATCTCTCCCGCCATACTTCGGGCTCTATTTCGATTCAGGAGCACAGACGCCGTATGGTAAGAAAACATAAATAATTAATTTATTTAGTTATTTAAATATTTGTATTAATATCAATTTTTTTATTGTTATAGTTTGAGCAAGAGGACGGAGATCCTGTGAGTTTCGTCTATTTAGGACGACACACACCAGGAGGGACGATTCCTGGGTCGACACGCGATCACGGGAGGTTGCGATAAGAAATTAGCTTTATGTAGTATCTGTTTAATTTCTAAAATTTTATTTCGAGAAATTTATTAACTCATTTATTGTTGATTTTATAATTCAAAGACACGAGTCGAGGAGCTTCGCTCCCAGGCATCGCAGGTCGACTCCATTGATAGGGAGATGCTCGTCGAACTCTCAGCAGAGGAGAGTCGACGTGTGTTTTTGGAGGCTGTTGGTGCCCAGCCGCGAGACCGCAGGGTCTATGGTCTGGGCACTAGAGCTTCTTCATATTTTCCCCATCAGGCCTCTAGCTCGCGATTTTCTGGTGATATTCCTACCGAGCGTTTAGACGACATTCGGAGATCTATTGCGGAGGAGGTTCGGCAGGACGTTCGTCAGGAGGTTCGGCAGGAGGTTGAGCACGAGTTCGAGCAGCGTATGCGAGGCCGGGATCAGGAGCTTGCAGACGTGCGAGATCAGATGCGTCATTTAAAGGATATTGTTAGCCGCTTGTCGCAGGGTCTCCAGCCTCCATGTGATCGCTCAGATTCTTGATGTATTTTTTTTTTCTTTTTATATGTTGTATTGAAAACTTCAAAATTTTAATATATTAATTATTTTTGGAAATTGAATGATTATTGTTTGGATCAATATGAGTGACGAATGTTTCTATCAATATTTAAATGTAACGAAATTGTATTAACCGTTTTAATTTTTAATATTTTTTTTTTTACAAAAATTTAATTAGCGACGCATTAGCGACTAAAATTGCATCGCTAATATTTTTAAAATATTATTATTAAATATTGCGCAATACCTGGCGTCGCAATAATTTAAAAAAAAAATTAATAGTGACGCATTAGCGACTCAATTGCGTCGCTATTATATCTAAAATATTATTATTAAATATTGCCACGCAATGACCTTGCGTCGCAATATTTTAAAAAAAATTCTTGGCGATGCATTAGCGACTCAAATTGTGTCGCTATTATATCTAAAATATTATTATTAAATATTGATGCAACTGAATGCATCGCAATATTGCGACATAATTGAATGCGTCGCAATATTTAATAATAATTTTAAAATATTAAAATTAGTTTTAAATTTAGCGACGCATCTGAATGCGTCGCAATATTGCGACTCATTGTTGCGTCGCAGAGAGTCACAATATTGCGACGCAATTGCGATAAATTGAGATTGCAATGAACATCTGAGCGACGCCGTTATTGCGTCGCTATTGCGTCGCAATAGCATGTTTAACGACGCAATTGATGCATTTGGGCGTCGCAATATTTTTTTCCCTTGTAGTGATTAATTGGAAGAAAAATGCTCAATTTAAGGAAAATCTAAAAGGTTATGGTCATAGGGCCTTCACCACTTCAAAGCTTTGAGCCCTGTAGCTTTTATCTTTCTTCATTTTTCTATTTAGTGTATCTATTATATTGGTCCTTTTTATCTTGAGTGAAGTTTATGTGCAATCTAAATAGTAGTACGTGTTGGGGTTTAGTACTTGATGAACAACAATGGAATCAACTTCACTAAGAAGTACTCTGGGCTTTTATCCTTTATTACCAACAATCAAATTAGCTATTGTTTGCTTTTGAACCCCTTGATCTCGGGTTCAAAACACCATAGCCCCTTTTCTGGATTTTCTATTTCTTTCTTTTCTTTGATGGAGCCCACGAAGATGAGCATCACATACTTGTCCCTCACTAGCGCTGGAACTCCACCCAGCATTAAATGCTTGGATTCGAGCGCTATCATGCTATCTCAATGCACTTTCATGAAGCCTGCCTTCTCCCACTGGCTTCGTTCCTGGTTCCTATCTCAGTGCACTTTCATGAAGCATGCCTTCTCCACTGGCTTCGTTCCTAGTTCCGTAAAGCACCACGAAGCCAGCGGGTGTTGCACGGCTTCGTTCTTGTTGACAGGAAGAAAGCACCACGAAGCCATGCAGCCTAGTTCCAAGGAGGAGGAGGAGGCGGTTGTGATCAGAGAGAAATCAGAGTTGAAAGAAAAGTATCTGTTCTATTTCATTCAAACCCTAGAAACCAGGATTTAAATACATCCACCAAGTGGGCCATGCCCAGACTCAACAAAAACTCCCATGGATTAACCCAGTGAGATTAAACTAATCCCTAAGCCCGTACGTGTACACCATGATTTGATTTAATCTCAACCCTTGGACTCACACCAAGCCCAATATAAGTTAGCCCAACTGGGCCTTGATAGCCACATCAGGACGAACAATCTTCACCTTGGTTCTTTAAGGCCTCAGCATGTCCGCCATGTCCATCAGCTGCAATACCTACGAAAGCTATCCCGTGAAAGAATCATGTTCAGTGCATCTATTGGGTTCTCCTTGGTGTGCACTTTCACCAGCTCCACTCCACCTTCTTCCATCAGCTCTCTGTAGTTAAAGCCTTTCTTTCGAGAATATCCTCTAGCCACTAGTCCTACTTTGTACCTGATATTCCCTTGCTCTGAAGGCTCTTTTTTGCGATGATAAACTCATTTATAGCCAATGGGTTTCTTTCCTTGTGGCAACTGGATACCTACTACATGCCAGTCTTATGGAGAGACTGCATCTCCTCTGCCATAGCCTATATCTTCTGCCATAGCCTAGACCCACCTATCTTTGTTCTGCTCTTCACAGCCTTCTGATAGGTGTAAGGGGTCTTCATTCGCTATCACCAAGGCATATGACATCGAATCCTCGAAGCCGTATCGAACTGATGGTTGCACATTTTTTTGGGCCTATGCAGAATGATCACAGTATCAGTCCCTATCCAGCTGCATGTTCTTGAGTCATCTACTCAGTTGCATCCTACTAAACTTCCTGACTTCTGAACCCTCTATCAGTCCTCTTCACCTGAATCTAAAATCCTCTTCCATTGACTTTTGACACCTTCAACCAAATGTAATTTTAGTCTACATTAAATGCTTGAAGCTTTTATATATTATAATAGTTGGTAAACCTACACATGACAACTTTGTTCTTACCTCTTATATCGATTTTTTAAATTTACTTTTAATTTTCCTTTTCTTTGGGGTACATGTCCCATTTTAGTTCTACTGCTATGTGGTGTGATTAAACTGATTTGATTATATTAACGGTCGTTATGGTTCTCTTATAGGTTAGATGGTGTACATTTTGCCTTCTATCAACCATGCTATTCTTTCTCTCTCCTTTCAATTGACACTTGCTCTTTCTTTCTAATCGGTTTTTACTTTCTAATGCACATCTCCACACCAATAATATTTATTGATAACATAGAATCCTTCACTGGATTCAGCATATTCTGATTTTTTTATTAGACTTGTTGGAAGTAGTGAGGTTTTGCTATGCTTTGCTTCATTACTAAAAGAGATGGAATTAATAGAGATGCTAATCTTCAATTCATTGAGACGCTTTTAAGAAGAAATGTGGCTATAAAATTTTTCTATAGATTTATATGAAAATATAATTTAATAACATTTTGAAGAAAATAATTAAGATATAATATCTTCTTTGATCTTATTAATCATTTCATTGATTTCTTTCAATCTTCACAATTTGAGAGCAAAAATTCAGGTCAATTAGTGGGTGACAAGGAAAGATTTCTCTCAAATCCTTCTTCCTAGTAGAAGTAGGAAGGGTGGAAGTTTGGCCAAAACTCTTGGTAAGAGTATGATATAAATTAGGACTCTGATATTCAATGTCCTATGACTTTATTAACTCAACCAGCTGACAAACTTTGTCTCTCTTTTATTTGATTATAATTGCCAACTAGCCACTAATTACATCTTAGATTTTTTGAGCAAAAACTATCACCATACAAAACTTGAGCTAAGTTGAATCTATATTCCTATTCTCTTTCCTACCTTTAACATTGAAGCTTGTAGTGTTCGAAGACTACAACAAAATATGAATATTTTGAGATATAAAATCGAGCTTCTAAAGGACTTTATCAATTTTTTTCATGTATGAAATAAGGTTAATAGAGTGACTATCCAAATCACATTCTCCCTCCAATCATGCAACCAAGAATTATTGAACATTGATCAAGAAGTGTGATCATTAAGGAAATAAAAAGGAGATTAATGGTTGTGCCATCATCACAGAAGCCACTGGAACCTTGCTGAGTCTCTCCATCTTTCTTACCACTATTATGATCACCATCTAGCCATCATTAATAGTGGTTGAAAAATAAAAGGCAATGATGCCTCTCTTGTCACTCTTGTTTTAGCATATTGTGGCAAGTGATGATGGTCTTTGCTCACATGGTTGCTACCATGCAGAGTCAAAACCGAACCCTTAGCCACTGTAGGAACATGTCTGGATAGTCTAGTAGCCCAAATAAAAGGAACAAACCATTTCTTGTTCTAATTATATATGATGCTCTTGTTTTATAGGTTGGAGAACAAACCATTTGCTTCAGATTTTTTAATCACCATAGAGCCCTCCAATCTATATAGGTTGTTCTCCAGCCTTCTCTCTCTCATCACCAGCATAGCTCCATTAAATATGTTTAGAACTTCACTCCTGGTATACTACTGAAGCTATATCCAGTCCGCTCTAGGTACCCCAGTGATACCAAATTATTTTTTAGTTCTGTGACATGCTTCACGCTGGTAAGAGTGTGCACCATGCCATCAAATATCCTTATCCTCACTGCCAATCCCTGCCATCTTGCAAGGGTGATCATCTTTAAGAGTCACACACCCCTCATCAACCTCTATGTAAGTGCTAAACCATGACCGATTGGGAGTGTAATGATGAGAATAAGCTAAATCTAAGGTCTACATCTCTATGCTATGCCTCTGACCATCTAATACCACTAAGAGATCATCCTCCACTTTCTGGCCTGCAACTATACTCATAGATTCAGATCCTTCCTTTTCTTCCTTCTGATTTTTCTTCTTAGGACAATCCCTCTTGAAATGTCCTACCTTACCACACTTGTAGCACTTAACCTTTCTGGACTTTAACCATCCCATAGGCCAGCTCCTATCCCTGCCTCTGCCTAACCCTTTCCTAACTGATAGACCCTCCTAGAGAACAGCTTCCTTGGTCATTTTCTTCCTCTGCTCATTCGTCCAAAGCACGAGACAATATCTTCATAGAATAATATCTTCTTTCCGTAGGGAAGTGTCATGATCAATGAGTCATATGATATGAGCAGTGAACACAATAGTAAAAGTGTCTTATTTTTCTCCTCATCTTAACCCCAAATTCAGCAATTCATTGCTCATCTGATCGAACACTTGAATGTGGCCTAGCACATCTCCACCTTTTAACATCCGAAGGCTATATAGGTGCTTCTTCAACATCAAGTTATTGCACATATTCCTTTCTATGTAGAGGGTATGCAACTTTGACCAAAGTCTCTTCGGGGTCTTCTCCTCCAGCACTGAATAAAGGGCTGAATCTGCCAGACATCCTCTGATCGTTGAACATGCTTTCTTCTTGAACGACATTCACTACTTATTTGTCATCATATCCCATCTGGCATTTCCTTTAATGCCAGATCTAAACCCTACTGTACAAGAAGGTCCTCTATCCGGACTTTTCACATGGAGAAACTTTTTTTTTCCATCAAACTTCTCAAAATCTAATTTTATGCTACTACACATGGCCAGATCTCAACCAAAAAATAGCACAAAAATATTTTAAAAATTTGAGAGACCTTGATGAAGCCTTACTAAAATTTTTAGCCCTTTGAAGATCTTCAAATAACTTCTTCTTGAGCCTGGCTCTGATACCAACTATTGGGGTTTAGTGCTTGATGAACAGCAATAAGATCAACCTTGCTGAAGAAGTACCCTAAGATTTTACCCTTTGTTACCAATAATTAGATTGGTGTAGTTGTAATATGTTTGCTCTTGACCCCTTGTTATCCCTTTTTGGATTATTTTAATCCTTTTTATTTCTTTTCTTTGCTGAAGACTCCCCCCACCATCTCTCCCCCACTATCTTTCTTTGCTGGAGACTCCCTCCACTATGTCTTTCGTACTTGTCCCCCTATTGGTGCTGGAACTCCACCCAGTGTTAAAATGATGGGATCCGAGCGCAACACAAACGTGCTGCACGGCTTTGTTCTTGTTGAGAGGAAGAAAGCACCATGAAGCCATGTAGCCTAGTTTCGAGGAGGAGAAGGAGGAGGCGGATGTGATCAGAGAGAAATCAGAGTTGGAAGAAAAAAATATATTCTATTCTATCCAAGCCCTAGAAACCAGGGTTTAAATACATCCATCAAGTCGGCTAGGCCTAGACTCAGCAAAAACTCCCATGGACTAACCTAATGAGATTAAACTAATTCCCGTGTACACCCATGACTTGATTTAATCTCAACCCTTTGACCCACACCCAGCCCAATACAAGTTAGCCCAACCTGAGCCTTGATAGCACCACATCAGGTCCAACAGTACAATATTGTTTTCCCTCCCCATCAATTTGAATTGCACTTATGTTAGGAAAAACTTTTTAATTGACATTCGCCCTATCAATTTATAGGCTTGCCAACTTGTAAAGTTTTTCTTGAATATGGTGTACTTATCGATGATTAGTAGTCATAATTTATTTTTTTAAAAAATAATTTGCTATAGCAGATTTGAACTTTCCTTATAAGATGGGTTGCATAATATTGAATTTATAATATTAAATTTTATTCAACATAAATTTTTGTTAAAAAATTAAAAATTGTTTGCTGGACGAATGAATTCTTAGCCAAAATTATTAACTCAAAAATTGATTTCCTAACAAGAAATTATTTGTTTGATAGGAAATTTCAGGCCTACATTTGTTTGTTGAGTTGATGATTCTGTCCATTTTTGAGATTTGATAATTTCAACCACACTAGCAACCTCAGTTGGCAACATTGCACATGTGGCACGAATTACCCTAATTTGATAAATAGTTTAAAATATATATCGATTTAGAAAATACTTTCTACAAACACATTATTTAAAAAAATGTTTTATCTTAATGTACAAAAGGCCCATCTCTCTCTTAGATATTTTTGAGAAACTACATGTCCAAAAACCAAAAACCAAAAACTAGATAAAAAATTATAAAAAAAGTTCTAATTACTATCATCTTTGTATTCTCTTTCTATTAAACCCCCTACTCCCTCTCCCTCTCTCCATCCCTGAGGTGGTTCAAAAGGAGCTCACCGGTATCGCGGCTAATGGGACACCACTCGGCCCCGACACGGTGGTGCCGCTGAGAAGGTTAAGACCCTAACAGCTCTGTACCCGTCGAGTCGCCCCTCAGACGACATACAAACCCCTGAGGCGGTTCAAAAGGAGCTAACCGGCATTGTGGCTAACGGGGCCATCACTCGGCACCGGTACGGCGGTGCCCCCGAGTCGGTTAAGACCCTAACAGCTCCATACTCATCGAGTCACCCTCAGGTGGTACACAAACCCCTGAGGCAGTTCAAAAGGAGCTCACCGGCATCACGGCTAATGGGATACCACTCGGCCTTGGCACGGCGGTGCCCTCGAGTCGGTTAAGACCCTAACAGCTCCATACCCGATCGAGTCGCCCTCAGGCGGCACACAAACCCCTGAGGTGGTTCAAAAGGAGCTCACCGCATCGCAGCTAATGGGACACCACTCGGCCTCGGCACGGGTGCCCTCGAGTCAATTAAGATCCTAACAGCTTCGTACCCGGTCGAGTGGCCCCTTAGACAGCACACAAACCCCTGAGGTGGTTCAAAAGGAGCTCATCGGCATCGCGGCAAACGAGACACCACTCGGCTCCGACACGGTGGTGCCCCCGAGTCGGTTAAGACCCTAACAGCTTCGTACCCAGTCGAGTCACCCCTCAGATAGCACACAAACCTCTGAGGTAGCTCAAAAGGAGCTCACCAGCATCGCGGCTAACATGACACCACTCGGTCCTGGCACAACGGTGCCCCACGAGTCGGTTAAGACCCTAATAGCTCCGTACCCGGTCGAGTCACCCCTCAGGCGGCACACAAACCCCTGAGGTGGTTCAAAAGGAGCTCACAGGCATCATGACTAATGGGATACCACTCAACCCCGGCACGGCGGTGCCCCCAAGTCGGTTAAGACCCTAACAGCTTCGTACCCGATCGAGTTACCCCTCAGGCGGCACACAAACCCCTGAGGCGGTTCAAAAGGAGCTCATCGGCATCGCGGTCAATGGGACACCACTCGGCCCCGGCATGGCGGTACCCCCAAGTCGGTTAAGACCCTAACAGCTCCGTATCCGATTGAGTCACCCCTCAGGCAGCACACAAACCCCTGAGGCGGTTCAAAAGGAGCTCACTGGCATCACGGCTAATGGGACACCACTCGGCCCCGGCACGGTGGTGCCCCCGAGTCGGTTAAGACCCTAACAGCTCCATACCCGATCGAGTCACCCCTCGGATGGCACACAAACCCCTAAGGTGGTTTAAAAGGTTCTCCGGCACCGCATCTAGCAGGACACCCCTCGACCCCGGCACGGCGGTGCTTCTCCTAATCGCTCCATGTGCATTCAGGTCGCCCTTCATATGGAACCCAGATCATGGAGATAGCTCCAGAAGGCTCCATGTGGCCCTCACAGACTCCGAGTCAGCTGGCTCAGCGACATTCTTTTCCGGAGACCCTAACCGACCCAGGCACCTCCAACACTGACCGAGTCGGCGTAAGCCTCCCCCGGTCAGCCCTGCTCGTCCTTGGCACCCTTGCGACGATCGAATCAGCATCGACCATCTCTGGTCAGTCCCAACGCCTCCAAAATTAATCTTGGCATCAAGTCGCCTGTGGATATTTCCAAGCCTTTAAAAGATTCATACGCAAATGAGTCTTCTTTTGAACAGTCTACAGCATCGTGAGGCCTCTTGAGTAACCTTCCACATGGCCGACTTACATTCCGAGGATGCATTCAAACATCATCCAGCCCAAAGTCACAGTTCGGCTGCGGCATGGTCAACATATGCAACATTTGAAGCTAAGAAAATGTTTCAGAAGATGCAACGTTCGGCCATGACGTTCTCAGCATATGTGATTCGGCCACGGGAAGTAAAGACACAGTTAGGCACTTTTCCCAAAATAAGAAGGAACAGATAGAGCAAAGTTTAATAAAAATTTCTTCTTTATTAGTAATCAAGAAGAGGTACAAAATTGAGAAGCTTTGACAAAAAAGTTTCTTCATTAACAGTCAAGGGTAAGTACAAAATTGGGCTTGAAGCCGGTTACACAAGATAAAGAAGAAAAATGGACAGTGGGTCTTCAAGGTTCACCGGGGCCGGGCTTCTTCTCGTCCTCTTTCTCTGCTGGCTCCTCATCAGGCTCCCCAGGTCGGATGTCTTCAAGTTCAGCAACATCGATCTCAAGGGCCGCAGATACTTTGACCTTGCACATATCGAAGCCTTGAACATAAGCATCGAGGCTGGCCTCGATGACTTCCTGCTTGAACTCCGGCGAGGCCTTGTAATTGGAGATGGCTTGCCCCGCCTCGGCTTTAGCCCGCTGCGCTTTGGCCTTTGCCTCCTTGGCTTGCGCCTCGGCCTCCCAGGCCCTGCCCTCGGCTTCTTCGGCACGGGCACTAGCCTCATCGGCATAGGCCACCGCCCCGGCCTTCTCCGAGACCGCTTTCGCTACCGCTTTCTCCGTGGCAGCAGCCCTCTCCCCTACGGCCCGGACCTCCTCCTCGGCGCTTTGGAGCCATCGGGTCAGCTCTTCATTCTGCGCTGCGGCAGCTTTTGACCTTTATGAGGCCAACTCCATTTTGGCCTCGGCTGCGGAGGCCCGGCTCTCCATCTCCCTTAGGCGGTCGGCCACACTCTCCTCCTGGGCCCAGGCCTCTTGACAAAGGCGAGCAAGGCTCTCGGCCTGCGCCATGCTCTCCTTCTTATACTTGTCGGCCCTCGCCAGGGCCTTGATCATCGTGTTTGAGGAGTGCGCGAGTGCCTCACCAAGACTAATTGCGTCGTTGGCCATCTGTAGCAGAGGAAACATGTTAGTTGCGGGAAGGAAAAAACATTGGGGAAAATGAGGAAGATTCAAAAAGTACTTGGACAACGGCGACCATGACCATATCCAGGAGTGTGGAGTGACTCAATCCCCGCATCTCCTCTTCAAACTCGGTGGTCCGAACTCCTGACAGGAGGCGGGAGGCTTGTGCGGTGTCCGCCATCGTGCCGATTGTAGGGACCAACCATGTTTGTCCCTCCTGCGGACCTTCGGCTTGGGGCGGGCCGGGCGACAGGCCGGTTGAGGGGATGAGCTCCTCGGCTCACCCCTTTGGTTCTCGGTCGCCTCCGTCCTGTCTCGGGCCTTCCTGGCGACTCGCTCCCCCTCACTGGCAGTTGGGGGAGCACTCTCCCTCCTCAGCTCTGCAACAGTCGGGGGCCGATGATGATGGTAACCCGTCCCGCCTCGGGCACATCAACGGCAGGGGGGCTTCCTCCTCATTCAAGACCACCACCGTCGTTTCGGTGGTGGCCGGGATCTCTCCTTCTTTAACTTCGGCCCTAGATGGCTTCGGAGCCACTCCTACAACCGGCTATTTCCCAACTGGCTCCTCCGCAGGCGCTGGGGCTGTGAGGGCTGTGGTCGGCCCAGCTGGCTCCTTTCTCTGAATTCTTTTTGCCAGCCTGGATGACTCTCCGATCGCTTGCCTCTTCTACCTCAGAACGACCTCGAAATTGCTGGCGAAAACCTTCATTGCTGCACAAAAAAGAATAATGGGCATTAGTGGTGACATACAGCAAATCGAAGGACGGGACAAAAGGATTCAAGCGTCAAGCTCACCGGTCGCCGAGGCTAACTTGGCTTCTACCAGGTTCTCCTTGGACATGAGTTCCTTATAGCCAGGGATTTGACAGTTGGACAGTTGGGTGAATAGTTCCTTATCCCTATCCCTTACGGAGAGATCTTTGTTGGAGCTAGTGTCTGGCTCCCTCCAAGTGGCCCTTACCCCCTCGACGTGGGCAAAAAGAAATCTATGTTTCCACCCCCTAATTTTTGATGGGAGGCCTAAGGGGAAAGCTCTACCTGGCCTGGCGGTAAATGCCCACCAGGCCCTCTCACCTTGATGGTGGAGCTTATAGAAAGCTTGGAACAGAGATAGCCCTGGGCAGGCCCCCTCAAAATGACAAAGAATGACAAAGGCATAGATGATCCGAATCGAGTTCGGAGTTAATTGTGCCGGCACTAACCTATACCTATCTAAGAGATTAAGAAAAAAGGATGGAAAGGAAGGCGCAGCCCGCACCGGAAGAACTCCTCGTACAGAGCAACCCGACCTGGATGGTCAGATGTCACCCTATCTTTGGGCCCCGGCGCAGACAGGCCAATGAAGTCAGGAACCATGTATTTAGCCCTAACGGCCTCTACGTCCTTAGAGGTCATGGTTGAGGCCACCCCCGCTGAACCCGCTGAATCAGAACTTACCGCCGGAGGAAGCGCCGGACGGCGAGAGGACATGGGGACTGCCCTAATAGGAGGACCGAAGGTGGACGGAGGTCCTATCGCCCCCGATTGGTTGCGGATGACGACGCCACCCACCGGCCGAGGCATTCGGCTACTAGCTACAGGGGCCTGGTTTTCACTGCTAGATTGGGAAGACTCTTCTACGGGTCTCTTGCCCTTCCTAATGGCACTGCGGTCCATAGGTGAAGTAAGAGATGAAACTAACATGGGAATTGGAAGGACTCAAGTCACAGAAGAACTCAGGGAAGAAGAAAGTGGAAGAAAGCAATGGCAGTGTAAAGGTTTCCACGGGCTCTTGTAATGCTTTTATAGCCTCCATCATCGGCTAACGCCGCTCGAGATCCTGCCACGTGGCGCGCGTCCATTGCGTTACAGGCTGCCGCCTTGATTCACTCCAAAAGGCATGATCCCTGGCCAATCATGGGGCATAGAAAACAGAGCGGCAAGAATGTTCCTTGCCTTTTTCCATCCCCCAATGAGCTCCCTCTCCGGAGCGATTCAGCGCCAACGTCAGCCTCACCTAATGCATGGTTGCAGGAGATCTACGAAGCAACACTGCCTCGGGACAAAGCACCAGCTCATCAAACCATTTAAAGCGCACTAAGGAGGCAATCATTCTTTTTGAATTTTCGCGCCCCTTTCGCCCAAAGGATTGCAGGCATGCGGTCCTTAGTGCTCAGGGGCGGGGGGGCATCTGATGTGGTTCGTGTAGCCACAAGGGCAATTTTGGCAAAATTAAAACATTAGTGTGCCCAACATCTCCCAGCCTGCCGAGTCGGCCATGACCATTCCTGGTCGGCCCCTCTCGGCCCCGGCGTCTCCAAGCCCGCTGAGTTGGCCCCGACCATTCCTGGCTGGTCTGTTCGGCCCCGGCGTCTCCAAGCCTATCGAGTCGGCACCGACCATTCGTGGTCGGCCCCTCTCGGCCCCGGCGTCTCCAAGCCCGCCGAGTTGGCCCCGACCATTCCTGGCTGGCCCCGCTCGGCCCCGGCATCTCCAAGCCTACCACGTCGGCCCCGACCATTCCTGGTCGGCCCCTTCGGCCCCGGCACCTCCCAGCCAGCCGAGTCGGCCCCGACCATTCTTGGTCGGCCCCTCTCGGCCCCGGTGTCTCCAAGCCTACCGAGTCGGCCCCGATCATTCCTGGTCGGCCCCTCTTGGCCCCGGCACCTCCCAGCCTACCGAGTCAGCTTTGACCAATCCTGACCGGTCCCGCTCGGCCCCGGCATCTCCAGTCCGTCGAGCCAGCCCCTACCATTCCTGGTCGGCCCCGCCCCGACATTTTCTAGTCGACGAGGCTGGCCCCGGCCATCCCTGGTCGACCCAACTTAGCCTCGGCTCCTTCGGGAGAGTCGAGACTTCCCAGTTTCCTCCAAATCTGCCCCAGCACGGCCCTGGTAGCTAGGACGCCACCTCTCTGACTCGCGCCGCCTGACAATGCCAGATCCAACTACCCACTGGCCACGCTGCTGATGGGACTGGACCCAACTACCCAATAGCCCCACTAGCTGATGGGACTTAGCCCATCAACCGCTGTTTTCTCCCTCTCCGATGGGACAGGACCCACAAGCCAGCCCAGGTTCACACAACTCCTAAGAACTCCGCGGACATTCCCTTTTCATGGAATCCCACGTGATCATGCAAGTGTCAACCCCTATAAAGAGGTGAATCCACTTAATAATCAGGTATGGGCGATAACCCCAAGAAATCGCTATCCTAGCAACCAGAGAGGAATCCCTCCCCTCGGGAACACCTTTTTCATCTGAAAAGAGCTTATTCGAGCTCCTCCTCAGCTGTGACCTCATTGCTAACTTGAGCGTCGGAGGGTCCCATCGGAGAATCCCTCCGGTCTTGGAAATTTTTGCAGGAAACTCGTGGAGCAAAGATCCTCTGATAATCCGCTTTCTCATCCCAACGTTCAGGACCAGTGATCGGGCGTCATCACTTAGCCTCCTTAGTCTTTCTCCTTCACTGATTTGAGCATTGAGAGGCGTTAAATGGATGGCTCCCGACACCCCTTATATTCTTCTTCTATCCGTACAAGAATGCTGGTCCAAGTGTGAAGCTTTCCTTTGTAGGGTTAGATATATTAGGTTCTACCTTTGTTTCTAACTCACCATCCTCTTCATCATCCTTATTATTGCTTAGGGTCTCTCAGGAAGCTTTTCATGCCACCAGATAGTCATACATTATCCTACATATTCTTTTACTTGATTTTGTCTACTTTTTTTATTGGAGCCTTCGATCTAAGTGAAGCATCAGAATTAAAGTTCAACTTACGTATCTGAGATTATGAATAATCTTATTAGATAGATTGTAAGGCCTTATTTACTTATATTATTAAGTACCTCTTCCCTTAGTGTTTTATCAAGCATACCATGTCATGTTTAAAAATTTGCATTGCATTGCTTTACACCGGCATCTAAAATATAATATTATAATCATAAAAATATTAATGTAAATTTATATGTATGTCTAAATCAAATATTATGCATGTCTTACATAAATATTTTTTTTAAAAAATTATAGATCAAGCATGAAATATTTTATTTGAATATGATACTAAATTATGATGTATGACTAATTAAGATATTGGTTGCATGATTGAAAAATTGGTTTGGAATGGATGCTAGATTTACCTATTAGTTAGCTGATGATTTCGAGTTAGCCATCAAGTTTAATTACTGACCACTTGTGTCGAGGAATGAATTCCTTTCGGACTAGTCATTTAGGACTAATTGATAGCATATGCATTTTGTTGGCATATTTTTGTGTGAATTTAACCTAATATCTTTCAAGCCTTATCATGAAACTGATTGTGGTCATAATCACAATGACTAATAGAGAATTGGTTTTAAAGGGTCTAAAAAATGTCTTCCTGAACTGATGCGTTAAATGTTTTAAAAATAAAATTGTATTATGATAAGCATGCTCTTTTTGAAATTCTATCCTTGACATAGCAAATTATTTTATTTTTAATTGATAAACATATTGTACTTAAATTAGTGTTTCTTATATAATATATTTATAATCCAACTAGTTGTAAGGGTTACTTACTAAGCTATTAGCTTATTATTTTTTCTTGTCCTTTTCTAGATATCAAAAAATAGCATGAACAAGGGCAAGGGATGAGTGTTTGAGGATTAGGATTATTCTGATTATTTCATTTTAGTTTAGACTATTAGAAGGAAAAAAATTATGTAATCTTTTGAAATATTCTTCCAAGATGGTGCCTCTTTTACTTATTTCTCTTTTAAATTAATATTATGGAACTTTAAAACTTCTATTAGATATGTTATTCTAAATCACATCACTACTTGATATTATTTTATTTTGGATTTATTCTTGAGATTTTGGAAATTTTAGGTAGGCTTAACATGTTGTATCGAACCAGTCCAACCCAGTTTTTAAATTTTTTTAAAATTTTAATTTGAATTATATTTATATTAAAAAAATATTTATATTATTCGGTCTGACCAAACTGGTTCATCCGGTTAAATCAGTTGACCGACGATCCAAATGTTAAGCCGATTCATTGTTCAGTCCGGTTTTCAAAACATTGGTGCTGAGGATTGTAGAGTTAAAAAAGATAGTTACTCTTGAGGCATCTCTTAAGCTCGCTAAAGTGTTTTAAAACGGCTAAAAGAGATCGGCAAGGCATTCACATTGACAGAATCCACGAACTAAAACAAAAGATCCCATGTTATATATCTTTCAAGCAATTCAAATAGCTTATCGTTTTGGGTGAGATTCTTTTACCAAATAATCTAAACCTACATTTCTTCTCCGTTTACATGTTGAATTATGACCCTCTCCCATTTAGCGACCGTATCTGATAGTTTGTTGGACAAAATTTACATGATTCATCACCTTTAGATTATTTCTTCTGCAGTTCGGGTCGGAAGTTTGACTTGGTCGACACCAACATCAGATATGGAAGGATAAGCAGTGTACAAGATTTGATTTGAGCATCCAAGTAATCAACTAATCCTTCACGGACGAAACTTCTCGTCCAAGAATGGATATGTGAACAGACTGGTTGGATAAGAGTTTGCGTAGGTATTCTTTTTCTCCATTGATTAATTTCTTCACGGACTATTGTTCCCGTCCAGAAGATATTACCTGGTGCTATTTCTTTGTAGTCCATTTCTTGTCTGATTTCTAAGAAAAGTCTTTGCACACCGGCTTCGGTGCAAGATGGCCTGCACCGAAGACGGTGATTCATCAGGACCGAAGGGCTTACTTATAGGTCCTGCATCATAGATGTGCGAGCTCATGCAGGGCTCCTCCATCGAAGGTGGTACAAAGAGTTTTTCATGATTTCTAACACTTGCCCACTTGATGTTGGTAGTGGAGAAGTAGCTGTCGCTAGGTTGGCCCAGGCCGGCAATTTATTGCCCGACTGAAACGGCTTGATGAGCTGCTCATTTGTTGTGAAAGGAGCACGTTATTCCCAAAATCAAGTTAATCTTGATCAATATCACAACCCATTGGTTTAAGTCCAGGATAAAATTGTTGGCACCAAATTGGCCTGCAACTTAAGCAGTCAGACCCAACATTGAGCTTGCGAGATGTTCATCCAAGTTCTACCATGAGCCATTTGAACCACTGCCATACCTGGCAAGAAGAATAAACAAAATCCGAAACTCCTTTGATTCACATGCTGCACACATGGAATAAATTAATATGATCTAGTTGAAGAATGGTTGCATGGCAAACTTAAGATTTCCTAGCTGGCTGGCCATCCATGCTCTAATAATTGTTGAACAAGTCTCTAATCACCTTCAAAAAGAATTAAGGATTGGCAAATTTCGTAGAATCAGTGCCAGCCTGCAGAAATTCAGAAATTGAAGAGATGGATAACAATTGTACTACATTTTTCTTCTACCTTTCTTTGATACTATGATTTACTGGCTTATACCGACTGGTTGTTTGCGTCAAGAAACAACAGCAAGATGCTCTATTGGGTCCAGCTGTTCTCGGCCATCGCCTGCGTGGTGCTTTCGTCGATGCGCCTCATCGGCCAGGATTACGGCGAGACAGCCGACAAGAACGAGAGCAGGGATCACCAGAAGGCATCGCTGAATATATTCTACGGACCCTTGGTGCAATTTTTTTTATGGTATTTATATTTTTTAAATTTTTACTAATTACGTATACTTTTTAAAAAAAATGAATAAGAAGTTGGATAATAAATACTTGAAAGAACGTTTGTAGCATCATAAAAAGTAACAAAAAAAATCTTCTAAAATTTTACCTTGATGCCAATCATCAGTGTAAATCCTAAACAACGAGTAATTACATCAAGTTTAAAATTTTTAAAATATTTATCATGATTTATACATAATTATTTAAATTCTTGAAGTCTTGACCTTGAAGCATGAATAAAAGAAAATGCATTTTTAATTTTTGAAATAATCTCTTTAATTATGTCCATGCCAGATTGAACAGAAATATTTAATATATGATATGCACATCTAATATGAAATAATTATCCATTTAAAATGGGATGCAATGAGTCATTTAATAATGCAATAGCAGAATTTTATTAGATGCATTATCAAAAGTAATAGACATTATTTTATTATTAATATTATATGAGCATGCAGTTTGATAAATAGCATTTGAAATTTGTTGTCCCGAATGCAAAAAATCAAAAGCACGAAAAGCAAGAATTCGTTTATTTGGTTATCAATCATTATCGATATAATGAGCAGTAATAGTAATAAAATAATTACTACCTACAGATACCGACCAAATATCAAAGTTAAAGAAACTCTAGCATTTAAATTTGAGAGCATTTCAATTAAACTTTTTTTCGTTGCTAAAAAGTTTATCGTAGCCACTCTTCTAAATGTACACCTACTAGTTCTTCTATAAGCAGGTTGTAGGCCTAATTGAACATATCGTTCAAAATTATAAGATTCAGATAAACTAAAAGGTAATTCATCCTGAACTATCCATATTACAAGTAATTTCCTCTGATTTTCATGGTGATATGCAAAATTACCTACAAGTGATCCCTCTTGTATATTAAGGGTACATTATTGCTGATGAAAATCATGCATTCTATGAGTCTCTTGATGTCTCTTTAAATGCTCTGTTCTCCCAGTACTAATACAACTGTAAAGTTTTGCACATTTTTATATTTTGCTTTGTAGACTCCATCAACCATAATTCTATCGAAATCATTTCAAACATCACTAGTCCTCTTACGAGAAGAGGTTTGACATTCACTGACACTGGCTCTAGAGGAAACTTAGGGTTGGGGTTGGGGATTAGTTTCCTCACCCTCAGAAAATGAGTGCATGTTAAAATTACTTTCGTCAAAAGGTGTGATATCTAAAATTTTTAATCAATGAATGAAAAAAAATAAAAATTAACCACAAGAAGGAATTGAGAAGAGGATCAGAGGTGGAGGCGTGAAGCCGAGATTTGTGAGCCTCCTCTTGTGCTCTCGCCTCTCAACAAGAAGTGACCTCCTTTCTCTTGTACTTCTCAACAAGAACCTCCTCTTGTGTAGTACTTGAACACTTGCTAAAGTACTTGCCACTTGCCAGAACACTTGCAAACTAAAAATTAAATTGCTAGTCTGCTAGAGCACTTGCTAGAAGAGAGAAATAGTAGTAGTATAGAAGGAGAGAAGAGTTGGTTTGGTATGGTGAGAATAAGGAATGAATGGGCTATTTATAGAAGTCCTAATTTTTTTTTTCAAAAATATCCTTCAATATAGCTATTATATGGCTGTTAGAGGAAGGGTAAAATGGTCAAAATTCTCCTTAAACAACTTTTCAATAGCTAATGGCTATACACCTTAGGCCATGCTGAGCCATGCGAGGCATGGCCCATCATGGGCTATAACGGGCCTAAATTTTTTTCCATGCATGCCAGGCATGGCCCACCATAGGTCGCACCTGGCCCAGCATGGCTCAGGTCTAGCACGACCTGTGGCCCTTTTTGGGCCACAGGCTATGCCGAGCCTGAGTTTTTTTTTCGTGCCGTGCCTGGCACGGTCCGTTTGTTACTGAGCCATGCAAGGCATGCCACGACTATAGGGGCGGGCCTGGGCCGTGCCGTGCCCGGAATGACCCAGTGCCCAACTCTAAGTGTGGGCCCAAGAGTTGCTTGAAAGTAAATGTAGGTGTAGCTAACACCGAACCATTATAAATTTTTGTATTTTTTTGTGTTTGTCTCTCTTTCTCTCTACTCTATTTTTATACAATGCTTTGCATTCTTATTGTTGGAGTTAATTTGTAATTAAATATGGAAGTTATCTAAAAAAATAAAGAGTCAGTTAGGAAGTCTAAGTTTTCAATGTGACTTAAATGAATGTGGAAGTTATAATGAAGAGTCAGTTAGTCTAAGAGTCAAAAGTGATTATGTATTATGTATGGGAAGATCAAAAGTCACCTTCTTATGTCTATAAATAGGATATGTATTGAGTCTATTAGAGCTAATAGAGAAATGATATTATGAAATTATATTTCTCCCACTCCAAGCATTATTATCTTGAGCATTATCTTTGTGCGCTACCAAATTATTATCCAACAAGTGGTATCAAAGCTTCTTATGTGCCCACTACAACTCCAACAAGTGGTATCAGAGCCAAGTTGATCCCAAAGCCCGGTAGATCCTAAAGCAAGTCAGAAAGCCAGAGTGTCAAGGAGTAGTTCCAGAAGCTAGAGAAAGCTCCGAGTGCAGAAGGTGCTCATAAAGGAGTTGCTCCGTGAAATATATCCTCCATCAAGGTGTTGAGTCTCCGGATTGAAAGGAATCCGTCGAGAAGTGTGCAAGTCTAAGATAAATAGACTTTGCAAAAAGGAAAAGAAGACAAGAGCAGTCTTCAGTGGTTGAAGATACGCATTGTGCAAAATGGAGGATGAAAAGGTAATAGTTGCGGTTGCGCCATAAAAAATTAAAGATGTGCATGAAGCCTATGAAGAGCATTTCATAAGAGATTTTCCTTGCAGTTCAAATCAGTTATGTTTGAAGATATTATGAAAAATTACAAATTAAGAGAGAGATGTTGGAGTTAATTTGTACTTAAATATGGAAGTTATCTAGAAAAATAAAGAGTCAGTTAGGAAGTCTAAGAGTTTGTATGATTTCAATGTGACTTAAATGAATGTGAAAGTTATCTAGAAAAATGAAGAGTTTAGAGGAAGTCTAAGAGTCAAAAGTGATTATGTATTATGTATGAGAAGATCAAAAGTCACCTTCTTATGTACAATATGTATTGAGTCTATTTAGTGGAGAGCTAATAGAGAAATGATATTATGAAATGATATTTCTCCCACTCCAAGCATTATTATCTTGAGCATTATCTTTGAGCACTACCAAATTATTATCCAACAAGTGGTATCAAAGCTTCTTGTGTGCCCACTAAAACTCCAACAAGTGGTAATTTTATCTTCCATGCCTTTATGGACATAGCCCTCAGGTTGCTCAATATAGACTTTTCTTCAAGGTAGCCATTGAGAAATGCCGACTTCACATCCATTTGATATATTTTGTACTTGTAATGAGATGCAAGTGAGAAAATGAGCTTCATTGAATCAAAATGGGCTATAGGCGCAAAAACTTCATCATAATCGAGCCCTTTCTTTTGCTTGTAGTCTTTGCTTCTAGTCTTTGGCAACCAAACGAGCTTTGTATCTTTCTACCTCTCTATTAGCGGTTGTTGGGTTCAGTCATGCAACGGAAGGCTAGATTTAAAAAAAAAAAAATACTTTGAAACCCTAATCAACCAAAACCTTAGACCCAAGACCCCTTGATTATAACAATTAATTAGTCATAAAATGTAACATATATATAATGAACATACCTTAGTACTTGGTGAAGAAAGAAGGAAGCCGATTATCCAATCTTTTCCACTAGTCGCCCAAGCGTTTGCCCTCCAATGGTGATCCACACCAGAATTGGATCAAAGATATGCTGAACTTGACTTAAACCTCTTTTTGGCTTCTTGACTTCTTGGCCTGGCTCTTAGGACCCTTTTACACTTTTCTTAAGCCAAATAAAACTTGTATAGGCTAAGAAAATAGTTGTCCTAAATTGACTAAGGCTTGTAGGAGGGGAGAGGGAGAGAGAAGACTCTTGTCTTAACAAGGATTACTAAAAATTATCCGATGCAATTCCATATGTGACACCCCCTTTAAATAGTGAATGAGGAGACGTCAAATGAAGGATACAACCCATTCCACGTCCTTCTGAAAGGATATAAAATTTTAAATTAATTTCAATTTGAATCAAGGGACACATCATTATAATTTTCTGCACCTTTCTCCCTACGCGCGCCACACCTGATGGGATGCTTTTGGCATCCCATCTTAAATCAGATAGCCTTTGATTTTGCCATGTGTCAAGATAAGGTTCTCCATGTTTATATGGATTCTTAAATCCCAAAAGATGCACCTTCTAGTACCTTAAATCAGAAGGACTTTTAGACGCCTCTTAAAAATTCTGCACGCGCACAGTTTTTCTTTCGAGAGTTCCATGTCTCTTGGACTCAATTAATTCAACCTTATCCAATATAATGACATCTAGATAAGGTTCTCCACGTTCAATGGACCTATAAATCCCAAAAAAAATGCACCTACTAGTACCTTAAATCAGAAGGACTCTTAGGTGCCTCTTGAAAATTCTGCACGTGCATAGTTTCCCTTCCGAGAGTCCTATATTTCTTGGACTCTATTAATTCAACCTTATCCAATCCAATAAATGATTGATCAGGTCAGAGGTTATCCCAAATTAATTCTAAAATTAATTTGTATCAATTAATTAAGCTAGTTCAAATCAATTTCGACCCAAATTGGAGCGATAGTTAGCCACATGTGCTAGCATGCTGATTAGCTAACAAATTGAATTAATTAATCTTATTAAAATGATTCATTGACCTATTCCCTTATGTGTATGACCCATTGGGTTCCTCATCTAGCCAGCAGTAGTTTAGGTTTAAGTCGATTTAGTTCGATTAGAAACTGACTAACCGAATTAGATCAAATCATGCTAACCCTAGTTGCCAATTTGAACCATCTTTCAAATTGGCTCATGAATTAAATAAATTTAATTCATAAAAACCTACAAGACAAGATTGACATCTAGCAATGTATCATGTCTACCTAAAAGATGAGAAATTTGATGGAATTAACAAAATACCCTTCAGTGGCAAGTTACTGTGCAATTCAATCCTTCGATCTTTCTTTATCCCGAATAAGTGATGGGTATGAAAAATATCAAACCCTAACATTTTATTCATTTGAATCTCAAATTAATAATAAAGACTCGACAAATAAAAATTAGAAACCTATTCTAATTTCATTTTTCTTTGATCAAAGACTTCTTGAGTCATCATATGATGAGATTACATGGGATTACTTTTCCTCTTACTAGGAATGATCGATTCCTTATTGACCTACTCATAACCTTCATACACAATCCTTTATATCCATGAACACCCCGTATATGACTTAGCCATGAATGAGTATGAACTAAAACATAGATTCATGTGCATAAGATTCTATGGTAATCTCAGGTCTAAGGATCACTTACACAACTCTCACTAAAGAACTATCTTTTGACAAGTAAGTAAGATCTCCATAAGATGTTCTCAATGTGGATCAATTCAGTGAACTCATACCCTAATGAGCACCCACATCCTTGTATTAGTGTCTCTACACAAGTGGCTATGAGACCAACCACCCTCTTTATTGAGCTTACATAGAATGTGCCAGTCTTACCGGTATCATCGATCCCCGACTCAATTATCCTTCGACTGGAAACATTTTAGATTAGAGTTTTTAGGAACTTAGGTCTCATCATTATGAACTTCATCATAACCCTAATTCCATTGCCCTAACCTTATGGAGTTCATCATAATCTTAATAAATATAAGATACAGCATATGATGAATCGAAAAAAATGCATTTTAATTGATAAAATATCATACATGAGTTGAAAGAAATTACAAAAATGTCCTTACATGATTGGCTTTTAGGGCACTACTCTTTCAATCTCCCACTTGCACTAAAGCCAATCGTCTTTGTATTTAATTCCCATACAATCCAAATGACGATCAAACTGCTGTTGAGGAAGGGCCTTAGTGAATGGGTCTGCTATATTGTTCTTTGTGTCAACTCGTTCTATAACAACATCTTGTGTTTCAATGATCTCTGAATGAGATGAAGCATCTTAGGATGTGCTTGGATTTCTGATGAGACCTTGGTTCCTTAGCTTGTGCAACAGCTCCAGTGTTATCACAATAAAGTGGCACCGGTTGTTGAATCACTGGAACAACACCTAACTTTGTAATGAACTTCTTCATCCAAACAGCTTCCTTAGCGGCTTCACTAGCAGCAATGTACTCTGCCTCAGTAACTGAGTCAGCTACAGTTTGCTACTTAGTACTTCTCCAATTGACTGCACCACCATATAGAGTAAAAACATACCCTGATATGGATTTACTATCATTCGGATCTGATTGAAAACTGAAGTTAGTATATCCTTCCAATTTTAAATCTGATCCTCCATATATAAGAAAAATATCCTTAGTTCTTCTTAGGTACTTAAGAATATTTTTCACAGCTTTCCAATGATCTTCCCCTGGATCGGCCTGAACCTGCTTGCTGTGCCTAAGGCATAAGCAACATCAGGCCTGGTACATAACATGGCATACATTATCGACCCTACAGCTGAAGCATAAGGAATCTTGTTCATTCTTTGTCTCTCTTCAGGTGACTTAGGAGACATCTTCTTAGAGAGATGTATGCCTTGACTCATGGGCAAGTAACCTCTTTTACTTTCCTTCATGTTGAATCTTTTCAACACTAAGTCAATGTATCTAGATTGGGATAAGCCAAGCATCCTCTTAGATCTATCTCTATAGATCTTTATACCCAGTATACAGGATGCTTCTCCCAAATCTTTCATGGAAAACTGTTTAGATAGCCAAGTTTTGACTGATTGTAGCATTGGGATATCATTTTCAATGATAAGTATGTCATCAACATATAAAATTAAGAAGACTATGGCACTCCCACTTGTCTTCTTATACACACATGGTTCATCTATATTTTTGATGAAACCAAACTCTTTGATTGTTTCATCAAAGCAAATGTTCCAACTCCTCGATGCTTGCTTTAATCCATAAATGGATTTCTTAAGCTTGCATACTTAGTGTGGTCTCCTACTTGAGACAAACCCTTCTGGTTGTGACATATAGACTTCCTCCTCAAGATATCCATTGAGGAAGGCAGTCTTTACATCATATGTCAGATTTCATAGTCATAGTATGCTGCTATAGCAAGTAATATCCGAATAGATTTGAGAATAGCTACTGGTGAAAAGGTTTCATCATAGTCAATACCATGTTTTTGCTTGAAACCTTTTGCCACTAGCCTAGCCTTGTAGGTTTCTACTTGGCCATCTGCTCCAATCTTCTTCTTGAAGACCCATTTGCACCCTATTGGCTTTACTCCCTCAGGTGGGTCAACCAAGGTCCAAACCTGGTTGGTATATATGAAGTTCATTTTAGATTTCATAGCATCAAGCCATCTGTAGAGTCCTTACTCTCGACAGCTTCTGTATAGGTCACGGGATCATCATCCTGAATGATATTGGCTTCGTTGTCATCTCCAATAACAAAACCATATCTGATAGGTGCACCCCGCACTCTCTCTGACCTACGGAGAGGAGGTGAATGTTGTGGTTGTTCTTGATCTTTAGAAATTTCTGGTTTAGGAATGTCTTGTTGATTGTCAACAGGAGTAAGTTGTAAGTCTTGATCTTCAGTGAGTTCAAGTATCTTCCCACTGCCTTCTTCTTGGATAAATTCTTTTTCCAAAAAAATGGCATGCCTACTGACAGATACCTTTTGCTCAGCAGGATGATAAAAGATGTATCCAATACCTTCTTTGGGATAACCTATAAACCTATTTATCAGCCCTAGCACTTAACTTATATCCGAATACATTTTTGACATAAGCAAGGCAACCCCAAATCTTAAAATATTTAAGACTTGGCTTTTTTCCTTTCCATAATTCATATGGAGTGCTAGTCACTGATTTTGATGGCACTCTGTTTAAAATATAGGCAGCAGTTTCTAGGGCATAACCCCAGAATGATACTGAAAGATATGTAAAGAAGATCATGGACCTCACCATGTCTAATAAGGTACAATTCCTCCTTTCTGCTACACCATTTAATTGAGGTGTATAAGGAGGGATCTATTCAGAGAAAATGCCTTTGTCTTTAAGATGATCAAGAAATTCACTAGACAAGTATTCTCCTCCTCGATCAGATCGAAGGATTTTAATACTATGTCCAGTTTATTTCTCAACCATACTTTGATACTCCTTAAATTTATCAAAGGCTTAGACTTGTGTTTCATAAGATACACATGTCCAAACCTTGATAAATCGCCAATAAAATTGATGAAATAAGAGTATCCTCCTCTAGCTTGAGTTGTCATAGGTCCACATACATCTGTGTGTATAAGACCTAATAACTCAGTTGTCCTTTCTCCATGTCCAGTGAATGGAGACTTAGTCATTTTTCCATGAGGCAGGATTCACAAGTTCCTAATGATTTAAAATCATAAGGATCAAAGAAGTTATCTTTGTATAACTTGCTTATCCTAGATTCACTTATATGACCTAATCGGCAATGCCAGAGATAAATGGCATCAACATCTTCTCTTTCTTTTCTTGTTATCAACAAGCAAAACTTAATCATTGAGCAAAAGAATTAGAAGACCATTATTAAACAAACCATGTCCAAATAATTTGTTAGAATAAAAGATAGAGCAACCATTGCTCTTTACATTTATTTCAAAACCTTGTTCTAATAACAAGGGTACAGAAATAATATTTCTAATAATATTTGAATATAATAATAGTTTTTTAATTCCAATATCTTGCTAGAAGGTAATAACAACAAATAGGTGCCCACATCTTCAGCATAAATGGCTTCTCCACTCGCGCCATACAGCTTGAAGTCACCCTTCTTCAAATTTCTAACTCTTTGTAGTCCCTGCAATGACTTGCATATATGAGATCCACATGCAGTATCCAATACCCATGAGTCAGAAACTGAAGAACTCAATGATAAATTAGTTTGTATCATGTACAAACCTTTTGATGCTTCTTCACCAACATCTTGCTTCAAACTTGCAAGATATATCTTACAGTTCTTCTCCCAGTGTCCCTGCTTGCCGTAGTGAAAATAGGCTTGATCAACAGAAGGCTTCT
>UESW01001782.1:277796-309333 GCA_900491605.1 Calamus simplicifolius | reverse complement strand
TCCACTATTCAATCCACTGATTGAATTAGCAAATCATAAGATAAATATGAGTTTAGTACAAAACAGCTCCTTTTGAGCAGATATTTCAAATAAAAGCAAAGTTAGAAGGCCTGTTTAGATTCGATTTGAGTGTAGGCTTTTCTTTTTTTTTTCTTTCCTCAACTCCTTTGAAGTGTGGAATCGGGCCTCAGCTTAGATTCTTCACGGATGAATGTTGGAGTTGATTTGAACTTTTTCTCCCTTTCTTTGAATGTTAAAAATCTCTTGATTTGATCTTGTATGGCTCTTGGATTTTCTTCTAGACTTTCTTGGATTGATGAACTTAGCACAGATGAAGTCTCCTTTGATTTCACTCCTTCTCTTTCACTCTATTTTTGAATCTCGAATTTTTCAAATGATGCTCTGTTTTCCTCTTTCTGAAGATTTTTCTTTTTTCTCTCTTGATCTATATGTGTATATGTTTTTGATTTGAAAACGGCCTCTCTATTTATAGACTCTGCAAAAATATAGCCGTTAGAAACAAAGAAATCTAGCCGTTATTGAAAAATATTACGTTGGCGCTGAGTTGGCATTCAGAAAAAATCACGCCCAGATTTGTTGGAGTCGGCTCCAACTTTAGGCGAGTCGGCTCGAAGACGCGATGCCAGAAATAGAAACATTCAGATAGCTAAGGGGTCGACTCAAGAAAAATAAGGTATCGGCTCCTGACAGTCGGGGGTCGACTCATTAAAAGCAAGGGGTCGACTCGAGAAGTGCTCAGAAAAATAACTCTCTGGAGTCTGAGCGGAGTCGACTCTCACAGTCATGGAGTCGGCTCGACAATATCGGGGGTCGACTCTTGAAATCACAGGGATCGACTCGAGAAAATTAGACATCTCTGTATACTGAGTGGAGTCGACTCTGAAACTCTAGAGTCGGCTCCGGAACGTATCAAAAATCAGAGAATTTTCTGATTGACTTTGAAATTCATTTCAGATTAATTTTAAATCAATTTTTGACTTGAATATAATAAATTTGACATTAAGTATCAATTCAAGATATGTTCCAAAACTCATTTATTAAAATATGAAGTATAAAAATTTCTTTTTGAAAACTTGAACAGGAACTTGAAGCTACTTTCCAATTGATTATAGTCATACTTAACAAACTATTATGAGAAATAAATTCATTGCTCATGTTAATAAATTCATTGCATGTTTTAATATACTCATGGCTTTTGGTAATCATCAAAATTAATAAAATTGGGGTAACAATTTCTCAACAATCTCTCCAACAATACTTATAGTAATATAATGATGAGTTAATAATGCTCTAACTTGGCGGCATCAATAAAAATTCATGAGTTATTATTAGTCTTTATAGCATACCTCATCTAATATAATTACATTTCAAACTGAATCTTTGGATATTATTACAAATTTTTTTTTGTTAAAAAATCTCAACTACTAAAATATGAGCACTTGGGTTCCAACTCCACCCCGCGTATGACTTCACTTCGTCTAGAATTTATGCTGGTTGACGGCCTCAACTCCAAATTCCAGAAGCGAAAAAAAAAAGAAAAAGAAAAAATAGAAAGAAATTTAAGACGATATAGTCTCCCTCAAAATCATGGTTCCTGGATGTGTTTCATCATCGCCCGACTTGAAGAGGACATATAAGATTTTGTTAACTAAAAAATTAAAAGTAGAATCAAAATCTTGTTGGCCAATAACAGCCTATCTAAGTTTTTTTAAAAAAAAATCATATAGTGGGTATTAATGAAAATTTTAAAATTTTGAGCAATTTTGCGTTGAAGTTATATCATTAATAACAAACCAGGTCCAATCTCAACTTACCCGACCTAATCTTGGTTTGGTAAAGAATGGGCTTAAAAAGGCCTTACGAGTTCTCTTAAACTTTGACCCCAACAACTGATTGTTGGCTAAGTCTAGGTCAAAGTTTAGACCCAAGACATCATCAATTTAGACTGCATTAAGAGATATCATATCCAACTCAACGTGATTGCACCTCTGGATTTGGTATCTTCTTTATATAAATAATATATACTTAATAACAACTAAAGTCCATGATCGAAATACTCATTACTTTTCTGGGCAGTTTATTTTATTTAAACTCAAAGTTGTTCTATTACATCGGAGTCAAGTAATTTATATCCAAGAATTTATAATGGAGGCTCTGACGAAAGTTCCTTTTTCCTTTTATTTTTAAATAATGTCAGATCGATGAAGTAATAAGTCATTTTCCTCATTTTTTTCAAAAAAAGAAAAAAAATGTTTTGAAAGGCTCTTTCAAAGAATTTGACCCTCCATTTATTTTATGGTCCACATATGGTACCTAGAAGAGGCTGTAACAAATATTCATATTAGAAAAATAAATGGGAAAATACTATAGAGAGCAAGAGGCTCAACGAAGAACTCTCGGTCCAAATACAAGATCATCCTCAACCTCAATGGCTTGTCCTCATAGAGCCAGAAGCAAGAGCATCCCCACCCCCAACCCGATGGCAACCTTCGCATTCTGGCCAAGGCCATCATCGGCTGCTGACGCGGATGGTAGCGCCGGTGAAGTGGTTGGTAAATCTGAAGCTGGTGGCTCGGACGACGGAGAAATAATGGACGAGGGCGAGGTCGAAGGAGCTTTCGATGGTGCAATCTTGGAAGGCTCGGATGTTGGAGATGCAGCAGGAGCACTGGGGAGAGGTGTTGGAGATGCAGTAGGAGGAGCACTGGGCAGAGGTGTTGGAGATGCAGTAGGAGGAGCACTGGGCAGAGGTGTTGGAGATGCAGTACTAGGAGCACTGGGCAGGTGTTGGAGCTGCAGCAGGTTTTGGTGGGGAAGACTTGGCCGGGAGGGGTGAAGGAGCAGCGGCTGTTGGCGGAGTTGCCTTCGCCGCAGCGACGACGCCGATCGCGAGCTTCATCCCTTGGCTGCAGTGCCCTGGTATCCCGCAGATGAAGTATCTGCTCCCCGCCGACGAGAGCTTGACGACGGTGCTCCCACCTGTGTAAGAGTTTATCGGTTTGCTTGTCGCGCATGCATCGTAGTCTGCCTTGGAGACCTCAAGCACGTCGTGAGCTGGAGAATATGTGAAAGCTGCAAGCCCCATAGAACAAGAAGAAATCGACCACGGCCGATGTCAGTGATATATGGATGAACTTGTGTCATTCATCACTAATTGAGAATTCTTATTATAATATAAACATCCCAGTTAAATGAATAGCAAGCTGGCTACCATCTAGTGATTTTAATTACTCCTCCACATGCAATTATTCAGAATTAATGGTGTTGAGTGGATCATTGTTTAGGACCACTTCTGTTTTTAAAGGCCAGTGGACTAGAGAAGCTCAGGGCAACAAAGTAGCAAAATCTATAAAATGCCAAACTGAATTTGAAAAGGAGTGTATATGTAGATGAAGAGAAAATTAATAATGGAATCTTGAATACAAAGAACAATGGCAAGTTAATAAGAACTAGAAAAAATACACAAGGGAGAGGAAGAATGATGACAATATCCATTGCAAAAAACTATGGATTATGCAAATGAAAAATTTGGATGTGGATGTGAACTTACTCAGGCTGTCCCCAGTGGTGAACGTCTGGCTTGCAACCCATGCTGGCAGATTGGTGGTCAGATCCCACCCACCATTTTGGCCTCCGACCGTCAAACTCGCACCAATTGCAACCTGAACAAGAGCTGCCATTGTCGCAGCAGCTATAAATGCTCTCAAGGCCACCATCTTTGCCTAAGAGGATGCAAAACGAGATGTATGAAAGGAGAGTATGGTTTGGCTTCTGTCACAGCCAGCTGAGATATATAGAAGCTGCAAGCAGAGACCTTCTCCTAAAATATGACCAAAGACGTGTTGTGACAGGTGGATTTGGCCAGGACTTGGTCGAATTTGCCTAGAAGTTGGCAGGCCTTTAAATTTAATTTGTCACAAGGCTGGTCGTTGGTAAAGTTAAAAAAAATCTGTGAAGCCATGTGTTTGGTGTGAACTTTTCCCTGGTAAAGCACTCCTTTATGATTTAAATTTGTGAAGAGACTTTGAACAGCTGGTAGCTAGGCCCATGTGTTTTGAGGAATGATCATGTGGCTGTGCACTAGCCAAATAGATTATGCCCGTTCATCAGCAGCATTATTTAAAAACAAATCTGTATTCATGCGTCCCATGTGAAGTAGAGATGGTTTATTTAAAATCATGTCTCCCAGGATTCACAGAGGTAAATTATGTTCGATAATGTGTTCTAAGGTCATCCCATAACCATTCTACTTCTAATATTAGGATTCCATGTGTGTATGAAATTCATGCATTATATATGGTTGTTCTTAAACTAATATAAAATTTGAATCTCAAGGAGAGCACTTCTTATATAACTATATTTAACATGGGAAAAAAGCAGATGTTGGTATTTCATAGCTAAATTGGAATAAGAAACTTCCATGAAACTTCAGACCCTGGGCTTCAACTGATTTGTAATCCATTTACAAGAAGAGAGATTTTAAAGGAACAATATTTTAAAGCAGAGAGCATTTAAAAATATTGGATCATTCTCCCCCGTCTGAATGCGCCTTAAGAAAACGACTCCATTCAATAGTCTCCAAAAGAAATTTTTATACCCAAGGCTTATTATATGCTACCAGCGTGGAACAAATGCTAGCATGGACCAGGTTTATTAGCTCCTCTGGAGGTCAAAGACTGTTCATATGTGGGCCAATAATTCTATCATTGTTAGCTGAAAAAATTGGTTAGATGCTTTTGTAGCTTTGATATGTACCCAAACTTTAAAAGATGCTTGCAGGCTCACATCCAACAACTTCACATGGGTCGTTCCCAACCATTAGGTAGGGCCTCTCCCAACAAATCCACAATGTCTGACTAATGGAACAAAGCCACCACTCCATCATGTTCCCCTATGTTAATTGGACACTCATGTCCATCACTTTATATCTTTTGCCCTTTTACTGGGGAAGCTGTGGTCTTGCAATTTTTATAGCATCTAGCCCTGCTGAATGAATCCAGTCTTCAAAGATTTGATCCATTTATTATCGCCCCACCAGATTTGGTAAACCATTCATGTCCAGTTGTTTTTCTGAGTTTCTACACCCCTAGTTGAGATCACATTATTATCACAAGATCTCCATCTAGTTTGATTTGATGGTGCTTATTTGAGATGAGGAAAGAAGCATCAACTTGTCAAGAGAACTTTCAGCAGAGCAGAAGCCATTTAATGGGCTATACCACATATAACTATCACTGATATCCTGGTCACACCAGAGTAGTGTATGATTATCTTCTTGAACCAGCTCCTGTAAGCCAGTAGAAGGTACCTCTCTTTTCATGCTTGAACCCAAATTCTCTGTTCTTTAGTAAATTTCAAGAGAAGGTTTATATTTACACATACATGTATACATCAATCATTTGCACAGATGCATGATGGGCACAAAGGTTGGACCACCATTTATTGTCACATGCATAGCTTAAGTTGTAACATTTCCTGTTTTTACTGCAAATTTTTTTGGATGCAGTTTCTACTGCAATATTAAATTGGTATTGCCAGAGTACCTCAAGGACTTGGTAGTTGCATCGAGAAGACTGCTCTTAATTCCATTTTGGAAGTGAGGCACGGCCAATGATTGTTGAGTATTAAGAAATGTGGTCCGTGACAGGCAAAAATAATTTTCTTGTTGATAAACCTAGAAGAATCTTGCAGGGCTACTAGAATGTGACCCCACTGATTGGATGGTGAAGGAAAGTTGACTTCAATTTTTATACATATATGAGCAGGATTTTTAAATTAAATTTTCCTCTCCATATATAGCATGCATAACTATTGTGTTATATATTTGTTGTGACGGGGATAATCAGACTCATTTCATGGGGAATATCCAGAAAAGGTCTGGTTAGGAGTTTTTTTTTGACAGGAAATAAGGAAGTGATCTCCTAGCTCCTATTAAGAGACATATTTACAAGTTTGGAAGAATTTAAAAGAGCCAGGGTTAGGAGAGGAAGAGAGGTCTCTCTCCTCCCCAAAGCCCAAAAAGGACAGGAAGAGTTGAAGATCCTCAAACAAAGAAAAAAGAGACAATGTCCAACAGGTGATGATTTCTTTATGCTTGGTCAAAATAAGGAGTCTCTTCACCAGCCATAACGCGTAAGTTCTAGGTAGGTCGTGAAGCTTATCAGGCTAAAAAGTTAAGCGACACCACCATTATAAAAGAGGATGATGATCACGAACTCAAATAAGGCTGTGAGCCGTGACGGGTTGGCCATCAAGGGAAAACGAAAGCAACAACTCCACTTTAATCACGATAAAGTTTTACTAAAAGTTTTTTTTTTTATTATTATTTAAAGATTCAGGATCCATTAAAGTGATAGGCGCCTAGAGATATCAATCTTGCATTTTTGTCGTCGAACCTCCATAGCCACTAGATTGAGCTTTAGTCACCGCACTATTCTCCTAAAGGCTGTTCCATCTTTGTGATAACCTAAACCACTAGACAAGATGTCACTTCGATGGACATCAAGAATATCGATGACAGGTTCAGATCATTTCATAATCGGAACCAAAAAAACACACACAAAAAGAGATGTGTGCGTTCTTTTATTCAATTTTATTCAATTTTAATATATATATAAAAATCTGTAATTCTATTTGGTTAGAGATTATCATTAAACTACCGGAATAGATGTTGTTTGTAGAATAACTGAAATAAAAGAAAAAAATACAAATTTTTTTTGGTAGTTAACAAAGAGTTATCATACCCGGATAGGTGGTTAATTATACATCTGTTTACCAGAATGAAATCATGTCAGCTAAAGATGAATATAGCTCTATTGTTTGGCTGAATCAATCATTTATCATGATCTTAATTAGGATTTATTTGCAATCAAACACACAGGATTGCAGTTCTACAGCAGCGGGCTTGCCCAGGCAGGCATTCAGTGCAACTGCTAAAATGACTTCGTGCATGAGAGAGTTCACTCGAGTGCTGCGAGTCCCAACAACAAAGAGAACTCCAGTCCATGAAACTGTTAATTACTTAAAGTCTCAGCTAAGATTTTAACCAAACTTAAATTAAGATTCCAACTCTGCGCATGCACACATTATAATGCCCTAGGCTCAGATCCATGTGGCCGAAAATTCAATTAAAAGTTAATGAGCAGCAAATAGACTTGAATTATAAGCATATTGAATCTTATAATATACACCATAGGCTACCTAAGTTGGGTTAATAGTAGGCGAGCCTCTACTACATCGTTTTATGGGTTAAAACTATGTGACCCAAAAACTCAAATGAAAGTTAATAAGTAGTAATCTACTACATCGTTTTATGGGTTAAAACTATGTAATCCAAAAACTCAAATGAAAGTTAATAAGTAGTGATGTGGCTGATCCAACGCCGTTAGAAAACCGTGAAGGAAGCTGATAGAGCCCCGCTTCGACCTCCAAGGCTCATCTCGACCTCCACATCGGCAGCGGTCCATTCCCATCTCGGTGTCGGTCTCGACGTCGGCTCCGGCCCGCCTTGACCTCCTGGTCCATCAACATCCTACCCCGAGACCCCTTTCCGGGGTCGGCCATGTATGAACAGTGCCTGGGGTCGGCCATGTATGAACAGTGCCGGGGTCGGCCATGTATGAACAGTGCCGGGGTCGGCCATATATCAACAGTGCCGGGGGTCGGCCATGTATGAACAGTGCCCGGGGTCGGCCATGTATGAACAGTGCCCGGGGTCGGCCATATATGAATAGTACCCGGGGTCGGCCATGTATGAACAGTGCCCGGGGTCGGCCATGTATGAACAGTGCCCGGGGTCGGCCATGTATGAACAGTGCCCCGGGTCGGCCATGTATGAACAGTGCCGGGGGTCGGCCATGTATGAACAGTGCCATGTGAACAGTACCATGCAAGTGAACGAGCTTCACTCCAAACTGCATCTTCTGTCCCAATGGCTGCACTTTGGGGCCCATTTGCCTAACTTTATCACTCATCGTTGTCCGCGCAGGAATGCAAAAAAAAAAAAGATAACGTAGGGGACACGTCTGGCAAGCGCCGTAGCGGTTAGCCATGCCCTGCAGCGCCCCATGCTTCACGAACATCAATTAATGCTCTGACTAGTGACAGCACCCCATGCTTCACGGACATCAGTTCCGACACTTCACCCATCAAAATCATCATTATGGAGCCTCAACCACTCAAGCCAGGCAAACTCTTAAGCGTCTATAAAATGGGTAAGAGGGACCCCTGACCAGGTAACACACTCATAACACTCCTAAACGCCCACACAGAGGGAGCTCCTCTCTGGGCCTCTCTCTCTCTTTCTCTTTCGAGCTTCCTCAAGCTCACGGCTGATGCCCAGACCACTGACTTGAGCGTCGGAGGGTCCCGCTGGGGCCCCCTCCGGCCCCCGGGACTTGCTTGCAGGCGCGAGGAGCTCATTGGAGGAGACGACCGCACGCTCGAGGCCGGTGATTTGGCGTCATTAGATTGGCGTGCCAGGAAGGGGGGATCAACGATGCTAGTTTGCAGATCCTCATCCCTTTTTATCAAAACGGTGGATCCTGAAGATGGTGGATGGTGAAGATTTCACCAGTTAAGCTAGGGGGCACCTTCAACGAGCTGAGCAGCAGGAGGCCAGTCTTTCGTTCCATCATCACCACTATCTCAGACCATTCAAACAGAACATGTTCCCACTCATTCTACAAATCCAAACATTGACGATGGCTGTCCAAAAGCTCTAGAAGCCACATCCTATGACCACGCAACAGCGAGCAAAAGCTTCTACTCGCCCTTTGGTCACTGCCCAGGCCAGCCATCCTTCATCCCGCTGGGAATCTCCCCAGCAAGAGGTCCAACGTCATCAAGCCCATCAGCGACTTAAAGCTCAAAGAGCCACCACTCGCCGCACAAGCAGCCCTCTCTCCTATGGACAGCGACGCAGAGGAAGGTCTGGCCATGGCTCCAGTTCCCAACTCTGCCCCGAGGCATCGGCTCTTCTCCAGACCCGCGCTAGCGCCTCGGCTTCAGATCCAGCCCCATAGGCTCTCGTTTTCATGCTCCTGGCACCATATCCCCGAGCGCCAGGCAAGCTTCTCTTCCTCTCTGCCGCATCCCAAGTCCAAGTGAAAGCTCCCAAAGCAGCCACGTCCAGATGCATTACATGCACCCATGCACGTAATGAGACTTCATAGGAGAGAGGACCGTGGAAGCTGGAGGGCCCCTTACCTTGAACCAATGTGGAGGCTGCCCGAATCCTGTAACTCCTAGCAACATCCTCTCTTCTAGCCGTCCGTCTTCAACGGAATCTCCCGGCCGCTCGTCTTCAATGGCCGCTAGCTGCCCGGGCTTCCCTCGGCGACCTCTAGCTCCCGAGTTCGACTCCGACTCTTGTCCGTGGCTCTGCTCCAGCGTCCCCGGCTCTGGATCCCATCTCTCTCTTCACTGCACTCCAAAGATGGGTCCCCAGCTTCATTTCGGAAAGGAGCTGGTCATCAACCGACTCCAGGCACCGTCCCAACTTGATTCCCTTGGGGGCAGACCACCAGCGGGCGGGAATGCTCAAGTCCACATAGGGAAAATAGGGGTGCTACAAGAGCTAAGTACGATGCACCTAAAACAATTTTCTTTCATTGACACTCAAAAATGTCATGCAGGGAGGACCAACCTTGTATCAGCCTTCAAGACAAACCTCGTGTTGGCATTTCAAAAGCCCGACCCCGGTCGGCACCAAAGCCCTACACTAGCCAGGCACAAAGCCCAGTGTACCACTGGCAGAGCGGTGTACCACCGGCTCTCAGCAACAAAAGCCCGACCCCGGTCGGCACCAAAGCCCTGCACAGCCAGGCACAAAGCCCAGTGTACCACTGGCAGAGCGGTGTACCACCGGCTCTCAGCAACAAAAGCCCGACCCCGGTCGGCACCAAAGCCCTGCACAGCCAGGCATAAGCCCAGTGTACCACTGGCAGAGCGGTGTACCACCGGCTCTCAGCAACAAAAGCCGACCCCGGTCGGCACCAAAGCCCTGCACAGCCAGGCATAAGCCCAGTGTACCACTGGCAGAGCGGTGTACCACCGGCTCTCAGCAACAAAAGCCCAACCCCGGTCGGCACCAAAGCCCTGCACAGCCAGGCATAAGCCCAGTGTACCACTGGCAGAGCGGTGTACCACCGGCTCTCAGCAACAAAAGCCCGACCCCGGTCGGCACCAAAGCCCTGCACAGCCAGGCATAAGCCCAGTGTACCACTGGCAGAGCGGTGTACCACCGGCTCTCAGCAACAAAAGCCCGACCCCGGTCGGCACCAAAGCCCTGCACAGCCAGGCACAAAGCCCAGTGTACCACTGGCAGAGCGGTGTACCACCGGCTCTCAGCAACAAAAGCCCGACCCCGGTCGGCACCAAAGCCCTGCACTAGCCAGGCACAAAGCCCAGTGTACCACTGGCAGAGCGGTGTACCACCGGCTCTCAGCAACAAAGCCCGACCCGGTCGGCACCAAAGCCCTGGGCCAGCCAGGCACAAAGCCCAGTGTACCACTGGCAGAGCGGTGTACCACCGGCTCTCAGCAACAAAGCCCGACCCCGTCGGCACCAAAGCCCTGGGCCAGCCAGGCATGAAGCCCAGTGTACCACTGGCAGAGCGGTGTACCACCGGCTCTCAGCAACAAAGCCCGACACCCGTCGGCACATGAAGCCCTGCACCAGCTAGGCATGAAGCCCGACACCCGTCGGCATGAAGCCCTGCACCAGCTAGGCATGAAGCCCGACACCCATCGGCACATAAAGCCCGACACCCGTCGGCACATGAAGCCCTGCACCAGCTAGGCATGAAGCCCGACACACATGAAGGCCTGCACCAGCTAGGCATGAAGCCCGACACCCATCGGCACATGAAGCCCGACGCCCGTCGGCACATGAAGCCCTGCACCAGCTAGGCATGAAGCCCGACACCATCGGCACATGAAGCCCCAGCTGCATGAAGCCCGACACCGTCGGCACATGAAGCCCTGCACTAGCCAGGCACAAAGCCCAGTGTACCACTGGCAGAGCGGTGTACCACCCGCTCTCAGCAACAAAAGCCCGACCCCGGTCGGCACCAAAGCCCTGCACAGCCAGGCACAAAGCCCAGTGTACCACTGGCAGAGCGGTGTACCACCGGCTCTCAGCAACAAAAGCCCAACCCCGGTCGGCACCAAAGCCCTGCACAGCCAGGCACAAAGCCCAGTGTACCACTGGCAGAGCGGTGTACCACCGGCTCTCAGCAACAAAAGCCCGACCCCGGTCGGCACCAAAGCCCTGCACAGCCAGGCACAAAGCCCAGTGTACCACTGGCAGAGCGGTGTACCACCGGCTCTCAGCAACAAAAGCCCGACCCCTGTCGCACCAAAGCCCTGCACAGCCAGGCACAAAGCCCAGTGTACCACTGGCAGAGCGGTGTACCACCGGCTCTCAGCAACAAAAGCCCGACCCCGGTCGGCACCAAAGCCCTGCACAGCCAGGCACAAAGCCCAGTGTACCACTGGCAGAGCGGTGTACCACCGGCTCTCAGCAACAAAAGCCCAACCCCGGTCGGCACAAAGCCCTGCACTAGCCAGGCAAAGCCCAGTGTACCACTGGCAGAGCGGTGTACCACCGGCTCTCAGCAACAGAAGTCCGACCCCGGTCGGCACCAAAGCCCTGGGCCAGCCAGGCATGAAGCCCAGTGTACCATTGGCAGAGCGGTGTACCACCGGCTCTCAGCAACAAAAGCCCGACACCCGTCGGCACATGAAGCCCTGCACCAGCTAGGCATGAAGCCCGACACCCGTCGGCACATGAAGCCCTGCACCAGCTAGGCATGAAGCCCGACACCCGTCGGCACATGAAGCCCTGCACCAGCTAGGCATGAAGCCCGACACCCATCGTCACATGAAGCCCGACGCCCGTCGGCACATGAAGCCCTGCACCAGCTAGGCATGAAGCCCGACACCCATCGGCACATGAAGCCCTGCACCAGCTAGGCATGAAGCCCGACACCCGTCGGCACATGAAGCCCTGCACCAGCTAGGCATGAAGCCCGACACCCATCGGCACATAAGCCCGACACCCGTCGGCACATGAAGCCCTGCACCAGCTAGGCATGAAGCCCGACACCCATCGGCACATGAAGCCCGACACCCATCGGCACATGAAGCCCGACGCCCGTCGGCACATGAAGCCCTGCATCAGGCGAGGATCAGCCACTTGGGAGGTAACGCCCCTTTCGCCTTGCCGGGATAGGCCTGCTTCGTCTCAGGGGCGAGGGGGCATCTGATGTGGCTGATCCAACGCCGTTAGAAAACCGTGAAGGAAGCTGATAGAGCCCCGCTTTGACCTCCAAGGCTCATCTCGACCTCCACATCGGCAGCGGTCCATTCCCATCTCGGTGTCGGTCTCGACGTCGGCTCCGGCCCGCCTTGACCTCCTGGTCCATCAACATCCTACCCCGAGACCCCTTTCCGGGGTCGGCCATGTATGAACAGTGCCCGGGGTCGGCCATGTATGAACAGTGCCCGGGTCGGCCATGTATGAACAGTGCCCGGGGTCGGCCATGTATGAACAGTGCCGGGGGTCGGCCATGTATGAACAGTGCCGGGGGTCGGCCATGTATGAACAGTGCCCGGGGTCGGCCATGTATGAACAGTGCCGGGGTCGGCCATGTATGAACAGTGCCCGGGGTCGGCCATGTATGAACAGTTTTCGGGGTTGGCCATGTATGAACAGTGCCCGGGGTCGGCCATGTATGAACAGTGCCCGGGGTCGGCCATGTATGAACAGTGCCCGGGGTCGGCCATGTATGAACAGTGCCCGGGGTCGGCCATGTATGAACAGTGCCTGGGGTCGGCCATATATGAACAGTGCCGGGGGTCGGCCATGTATGAACAGTGCCATGTGAACAGTACCATGCAAGTGAACAGTGCCATGTGAACAGTACCAATCAAGTGAACAGTGCCATGCAAGTGAACGGGCTTTACTCCAAACTGCATCTTCTGTCCCAATGGCTGCACTTTGGGGCCCATTTGCCTAACTTTATCACTCATCGTTGTCCGCGCAGGAATGCAAAAAAAAAAAAGATAACGTAGGGGACACGTCTGGCAAACGCCGTAGCGGTTAGCCATGCCCTGCAGCGCCCCATGCTTCACGAACATCAATTAATGCTCTGACTAGTGATAGCACCCCATGCTTCACGGACATCAGTTCCGACACTTCACCCATCAAAGTCATCATTATGGAGCCTCAACCACTCAAGCCAGGCAAACTCTTAAGCGTCTATAAAATGGGTAAGAGGGACCCCTGACCAGGTAACACACTCATAACACTCCTAAATGCCCACACAGAGGGAGCTCCTCTCTGGGCCTCTCTCTCTCTTTCTCTTTCGAGCTTCCTCAAGCTCACGGCTGATGCCCAGACCACTGACTTGAGCGTCGGAGGGTCCCGCTGGGGCCCCCTCCGGCCCCCGGGACTTGCTTGCAGGCGCGAGGAGCTCATTGGAGGAGACGACCGCACACTCGAGGCCGGTGATTTGGCGTCATCAAGTAGTAACTAAACTTGAGTTATAAGCGCAAAACATTTTTTTTTTGTTCAACATTCCTCTTGCTTCTACACTGCTTTATTTGAAAGAGAGATTAAAATCAAGCAAATGGCTCTCTATAGTGATGGAACAGAAGAGGCAGCAGGGCAATCCAGCTAGGCCCCAGTTAAGACTAACATCATTCACCTTCTCTTCTACATTAGGGACATATGGGTTCTGCATTTGTGCAGCTCTCTTACTAACAATCCGAGTATGTTACAGCATGCAGAGGCTTATCGAAAGCTTAACAAGGAAGTTTGAAGCCCATGTAGCTCCCACTAGTGTATTGCCTCCAAACATCAATTGCTCCAAAACAGGTGATTGAAACTGTGCTTATAGCCATCACCATACTAACAGTAAATACGATAAGAGACACCCTGCCTGATCTTTCTACGGCTTTCTCAATGAGAGCCAACCCAAGAGCTGAAGCCACGAAAGAAACCGCTGCATAAATTGAAGCTTGACCAATCCCCTTCATGCCCAGGATTACAAACTGAACCATGGACATCGACGCGGAGAACAGCACCATGAAAGTGGTTGTGGCTGCCGTAACCTGCAAATCAAGAGGTAGAGCAGAGGTACTAATACCATAAATAGCAATCAAATGCAACAAGAGGCTTTCGCTGGGGCCAAAGTTGATTGCTTAGGAAGTTGAAAATGCTATAAATATATGTAAAAACTTGGTAAATTCACATGAAGAGCAGTCTGTGAATATGAACGTTTAGGAGAAGCCTAATATTCTAAAATCCATCGCAACTGATCAGGCCTTCTGTTAAGGCTAAATGTTTTGTTTCTTAAACATAATTTATGCTAAAACTCCATGGTATTTGGCAGAATGACAGAGAAAAGACAGAGAACAAACCTGAACATGAATCAGACAATGAAAGACCAAAAATATTATTTAACTTAGAGCTGACTGTTTTAGCTTGTAAAGGTCATTAAAAAAATATTTAGCTTGAAATATGTTTATTAACAATAGTAGGAGCCGACCAAGCTTGGGATTGGATAATTTTATTTTTTGTGGCCAATTATCAGGATATATAGCTCCTGACCAGGAGAAGAATAGATTAATAAGCAGTAAACTAATATCTGTAAATATGGAGTTTTATTAGATCTTGTTCTCCAAAAATATAAGAGAAGGTTTTTTCCAGAAAAAAAAAATCCCAGTGTATGAATTTGAGCAGCATAAGGGATAAGAGAATTACCTGTGGAGGTATCCCGATCTGAAGAAGCACAGGGTTTATGAGCAATCCTCCACCAATGCCAAAAAGGCCACCTAAAACCCCTGTTAAGAGGGCAGCTGATGGAAAAACAAACATGGGCAAGGCTTCAATCTTGGTTTCCACTGTGACGTCCTATATAATCAAATTGTTGATTCATGCCACATCAAATCTGACTGACAGAAGCACTGCAACAAATATATATCTATTAACCAACCTTGTGATCTATATCTTGTGGACTCTGAGGATGTAATTTTTTCTTTTTCTTGTCATACAGAATATATGCCGTAAAACCGATGGCAAATGGAACTTGGGATGATGTGATGAGCCAATATGCAACTCCACATGGCTTTATGTTTATTACGCCCTGAAGAGAGAATACGATCAAATGAAGTTAGCATGGTTACTTATTGCAAAGAAATAAAAGAAAGAGGAACTCTAGAATGAAACAACTCATTGACAGCCCCTCAAAGCTTCAAATCCATTTTCATGGGGAAGTCTGAGAATCCGGAATGATTGTGGCTTCTGGCAACCAACAATGCAACAACTAGGAGTCCGTACACACATAAGCACTTGGTAGTTCTTTCAAATGGTCGTGCATGCATAGGCGAATCTTATAACTTTCCACATGTACTATCATCTTCAAATGTTTTCATCTAGAATATTTCTAGCATAAAATGTTGTTAGGATCACAAAGATAGAATTGGTATTATAATCTCAAGGTTCAACATTTAATAAAGGTTGTTAACAGTCACTGGAAGAACATTGTCAGGTGCTTGACGAAGGCAGATGTCTTTGTTTTTCTAGTGTATTTCTCAGGACAGCACATGAATGGTTAGGATGTAAAGAGGAGTATTGATTTGTGAATTTGGAAATGAAGCTCTGATCAAAGATATTGTTTTGAAGGACAAGCAACCTGCAAGCTTGCCATCAGCAAGGCACAAACGTATTTAATTGAACAATATTACACAGTGATGAGATTTGTCCCTAAATAGATCTACAAATTTTAGTGGATTTCTGATGGAGATATGACTGTTTCCATTCATTGCTAATGTAGCTGATATGCCAAAAATGGTTCAACAATACCGCAGTGTTTTTTGTAATAACTGCAACAATCTTTCCATTTTCTTTTGTCTTGGTATTTGACTAAATTTTTCAAAAGCAATTCGAGCCAAATATTATGAAATACATAATGTTTTGCACATATATTAAAATCTCTTAACATATAAAGTCTCTAGACTTCGACATCTACTTAGCCAGCAGCAAAGTGAACAGAATCCAAGCTGTCAGAAACCTAAAACTCAACTCAACTCATTCAAGTCTTTTTTGAACTACATGGGGTCAGCTACATGAATATGCTTCCTCCATTCCACTCTGTTTAGGACTAAATCGATACTACATGGAGTCATCCTTTGATGCAGTAAGTATGCACAATCGTACGGATTAGCCACTCGCACGTGCGGTGTGCGATAAGTCCTATTAGGCTATCGCATGCATGTCGATATGTGCTGTTGATGCACGCTTGCTGCATGGAAGGATGATACAGCAAGGCTTTTTCGAGGTGTTATATCCATTATATTTGTCTTCAATTCCACATGGTGGACATTATAGGTAGTGTATTCAATGTAGTAGTTGCTATTTTGCAAGAATGAGCAAAGGCAAACATGACTTAACAGAGATAGATTTCCCTTATTATCATGACAATTGAAGGTGGCGGATTAGACCATCATAACTAGAAACAAAAATATAGCAGCAAAAAATTAGAACTTGGCCATGTAATTTCTTCTTTTGGTTGGGGAAGCACAAAGCTTACGACTCAACCTGCCATGGTGATGCCGCTAGCCCTTAGCAGGCTTAGTGCTGTTGTTAGCTTATGGTGGGCACTTGGGATAAAAAATAGGGTCGGAAACGGCCAATTCATTGGAAGCTCCATGTATGTATATATATATATATTGGTTCGGTGGATAAGGCGGCGGAATTAAACTTTAGTACGTGAAACGATATTTTCTAGCAGAACCACCAAGGTACCTCGTTCGCGTGGAAAGACATGGAGTACAAACAAGAAGACAATAAAGTAAACGTACCTTGCCGCCCTCACCTACGAGGAAGACATGTAGCACAAAGAAACAGAGCCAGATCATCAGCAAGACCACCAGATCCTTCCAAGGAGCCCTCAGTCCACCATTTTGTCGACCACCCAAAAGAGGCTCCTCCATCCCCTTCTCATCCACTCCATCCCCACCCCTCTTAAGCCTAAAAGCCTCACCTCTCCTCACCTCCTCTGTCTCTAATTTCCAACACCTGAATCCAGCGCTGCAGGTCTTATAGGTGGAGCTTGCAAGGAAGGCAGCAAAAAGAGCGGTGATTAGCCACTCTGGGAACATAAGGTTGCAAACCACCCCAACGCTGACCCCTAACAGCATGCATGGCTCTGAGAGCAGGCAAATCTCATAGTTGATCAAAGACTTGCCTCCAGGACCTGGGCTGGTGAAGAAGATGTTATATAACACATTGGATAGCGACCCTGCCGTTACCATGAAGGCTGAGAAACTGGTGGATGACTTGAGGTCTAGGCCAGCCACAAGGTTCAGGATGGGGAGGTAGAGGGAGCCACCACCAACGCCTCCTGCACTTGAAACAGAGGCAGCTATGAAACAGAGGATCCGAGCTATAGCTATATGGTAATCCGCTCCAGACTCTTCTTCCTTTGAGGTGTCCAATTGACGCTTTCTCCAGTGAGATATCCGGGTGAGGAGGCCGTCGTGCTCTGGGCCTTGGGACTGTGACAAGAAGGGTGGTTGGGTCCCTTCGCCGGTGGAGAGGTGAGCCATGGTGAGGATGGCGAGGGGGAGGAGCAACCGTTTGAGAAAATCCAGTGATTTCCTCATTGTCCCCGGTAGTTTCGGTCCTGGAGGTTTCTGGGGCTTCTGGCATTGATTTATAGACGCGCGGTTTTCTTTCCTCTTCGCAGCGCAGCTCAACGGCCGGTTCGGTTCCGAAATACGTTAAAGGCGGTCGACGTTTACGATTAAAAATTCCATAAAAAAATATTTACAATTAAAAAAAGTATATGGATGGTTTTTTTTTGGGTTACAAATAGGCGATCACACAAGTCTCATATGAATCAGCCCAGATACATCAGAAGATAAAATACGCTGAAGAACAATAAGACAGTGATCTCCGCATTGACTTCTCGATATATATGACGGATCAGGATAGAGCCGGTCACTCGCAGAATTGACCAAATATCCCTCAAGATTGGATTAGAGGGACCTTCAAAACAATTCTCTTTCTGCAACCAAGAAATGACCGTCATAGAATCATCCTCGATCATGATCCTAGGAGCGCGGAGAATCCGAACGGCGTAAGAAATTCCCGCCCAAGCCGCATAGAGCTCAGCCATCGGGACAGAATAGTCAAGAGCACCAAAACCTCCTGCCGCCAACAAATCACCCACCACCCTACGGATGATGAACGCAGAACCAGCAGCTCTACCACGGACACTCCCATCGAAGTTGATTTTGACAGACCCTGAAGGGGGGGCTCCCAAGAGATGAAAACCGGATACCGGTTCACTGCCGAAGCAGCAGGGAAACCCCAGCGGCCAGAGGAGCCAGAACCAACACCAGAGAAGACACGGCCATAGTCCATAATCAGCAATCTTATCTTCCTCACAATCCTATGAGGAGAAGCAGTGGTATTAGAAAAAATGAACTCATTCCTTGACAGCCAAATCTGATATGTCATGGCTGCCCAAAGACCACGCTTATGCTGAGATCCCCACCGAATATCATGAAAAAAGGAGGAGCACGGAGATAGCCGTAGCCTCCAATCTGCTAGAAAAACCCATCAGATGCCATATCCGTCGAGCTCTAGGACATAGAAAGATAGCGTGGTCATTCGTCTCCTCCTCCAGCCGACAAAGAGGACAGATCGGCTGAATAGATAGACCCCTCCTAGAGAGAAGACCCGACGTAGGAAGGCAGCCCCAAAGAAGCTTCCAAATAAAAAGCTGAACCCTAGGAATGGTGGGAAGCTTCCAAATCCAAGCAGCATCCTCAGTGCGCCGGGACTGAGGCCTGAAACTCCTCATAAGGTCCTTGGAGGGGGCCCTAGAGAGACAAGATCTCTGCCAAAGCCTAGAATCACCATCACAACCAGGCATAAGAGGCATAGATAGAATCCGCCGAGAAAGCTCCTCCCTAAATAACCATGTCACCATGGGGATATGCCAAGCGTGGGAATCACGGGAAATCAAATCCTTAACCCTTAAACTGGAGGGGGCATCCATAGTAATAAAAGAGGGCCACCTCGAAAGGGGGAGCTCAGAAATCCAAGTATCCTGGGTAACATCAATCGAATAACCATCTCCGATACTCCATGAAACATTCTCCAGGATAAACTGACCATATCTGCAAATCTCCTTCCAAAAGTAGGAAGATCCGCGGATCAGCAAAATGGGCAAGCCGGATGTCCACTCCCCATACCTCGCTCGCATCAGAGAGCTCCACAGACACTGCGGCTCCAAGAGAAAACGAGAAGCATGTCTAGCAAAAGAGCTTCTCTTCTAACAATCAGAGAATGAATACCAAGACTGCCTTCTTGGATAGGCATACAGACTGTGTCCCAGGATAATAGATGCATGCCATGACCATCTTGCATAGAGGCCCAAAGAAAGTCTCTGAAGCATCTCTCTATCCTCCTAAGATAGGTAGTCAGAATAGCAGTATTCGACAGAAGATACAGAGGAAGCGAAGAGAGAACCGATCGAATAATAATGACCCTGGCCATCATAGATAAACTAGTGACCTGCCATCCCTCAAGGCGCTGACGAACCCTCCTCTCTAGCTCAGCAAAGTCAGAACAACGGGGACGTCTACCTGTAATGGGGATCCCCAGATACAAAAATCGATCAGTCTGAGTAGATATGCCTGACAGATTAGTAATGGCTTCCCTAGTAGATCTGATGGTCTTCGGGCTGAAACATATAGAAGATTTGAGATAGTTAACCCTCTGACCCGAAGCCAGACAATAGTTCTGCACAATTGAATGTAAGGAAGCCGCATTATCAATGGAATCCTGACCCATAAGAATTCAGTCATCAGCGAAAAGGAGATGGGAGACCGCAGGGCCCTGACTCTCGGCCATGAATGGGACAATCCTCTGATTCTGCTGTGCCTGATGAAAAGCACGAGAAAGATCATCCGCAGCTAGAATGAACAATAAAGGAGATAACGGGCACCCCTGCCTCAGACCAACATAGAATGGAAAAACTCCGTCGGGCATCCATTGATAATCAGAGAAAAAGAAGGCCTCTGAATACAAGCCAAGATCCACTTGATGAACAGCTCTTCAAACCCAAACTCCTGGAGCGAGTGGTGTAAGAAAGACCAACTCATCCTATCATAAGCTCTCTCCATGTCAAGCTTTACCGCCATAAGATAACGACTAGCTGGGGCTCTTTGAAGATCATGCATAAATTCCTGGGCGATGAGAACATTATCAGAAATAGAACGCCCTCTAATAAAAGCCCCCTGCTCAATAGAAATGTGGTGATGAAGAACAAGACGAAGGCGGCCAGCTAAAAGATGAGCACATATCTTATACAAAGTGGTGCAAAGGCTAATAGGCCAGAAGTGCTGCGGGAGAGAAGCCTCCGGACGCTTGGGCACCAGAGAAATAAAAGTCCGATTCCACTCCTGAGGAATGCTCTTTGTTTGGAATACAATTTGAATAGCCTGAGTCACCTCTCGCCCAACAATCCCCCAATAGTGATGGTAAAAAGAAGGCGGAAATCCATCAGGCCCAGGGGCCTTATCCGAGCCAAGCTCCCAAAGCGCCTCCCGGATTTCCTCCTCTGTTATAAGCCTGAGTAACATATCATTCTCCTTGGCCGAAATCTTCCTAGAATTAGGCACACGAACAACCGGAGCCCCCTCCCCCTCGGACTCAGTCCATCTAGTCTGAAAGAAATGAAAAAGCAAATCCCTAATAGAGTGGATGTCCTCCAGAGTATGCCCTTTAGCATCAACTAATCTCCGAATCCTGTTAGTGGACCGCCGCTTTAAAGTGGCATGATGAAAAAATCTGGTGTTACGATCCTCCTCACATATCCACTGAACCCTGGATCTCTGCCTCCAAAACATCTCCTGCTAGCAGAGAAGAGAGTGATGGCGAGTCAGTGAGTCCCGAAGCAACGAGAGGTCCGAATCCAACAAAAACCTGTCCTGGTCCTCCTTCTCCTGTAAGGCAGAAATGTCGGCTTCTACCCTTTCGACTTGTCTAACTAGATCCCCGACCTCCAGCCTATTCCATCTGGATAGACGATGTCTAACCATCATAAGACGCCGAGATAACATATAAATAGCATTTCCCCTGATAGGAAGGTGCCAAATCTACGAAATGATCGACCGAGTAGCAGAATGGACAGTCCAAAACTGCTCAAATCTAAACTGTCTGCGATAATACATAGAAGCCTCCGTTGAAATCAAAATGGGGCAATGATCAGAAGCAATCCTAGGATGGTGGGCAACAGTAACCTCGTGAAACCTATGAAGCCACTGATCCGTAGCCATAGCTCTGTCAAGTCTCTCCCAAACACAAGCCGAACCCTGACGGTTGTTACACCAAGTGAATTGGGTCCCAGAGTACCCCAAATCCAGCAGCCCCGATGATCCTATGAAGGTTCTGAACTCACTAACATCAGTCGAGGCCGTAAACCGTCGCCCTCCACGCTTTTCGTTAGCATCAGTGATGCAGTTAAAATCACCGGCAATGATAGATGGGAGTCCCTGAGCAAGAAGGGAAAGCAACTCAGACCATAGGATCCGTCTCTCCCGATAATCTGTACTGGCATAAACAGCTGATAGAAGCCAAGGATCAGAGGACCCCTCAGAGACTACAAGACCTATCTGCTGGTTGCACTGATGAAAAGCATCAACCTTAACAGTATCGGCACGCCAAATGGCCAGCATACCTCCAGACAAACCTTCAGCCTCAACCGCATACGAAGACCAGGACCGAGAAATCTACCTCCTAAACTGAGCCAGACTGTCACCCAACAACCTTGTTTCCAAAAAACACATATATCAAAATTATGAAGCTGCACCAATCTACTAAAGGAGGATCGAAATGAAGGCTTTCGAGCTCCTCTAACATTCCAAATTAAGATCTTCATTTACAAGGATGATGAAGTTGGGACCCCACCCTGGTCCTCCACCATCGCAATATCAGATAGGCACCCACTGGATGAGGTACCTCCCCTCAGCTAACAAAGATGGACCAGCCTCTGGCTCCTGACTGACGACAAAAGCCCGAGGAGACTGAACCGGAGACAGGGGACCTGATCTCATGTTTACACTATCTGAAACCTTCGAGGAAAAACCCACCGGCTTGTCATAACAGGACCTAACCACTTCCTGACCTCCTTCCAGAGAGTAGGAGGCCAGGGACATCCTTTCCTGTGAAACAATCGATATCCCAGAGCTTTTACAGGTCCGAGACTTACCTTTTCCTTTTTGTTTCCCAGATTTAGAAACTGCCCTCGGGCTGATAATCAACTGGTCTGGCCCGCTTAAGGGGACCCGGACAAACATCCCTATTAACCAGAATGCCACCTTCCCCTGACATCAATCCAAGAGAGGCAAAGGGGTTCTTCTTCAAAAGAGGATTATTCAGACCCATCTCAGCAGAATCCACCTTATCAGCATGCAGCAAAACATTCTCTACTGAAGCAAAACCGGCACGCTCACCCTGTCCTGGCACCTTAACTGAGACTGAACGGCCTTGCAAAGACTCCCCCACTGGACACCCAGAAACCATGGCTGAAATGCCCCCTACCATTGAAGGAATCGACACCCTCCTCTGAGCCAGCTTTGCAGGAAGGCTCCAGCCCTCAGCAGCTTCAGCACCACTCAAGGGAACAACAAGCTTCCTCTGAGTTCTCGATCCGCTACCAGAGGCCCCCGGAGACGACACCGACTGCATCTTCCTCCTCTCATCCCGCTGGGAACCTGGGGCATCCCTTCTTTGACGAACTGCTGCAATCCACGGACCATATACAGGGCTGGAGGCTGCACCTTCGACTCCTGAACCAGACTGAGAACAAGGGCCACTCAGATGCAACGTTCCACAGGAAGCACAAATCCCCTCCATATTTTCAAAAGCAAATTGCTGCCAAAAGGGGAGGCCGATCCCTTGAATCCGTGCACCCGGCCTCATAGGACGATGAAGGTCGACCCGGAGACATGCCCTGGCGAAACCACCTCTGCTCTTCGCCACAATAGAAGCATCCAGACAGATGAACTGCCCGGCTTGTTCCAGGATGACCCTGATGAATTCCTCTTTCCAGAACTCCATCGGAAGGTTGGGGAGCCGCACCCAAACCAGAGCCGACGGAATCGCATCCTCAGCCGGGAAGAATTCCGGCCGCCACGGCTCCGACCCAATAACCTGTCCGTTAACCATCCAAGGACGATTGAGAACCGTGTCATAGGCATTCGGATCTTCAAAACGGAATAAATGGCACCGGAATGCCAGACCGATCGGAGCAATTTCACCTTGAATTCCCGCTCTTCTAAACTCCCTGATCAGTGCCTCTGCCGAACCCACTTGTAGTAAGAACGTACCAGAACGGCTCTCGACTGCCATCTCGCCACTTCGGCCTCCAACTCAGCTACAGGGACGCGAATAACATCTGGAAAGGATGCTTCCAGAGACACTATAACCGACGGCGAAGGATACGGCGAGACCCAGCAAAAGCCGGATCCCACATCCGTCAACCTGGAAGCTTGCCCAGACTTAACCCCATTCGACGCCATAGGAAGAGAGGGGCCAGCAAGAGGAACAGACCGATGGAGGCACATCCAGAGAAGACGAAGATCGCCGGAGATCAGGGAAGACAACGACCGAAACCCGAATCGTAAAGCACACCCAGAAAACAGAACCAAAGCTCAGTCGTGCATGAATATTAAAGCGCGCGCACACACAATGAAGTATATGGTTGGTTCCCTTGGGCTACAGACTTTTTTTTTTTAAACTGCAATCTCATCCATTCATTATCATTGTTAAATGCTTTTAACCCCTATCCAACATACCCTATCCAACATTTCATTATTTATAATATCATTCACGTACAATCAAAAAACATAATAACATTTATTAAAAAAATACATACATATTCAAATTATAAGTAAAAAATTAAAATTTTTTATTATTTGATGTTAGATTTTAAATTCTAAAAGTAAACCTTATGTAAAATTATAGGCTTCGATATCAAAAACTTGTTATAAGATTTTGAAGCCCATATTAAAGTCTAATGCCGGTAGAAGTAAAAATGGATCGAATAACATCTATTTGAATCTACTGAGTGAATCTATCCAAATATGGATATAATTATTCAGCATAAACCTATATCTATATCTATATTTGTTGTTAAAGAAAAAATTAAATACATGCACGAATAATTATCTAGTTCATATACATATATCTGATTTTATTTCTAAACCTATTTAATCTTATACAAAACTTATAAAATTTTAAAGAGAATAAGTAATTATGATGAGACTTAATTTAATTTCTACTTACATGGATATAAAATTTTAAGGAGAATAATTTGTAAGCAGTGGCGAAACTAGAAATTTTTTTTTTTGAGAGGCCAAGTTATATTGTAATTTTCTTCTAAAAGAGGTAAGGATTGATCCTCCTATTTTCTTTTACTTAAACTATGTTTTTGTCAATATACTATTAAGGTATTGTATAAGTAAAAAACAACTATTCATAAAATAACATATTAAATTAAATAATATATTATATAATATATAAATTTTAATTAAATATAAAATTATTTTCTTATAATTCTTGAACTTTCTTTCTTTTTAGTTGAAGGGGTGATATTTGTACCCACATTCTATTTTAGCTCGAGATGCAAGCAAGAGATCCTGGCCTGTAAGATTCATTGTTTCACACAAGATCAAAATGGTAAAACATAAAAAATGATTATTGATTTCGTGGCAACTCTTTGAAGGTTCTCGACTTCACATCTCTAATCACTCTAAAAATGCTAGAAGCTTTTAGCTTCATGCTAGTCACTTCTTAAAGGATCACAATCTCAAATCATATTACTTAAGTAATTGCTTAAAGTCAAAAATTAAAGAAAAACTTTAAGAATATTACTAGTAAATGCTTTATATCAAATCTTAGAACCAAAATAGACTTTTTTAGTTTCTATATATATAATGTATTTTTTTATATTTATATATTAAATAAATAGTCAAAATAGATTTTTTATTTCTGTTAGACTTCTAAGCTCTCCAGCACTTTAGCACATTGATGATACTTTCTTTGTTCGATTTCTGTTTTAGGTGATTGAAGATATGATAAAAAAGCTAGTTTAATATTGGATGTCATGCAAATATATTTATTTGAAAATTTTGGTTATATTAGAACTCACAAAGCGTTTTGTTGGACCGATGCATGTTGGACCGCCCTTTTATTGCGATTATAGAAGAACTTTAATATACAAACTTTTAATTTTTATAATCTTCTGTGTTACTTTGATGAAGATAGTAGATAGGATCAACACGTCAGGTCAAGAATGGGCCAAATTCATCTGGTCGATGAATTGTCCCTCGAACCCATATCATAACCAATTTGCCGGCTCATACTTGACTTGCTGATCTGCTTAAAATCTAAGATCATTTAAATCTGGACTTTGTGTTAAATAGATAGGCTATTCTTTTTATAGCTTTCAGATCATTTATATTACAACTCATTTATTTTTAATTCTAAGCCATTGAATCGATAGCCCAATAATTCATATTATATGATTTCTTATGTATGTATGTATGTAAGTATGTATGCATGTTTATGTGTTCATGCATATAAGATCAAATGAGGAACCAAGGACCCTAATGCAAACCTAACTCAATCCATCATAAGATTAGGGTTAGCTCAACTATATCAATCACATTGGCAAACTAGATGGCTCGAGTTAGGCGTTCAGGGACCAACCGGTTTAGAGGGGCCCGGGTAGCAATTGCCATCCTAAGCACTAGAAATACGCTCTGTAAGAGTAACGCCAAGCGGCCTTGCCACGTTCCAAAAAAAAAAAAAAAAAAAAAAAAAAGCCATGTTATAGCATTTGACATGAGAGAATTGATGTGATTTGCGTGATAGGCCACATGACGCCGTGAGGATGTGGTACGACGCACCAATTCTCTCGCAATACAGGGCAATCAATTCATTTTTTTTTTTAGTAGGTTCCATGGTTACTCCGTAAACATATTTTACATTTGCAAATTATAAATATGGAGAGTATAAAATCGATCCTGCATTTTCTTACAAATGTCAAGCAATAGCTGCAACTTGTCCAATCGACTCAAAAAAAAAAAAGTACTGCTTATCATTTTTTTTATGCAGTAAGCATGTATTGATTATGCAAATTAGCCATTCACATATGCAGGCGCACTTGCAATGGCCCAATAAGTCCTGTCGGGTACTACACGAATACTAGTATGCATCGACGATCAATCCATGCGGCTGATGCATGCTTGCTGCATCGGAGAGCGGTGCAGCAAGTCTTTTTCATCGGTTCAAATCCTACCAAATTTGATCCCTTTGCCTAATTTGCCATGAAAAGTTTTTGTATATCACCTTCGGTGCAGGATGGCCTGATGCGACGATTCGTCTGCGCGCGAGCCCTCGTCGAAGGATTCTCTTATGGATCTCGCACTGCATGCGTACAAATTCATGTGCGGACGAATCATCATACCCGATGTAGATTATTCGAAGCGATGTATAAAGACTTTTAATTGAGAAAGTCTTAGTACATGCCTCAATGCAGCGTAGACTGTATTGAATGCGGTGATTCATTCGCACACGAGCACATATTAGCGATGCAAAATTTATCAACAAATCTTATGGTACAAATTTATGCATGAATAAAACTTTATTCAATGCAGATCATATTGCACGGAAACGATGTGCCAAGGCTTTCTTTTTCCAATTTGCCACACTCTCAAAACATTGTGGGCTTCCACCACTGCTCCTCCCCCGTCTCCCTTCTTATCCAAACCAAGCACTTTAGGCCTGCTTATTAACCCCACTTTGGCATGCTAAAGGTTGAGTTGTTACACTGGAAATGGGTCCATTGATTGTGATAGCGTAGAGTGGACAACGGTTCCATCGTACCCCAAGCGCGAGAAATAAGTCGCCTCTTTGGTTTGCGATTTGCTGATGGATGATGTGATCCGCCCCACCTGCTTTCCACCCGCCAAGCGCAACTTACAACGTGTTCCATCCTATACGCGTCAAAAGCTTGCCGCACCAGCGCCTCAGTCGGATTTTATGCCGTCGACCGGATCCCAACCTTATCCAAACGTCACGCACTCCTCGAGGCGTGCCACCTTATGAGACGCCTGGGATCCGTTCGATGGAAGGCCCCAGAGAAATGCTGTGCTGTGGTACGTGGATGCAATGATTAAGACGTACACTCTAAATGGCGCCGAGTTAAAAAAAAAAGTGCTCTCCTTGATTTTATTTTGTATTCTTCTTGGCTTATCTTATTTTGGTGTGAATAGCTTAGCTGGATGATAACTCTCCGAACAGTGCCAAGCTAGCGAGAACGACAGGCCACTTTCTAGCATGTTTCGTCGGACGATGGAGAGCTTGTGTTGTAGGTTTCGCCCAGGTGCAGAGCGTTTAGAAGTGGGGATAGTAAGTGGACCGCAAGATAACCATAATTGAAGCATTTGGCCATGATGGTTCTGGCTTGGTGAGAATAATCTTGTGAAGATCCATGCAGAGGTGGCATGCAGTGTGGCATCTGCAGGCTTTCTAGCTTCCCCTGTATTTATTTGATGATATATATGAAGAATTAATTTTCTGGAATTCAATGACGCAGAGAACCGAACGGATGCATGAAGAGCTGGCTTTAATTTCCAGCTACTCTCTTAAAAGTAAAATGTAATACATCAGCTTATTTTCCAAATTTTTGTTAAGTACTGGTAATCTTCTGTGATTGAAGAATGGTGTGACTAATTTCAGTCAATTTTAGTCGACTATGCAGATGATAGCAGAATCGGTTTTAGAGAAGGCAGTTCAGAATAATATATTGCAAAGAATTTTCTGGCCAGTTAGAGGGAACTTAAATGCAAGCTGCATAATTTATAAGCAGCTGATAGCAAGTGGTGAATGTTTTTCCCACGTACACGACATCATCTCCCATGGCAAAGGATGAAACTTGGGTGCGTTCCTTCTGCTTTTATCTGTTTCTTTTTCTTTTCTTTTTCGATGCTATTGTACCTAAATTTTGCCCTTTGGAAATTATTGGTTAATACAATCTTGGGAAGTCGTGGGCAAAATCCAATAAAGAAGGCACTCGAATGTACTCAAAAAAGATCTTAATAGCTAGTTCTATGTTTAGCTTGGAGCCTGTTTGGCGTGCTGGTTTTGTATTTTTATTTCCTATAAATTAGTGAAATTCGATTGATGTGTTACAGAGCTTTCCCCAAAACCTCCGCCATTCCATCTATCTATTTTCATTCAATTTTTGGAAGTAATAAGTTTTGCTTTTAAAGCCTCCAGAATTTCTACATAAATAATTTGGAGAAAAATAACAGGGTTTCGTATGCACAATTTGCCAATCTAGTATATGTTTGTTATTGGATTTTGAGAATAGAAGTAAACAAGTTTCAATGGTCTTTCGCTTGCATGGCTATTTTAGGTGTGTTCATGAAATGAACATGATAATTAAAAGAGCAGCAGCATGTTTATGTGAACCTAAAATTTAACATTGATTCAAATCATCAATATAATTAACTTGATAATGAGGATTTTTTAAATCACTCCTCTTGATTGGAAATAAATAGGTCTAAGTTAAATGGATTCTTAGTACTTATTTGATATTTTTCTAAAAAACTTTTTGACTGAAGAAAAAAAAGTATATAAAAACATAAATACTATATTCTCATGTTATTTATTTTTTATCGATAGAAAAAAAAAAATTTATAAGAGCCTAACACATAATCATTCCTTTATCTTCCAACTAAATGTGAAAAAAAAAATTTTAAAAAGCTTTTCACTTTTATTTTCTCTCCAAACAGGCTCTATTTGGAATGGGTAGTACAGGAAGGGACCAATAACAGTTTTTTGCCGTCAGCCATTTGAAGTAGTTATTTTCAATAATTAAAATCATAATCAAACACACATTTTTTTTATTATAATAAGACAGGTATAAAACCTTGCAAAAATAACTCCCTATGCATCAGCCTTTTAGGATTTGAGTCAAATCCAGTGAAAAAGCTTCAGTGTAAAATATTGTATGCTACAAGCTAACTCTAATATTTGTAAGGCAGTGTGCTGCTTGATTATTCTTTCTTAAAGCATGCTTGTAATAGATACTATCCCTTATGGTGAACTTGAACTTTTGAAATGAATGAAAATAATTTAAGATATTAGACTCCAACTATGATATTATATAGTAGAGTCACCTTTAATGGTAATCTCATCCATCCTTTACAATTTGATGGCTTTATGTACCGAAATTTATGAAGCTCTTAAATATGCTTCTTGGTTTTGAATGCTTGTTAATTTTGTTAGTTATTTATGTTTCTATGGATTGCTTCCAATTCATTTGTCGGAAGAAAATAATCTATTATCATTTTATATATTTATCTTTATATAATTTTTTTTTCTGATATAATTAGAAGAGCAATCCTTGTTAACGAATGATAGAGTGATTTTTTGGTGCTAAAAATAGTGTACAGTAAAATCTCATCTTAACTTTATATCGGTGCCATTGTTACTTTGGAATGCCTTATAAAATTTCAAGGCAACAAAATGAAATTAAAAAAAAATCTCAAATTTGCTTGACCTTTTTTTTATCCTTTCACCATATAGTAGACTAATGCTTGTTATTTTCGTTGAACACTTCTCTTTTGAAAATATTTTATATGTATTTTTTTTAAAAAAGCTTCAACCATATCCATTTAATAGTTTTATTCAATGTTCCTAATCTCTTTTATCATCTTTTCTATTTTTAAACTTTATTTTATTTATAACACCATTAGCGTACAACAGTAAGAATTAATATCAGAAGTCATACTGGATAAAATTTAGTTTATTAACAATTGAGTTTCAATCCCATCCATCCAATACTATCATTTAATTTCTTCAATCTCTTATATTTTTATGCACAGTGCCATCTAGCAAAAGCCATGTTTTATTTCCATCCTAAATAATATAAAAGTAGTGGCTTTGAAATTTACAGTGAAGCTAAAACATGACTATGATGAGAGCTAATCATTAAAATCTTAGCATATAAATGTAGCAAATGATGGGACCTCTAAACTTTAGTTTGCCAAAAAAAATAAAAATAACGTATCATGAAATTTAGATGAGTTTTTTAAGTGCTTTTCTTAATAAATAATTATGTGTACCATTATTATATTTAAAAAATTGATAGGTGTTTGATAAGCTGATGATTGATGTACCGTTTGTTTTTAAGTGAAAAACCGCAATGATGGACGTTTGAAAAGAACCACATCTAAAAAGATTAGACCTAAGTTTCGTCCTCTTTTCGAGCAACATGCAGCAAATTGAATAAGTGCCTTCTTTATTTTTTATTTTTTTAAAGAAAGATATGGTCAAAATGGTCAAACTTTGAACCAATCTTCTCAACTTGGTGCAACATGCCTTGTTCCAATCTCGTCTCCATCGACATTCTATCTACTCATAGATCGGTTCTGCAACTTTGGTCTAAAAAAGTCTTTGTATATTACCCCCGGTGCGGTAGGCCTATGTGAGCTGCATCATCTTTTCTGATTGGTCCACGTGGATCCTACATGGATGACGTGCCAGACGGTATAGCTTTGCTACGATGTTACGTTCTGAACGTGACGGCCATTTAAAGAGCTTCGCTTTTTTTAAAATTAGCATACAGATGAAAATGCCCTTTCCCTCCATTCTATCGTCATTTTACGTTGGATTTCATTTGTGCAAGAAAAACTCTTTCTTTCCCCTCGCTCTGGCTTTCGGATGCTAAGGAATCAGTCCAAGGCTTGACCACGATCCTACGCCCTCGCTTTGAGAGTCCGGTCGAAAGAAAATATTTCAACTTCGAGGCTAGAATACCTTGCTACTGGAGTCTTTGTACAAAAACTTTTGGAGGAAATGTCGTCGCAGCATGAAAATTCTTTCGTTATGAGGTTGTTGTGGTTTATGAGCTTGACGATAAAACTAGGGTGTCGGGTTTTGAACTAGGATGTCGTGGGTTTTGAACTATGATGTCGTGGGTTTGAACTAGGGTGTCGTGGGTTTTCAACTAGGATGTCGTGGGTTTTCAACTAATGCTTTGTCTTAACGTTTTGAACTATGGTGTCGTGGGTTTTGAACTAGGGTGTCGTGGTTTTTCTGCAAGGGTGTCGTGGGTTTTGAACTAATGCTGCTTTGTCTTAACGTTTTGAACTAGGGTGTCGTGGGTTTGAACTAGGGTGTCATGGGTTTCAACTAGGGTATCATAGGTTTGAACAAATGCCTTGTCTTAACGTTTTGAACTAGGGTGTCGTAGGTTTTGAACTAGGGTGTCGTGGGTTTTGAACTAGGGTATCGTGGGTTTCAACATGATAAGAGCGAATGGCAGCAAACACCCCAGGAGGAATTCGCCCCCCTCGTGAACAGAAACCATTAATGAAGAGAGTGTGGGGAAGCCAAATACTGCGATACCCTAGTACCA
>UESW01001782.1:52117-263790 GCA_900491605.1 Calamus simplicifolius | reverse complement strand
CAAAAGCCATGAGTACTGTAAAAGATATGATATGTTTATTTACATGTGCAATGAATTTATTTTGAACAATCAATGAGAATGTTAAAGTTTGACATTAATCATTTTGAAAGAATTTTAAGCTCAATGTTTAAGCTTTCAAAAAGAAATTTTATAATTCATATTAAAATCAATGAGTTTTGGAATACTTCTTGAATTAATTCTTAATGTCAATTTTATTGAATTCAAGTCAAAACAATGATTTAAAATGAATCTGGAACGATTTTAAAGTCAATCAGAAAACTTTCTGATTTTTGATATGTTCCGGAACCGACTCATGAGTTTCAGAGTCGACTCCCTTAGAGAACAGAAATGTCTATCTGTCTCGAGTCGACCCACGTAATTTACGAGTCGACCCCCGATTTGTCGAGCCGACTCCATGACTGTACGAGTCGACTCCGCTCAGACACCAAAGGTGTATTTTTTTGAGCACTTCACGAGTCGACCCCAACCTTTCATGAGTCGACCCCTGACTTTCAGGAGTCGACACTTTACTTTTGGTGAGTCGACCCCATGACTTTCTAAACTTTTTCTATTTTTAGTATGACGAGCTCGAGCCGACTCGGAAAAAGCATGAGTCGACTCCAGCAAATCTGGGCAAAATTTTTACGGATGCCAACTCAGCTCCAACGGTAAGTTTTTTGATTAACGGCTATTTTTCTTTGTCTCTAACGACTATATTCTTGCAGAATCTATAAATAGAGAAGCCATTTTTCAAATCCAAGAGAGACGAATAGAGAGAAATTTATTTCAAAGAAAAAGAAGAGAAAAATCAGAAAAACAGAGCTTCAGTTGAAAAAATCCGAGATTCAAAATAGAGTGAAAGAAAGAGTGTGAAATCAAAGGAAGTCCTTCTGTGTTCAAGCTCAAATCCAAGGAAGCTTCTGAAGAAAATCCAAGTGCTATTCAAGAGTATCTCAAGAGATTTCCACCGCTCAAAGAAAAGAGGAAAAGCCCAAATCAACTCCAACTCATCTTCCGTGAAGAATCCAAGCTGAGGCCGGGTTCTACACTTCAAAGGAGTTGAAGAAAAGGAGAAAAGCTCAAAGCCAACCAACTGCAAATCAGGCTTATCTAAACTCTATTCTTACATTTGTTTATCTGCTCAATAAGGAGCCTTGTAACTAACAAACAATATTCTATTCTTTGTGTCTAGCTCAATCTGGGGGATTGAACTAGAGAAGGTAGTCTTACCTCAGTTCAAGCTTGGTTAAGCTTGGTTAAGGGTTTTTGTGCTGGTAAGCCCTTGAAAACCAGCTGGGTTCGTTGTGTGCCCGGGAAAACAACAATTCGAGTTGTGAACTTGGAAAATAACTCTGCTGTAATCTAGGGTGATTATAGTGTGGACCCAAGTGAATCTTGAGAGTGGACGTAGGTGTTGGATACACCGAACCACTATAAAATCCTTAGTGTTGCCGTGTTCTATTGTCTCTTTCTCTATCTCTATTTTATTCACTGCAATTTATAATTACTTTGCATATTGCCTTCATTCATCTCAAGCTAAATAATTTAAAAGGCTAATTTTTTAAAGAACCCAATTCACCCCCCCTCTTGGGTTGTCATCTGGGCTAACAAAGATTCAAGTGAGAGATTCAAGATCAGCAAAGCTATTTTTCCGCGAGCTAGCACTCCCAGAAATCTAATCATTCGGGGTTTCGCGTGGACGATACTAGAGGCCGGACGATTGAACGGCTGCAAAGCAATAAGGATTTACCTACTGTTCTTAAGGTAAGTGATTTGATCCCTAGATCTTAAGGCAGGATTCAAGATAATAGTGTGACTAGTCATCTTGAAGATCAAGATATGATCTTGATATTTGTATATGCATATTTTAGATCAAACGACCCTGAATATATAGGCAAAGATATGATCTTGATGCATATTAGATAGATTAATATGTAATCTTTTAATTTCCGCAATGATATAGTTATCAATTTTTAAAAATATACATGCCTCGGAGACTATTTCTCCCTACATAAGCAAGGTGGACTGTCCATAATGGTTGACCCGATGAATGGACAAAAAGGCATTTGATATCTGTTTGTCAAGTAGGCTGAGTCAAAGCTTAGAACATCACCGAAGTATGTGCATGCCAATCTTGACCTTGGATGAATCCAGAAGACAGACCTCAGATGACCATTATCATTGAGGTCTAAGGTATAGAAGAAATTGGGATTTTGAGTTGCATTTCGGTGAAATGAATTACCATCGACTGAGCATCTCCTTCTTTCAGCTTAGACTGACGTTCGCGACAAATGAAGTTACGAGCATCCTTCTCGGTGAAATCCAATTGTCTTCTGCCCCCTTTTCTCCTTGCTATGGCAGAGTATATCTGAGTCGTCGGAACATTCACGGCATGTAAATTGCTGATCTCTGCCTTCTCTGGTGTGCTGATCCTCCTATGCGACCGTAGATAACCAGTTGATGTTATGGACATCCCATGGTTATGTTCTAGAGAAACCTCATCCAATATCCACTTACCACTTGTAGCATTCAGTCTTGCTTTTATGGATGCCATACAATCAACTTTCCCAGTATCCCTATGATTCATACTCTTCTCTGATTTTCTAGATTTTCCTTGCCTCCAACACGCCAGGTGCTTGAAGCAAAGTTGTTTTTTGTTGTTGGCCCTGCTACACACTGTTGTGATTCCAAAACCAACTCGTTTCGCGTATCCATTGTAGAACGTATATACATCATCTGCTGAATTGAATTCCATTCCAGTTTGAGGAACTACAGTATCATCCACTGCATTTGGAGTGACGGGTGAAGGTGCAACCGGGAGTGTTATCGATTTCTTTCCGATCTTTAATTTCAGCATCGTCTATGGAAATACAGGCACAGTCATGAACAATGATATCCATAGATTTAGTTGTCAATATATCCTGACAAAGGATTAGGACATGAAGGTTAAAACAATACGACACCTATGATCTGAATTCAGAAGTCACGACACCCCAGTTTACAAAAAAACACCAAAGTTGTAAAATTATGACACCAATTAATAACACATTGACGAAGGGCCTAACGACACCATCCCCGACTCATGCTGTTACCGACACCGTAGTTCTCATCTGACGACACCCTAGCTTTAAGGCGACGACACCCGTGCGTTGACTGTTAAGGCGGGTTGGTCGTCGCCTTAAAGCTATAAGCATGGTGTCGTAGCATTGGTGCTATGGTGTCGTGAGGTTTCAACTGAGGTATCGCGAAGGATTTTCGGCCGAAATCCAATCCACCTGGGGTGTCGCGGGGATTCTCTCCGTGGTCAGTTATAAGCATGGGTGTCGTAGCATTGGTGCTACGATGTCGTGAGGTTTCAACTGGGGTGTCGCAAAGGATTTTCGGCCGAATTCCACCAGGGGGTGTCGTGGGGATTCTCTCCGTGGTCAGTTTTAAGCACGGGTGTCGTTGCCTTAAAGCTAGGGTGTCGTGAGATTTCAACTAGGGTGTCGCGAATGATTTTTGGCCGAATTCCACCAAGGGTGTCGCGGGGATTCTCTCCGTGGTCAGTTTTAAGCACGGGTGTCATCACCTTAAAGCTAGGGTGTCGTGAGATTTCAGCTGGGGTGTCGCGAAGGATTTTTGACCAAATTCCACCAGGAGTGTCGCGGGGATTCTCTCGTGGTCAGTTTTAAGCACGGGTATCGCAGCATTGGTACTAGGGTGTTGCAGTATTTGGCTTCCCCACACACTCTTCATTAATGGTTTTTGTTCACGAGGGGGGCGAATTCCTCCTAGGGTGTTTGCTGCCATTCGCTCTTATCTTGTTGAAACCCACGACACCCTAGTTCAAAAAGTTAAGACAAAGCATTAGTTCTACTGGGGTATCGCGAATGATTTGTGGCCGAAATCCAATCCCCCTGAGATGTCGCGGGGATTCTCTTCGTGGTCAATTTTAAGCACGGGTGTCGTCGCCTTAAAGCTAGGGTGTCGTGAGATTTCAACTGGGGTGTTGCGAAGGATTTTCGGCCGAATTCCACCAGGGGTGTCGCGAATGATTTTCGGCCGAATTTCACCAGGGGTGTCGCGGGGATTCTCTCTGTGGTCAGTTTTAAGCACGGATGTCGTCGCCTTAAAGCTAGAGTATCGTGAGATTTCAACTGTTGTGTTGCGAAGGATTTTCGGCTGAATTCCACCAGGGGTGTCGCTGAGATTCTCTCCGTGGTCATTTGTAAGCGCGGGTGTCGTCGCCTTAAGCTAGGGTGTCGTGAGATTTCAACTGGGGTATCGCGAATGATTTTCAGGCGAATTCCACTAGGGTGTCGCGGGGATTCTCTCCGTGGTCAGTTTTAAGCACGGGTGTTGTCACCTTAAAGCTAGGGTGTCGTGAGATTTCAACTGGGGTGTCGCGAAGGATTTTTGGCCGAATTCCACCAGGGGTGTTGCTGGGATTCTCTCCGTGGTCATTTGTAAGCACGGGTGTCGTAGCCTTAAAGCTAGGGTGTCGTGAGATTTTAACTGGGGTGTCGCGAATGATTTTTGGCCGAATTTCACCAGGGGTGTCGCAGGGATTCTCTCCATGGTCAGTTTTAAGCATGGGTGTCGTCGCCTTAAAGCTAGGGTGTCGTGAGATTTCAACTGGGGTGTCGCGAAGGATTTTCGGCCGAATTCCATCAGGAGTGTCACGGGGATTCTCTCCGTGGTCAGTTATAAGCACTGGTGTCGTAGCATTGGTGCTAGGGTGTCGTTAGGTTTCAACTGGGGTGTCGCGAAGGATTTTCGGCCGAATTCCTCCTGGGGTGTCGTGAGGTTTCCTCTTGGGACGTCATCAGGCTTACTATGGTAACCGGGTATTTGGCTTCCCGACGCCCTTCATTTCCTTTGATCGCCCACGGAGATGGTGGCACGTGGCGAGTTTCCATGATAGGGGCACCGAAGCTGATAGCTTGGGCAATCGAAATACCTGCCAGGAGTACCTTAAATATGGATAGGGGAATACCATCGTTAATCACCTTTTCAGCTGATCTTCCAAAATTTTTGGATACTGAGATGGCTTCTAGAGGTGAGGGGCGATCGACTGGCCCCCATGGGAGCCACCGCACAACGGTAACCGTCGATGCGGAGGTCTTTGCGTCGTCGCTCGCAGACAGCGAGCGACTCCATAGGGCGGTCGAACAATACCTGGCCGTTTCAATAAGAGAGATCGAGGTCCTGCGTCGGACCAATAGCCAGCTGGAGGGGCAAGTAGCGTCCCTCCAGCGCTAGATCGCCGAGTTAGCCCCGCAGCGTGGGGGGAGCTCGGCAGCGCCCGGAGAAAATGACAAGCCCCTATGAGGGCTCCTATACTTTTTTTCTTTTCTTTTCTTCTTGTCTTTATTTGTATGATGAATAAAAAGAAATTTTAGTAACTTTTGTATTTGCTACCAGACCGAAGGATAAGGGAGCTTGGATGTCGTAACTGTTTTTCGACCGATTTCATCCTGGGATGTGCTAAAGTTTTCTCCTAAGCGTGAACGGATGTCTTAGGTTTGTAACTTGGGTGTCGCGGGCCTTCTCTCCGTGGTCAGTTATAAGTACGGGTGTCGTAGAATTGGTGCTAGGGTGTCGTCAGGTTTCAACTGGGGTGTCGCGAACGACGACATCACCGACTCAGGCTATTAACGATACTCCAGTTCTCATCTGATGATACCCTAGCTTTAAGGCGACGACACCGATGACATGACTGTTAAAGCGGGGTGTCGCAGGGATTGTTCTCCATACGGGGTGTCGTAGCGTTGACGCTTGGGTGTCTTAATGTTTCAACTACGGCGTCGTAGATCTTTTTTGGGTGAACATAACTTGGGTGTCACGGGCCTGCTCTCCAGGGTCAGTTATAAGCACGACACACCCTTTAGCATTTAAAGACACCCCATAAAATAAGCTACGACACCCCGGAAAGCAACATATGAAGAACGAGAAGGTTATAAGCATGGGTGTCGTAGCGTTAACGCTAGGGTGTCATAACGTTTCAATTGCGGTGTCACTAATGATTTTTAGCCGAATTCCTCCTTGGGTGTCATAAGGTTATAAGCATAGGTGTCGTAGCGTTGTCGCTAGGGTGTCGTGATGTTTGAACTGTGGTGTCGCAAAGGATTTTCGATCGAGCATGACGACACTAGACCTATATGGACAGAAAATAACGGGGAATATAGGCCGAAACACTCTGACGACACCCCAGTTCATGAGGTATAACATCCTAGTTAAAAGAGTATGACATTCGTGCTTACAAAATAGTAAACTCTAAATAGTTATGACGGCAAGAATGTCATAACTATTTTGTTCTAAGGAAGTTACTCGCGCATTAAACGGTTTGGTCACGCATTAACTACCTCTAACGAGAAAAAACAGTTGGTGTAATAAATGAGCTTTACAAAGAAGTGGGAAGAAGGACTTTTTACTTTGTGCTGCAGACGATATTTCCTCAAGAAGTTTTTGTACAAAGACTCCAGTAGCTAGGTATTACAGCCTCGAAGCTGAAATATTTTCTTTCGACCGTACTCTCAGAGCGAGGGCGTATGATCGTGCTCAAGCCTTGGACTGATTCCTTAGCATCCGAAAGCCAGAGCGAATGGGAAGAAAGAGTTTTTCTTGCACAGATGAAATCCAACGTAAAATGACGATAGAAGGGAGGAAAAGGGCATTTTCATCTGCATGCTAATTTTTAAAAAAAGTGAAGCGCTTTAAATGGCCGTCACGTTCAGAACGTAACATCGTAGCAGAGCCATACTGTCCGGTACGTATCCACGTAGGATCTATGTGATGAATCAGAAGAGACGGTGCAGCCTACGTAGGCCTTGCTGCACCGAGGGCAATGTACAAAAAAAAAAAAAAAAAAAAACTTTTCCCTTTGGTCATATCTACCCATAGATCGTACACCGTTTCCCTAAAACGTTTCCCGTTCTCCAAAGGGCCTTTTATCCAATCCGTTTATTCCTCTGGCCCTTGGACGGTTCGTCCAGAGCCCAGCCCTAGCCGTCTCCGCCTCTCTACCCTCGCACGAGCCATGGGGCTGCTCTCCTGGTGGAAGGGAAAGGGCGCGCCGCCGCCTACGCCGCCACCGGCGGGGAAAGGCGACAGGAAGCCGGCGGCACTGGCGGAGGAGGTCCCGGGGATGAACGGTGCGATGGAGGTGCGGCGGCCGTTGGACGTGACGGTGTTCGAGTTTGGGTCGGCTGCAGCCTCCGGCGACAAGGTGACACTGGCCGGGTACTGCCCGGTCTCCGACGAGCTCGAGCCGTGCCGGTGGGAGATCATCCCGGCCGCCGGGTCCGACGCCCCTCAGTTCCGGATAGTCTTCTGATTGATGGTACCTCTAGAAAAAAAAATATCCTAGAATTCTATCCCTTATTTTAATGTCAAGAGAATGTGAAATTTTAAGCACTGACCGCATCAAGTTGCTGTTTTTGATGATGACAGTGATTTATGCAGCAAGAATATATGATTTGTGTGTGAAATTGTTAAGTTTTTCCTTCTTTACTGATGCGAATTTTGATTTTGCTTCATTTTTATTACAGTCTTTTTGACTGATCGATCAACTTATTGAAAATAGGAAATCTTATGTTGTTTGAGTTAATTTTCTGATTTGTTGGAACCCTGAAGGACTCCACCTTTTTTCCGCCTTGCTTCTGGGATTAATTTAGTAAAAAAAACTCGTCAAGTTATCATACAATCTTTTATAGGGAAAGTATTGAAGCTGATATGAAGATCCAGACTTCTTGTTAAACTCTTCGATGAAAAACCTGATATTATAAATATCTGTTCTGCAAATTTTATATGTTTGCGTCTCTCAATTTTAGATGAGAAGTTGGCACTCTTGATCTCGAAACAAAGGGTGTTTGAGTTTTTGGTTCTTGCAAGTTTGGTTTCTGTAATTGTATGATAAATATCCATTGATGCTGTATCAAGGTTGCAAATTTGACAAGCACTTGATGAACAGTGTGTGATCAAACCATTGAAGTGCATTTCTGTTAAAGGGAAACTGCGCATTTACTTGAGTATTCTCAAATAGTTATTGACTTTTTTGTAGGATTTGTTGAAGCAGATTTATGTATTTTTACAACTAAATATTCTCTGTTTGGTGGATAACATTCTCAAGTTTGCTGATCATGGAAAATTTGATGGTTGTGCGGAATGATTAGATGTGATGATTCATGATGATAGATGATTTTTTTCTTTTCCACTGTTTTATAGGAACAACTTCAGTTTATGTAGTTGTACTTCCAATATTGGTTATTATGATGTTGCATATTGTGTAATAATAATTCTGTCAATGTATAAAGTGTTATACATAGCTAGTCTCAAACTTAGAGGCGGGTTTTGATAGATTGACGGTCAATGTAAAGCTATAGTTACACCTTATGAACATGAATCCAATGGAAAAAAATTGTCGATACTAGGATGGTCCCTGAAAGTGGTGGATTACATTAGACGTTGGGTGTGGTTGAAAGTTTTGAAAGAGTAGCTATAGCAGTCTCCAAAAGGATGCATCATATCAATATCTAGGTGTGGCAGAAAATAAGGAAGGATTCTTACAGCTTTATGGATGGATGTGTGTAAAGAAGCTAGTCCAAAAAATAAAAAGAGAAGAAAAGAAAATCAAATATGCTTAGCAACTTAGAATATAAGGTCTTTCATAGAAAAATTAGCGGAACTAATAAATACAATGAGTAGAAGGAGAATTAATGTAACATGTTTGCAAGAGACTAAGTAAATAGGCAATAAAACCAAAAATGTTTATGGTTTTGAACTTTGCTATAGAGGAAAGGATATGAATAAAATAGAGTAGAAATTATGGTAGATAAGAGTTAAAAAAGATGAGGTTGTAGATATTAAGAAGATAAGAGATAAAATAATTTTGATTAAATTAGTGTTAGGAAAGGAGTCAATTAATATTATTAGTGCTCATGCTCCATAAGTAGGTTTATATAATGTTACCAAGAAAAGTCTTTGGGAGGATTTGGAGAGATTAATTTAAGTGATTTTTTATTCGAAAAATATATTTATTAGAGGAGATTTCAATTGGCGTGTAGGAAAATATATGGGTTTTGAAAAAAAGCATGAAGATTATGGATTCAGAGATAGCGTACATGAAGGTTATGGATTCCAAAATAGTAATGAAGAAATATCATTTTGGAGTTTGTAATGGTATATGATTTAGTATTAGCCAATATATGTATTAAAAAGGACTCTTACCTAATAATAATTTTTAAAAGTGGATATGATGCTAGTCAAATAGATTTCTTCTTTATTAGAAAGATTAATCAAGTTTTTTTTTTAAGATTGTAACATGCAACTTATATTGATAGTTATGCATGTATGTCTTTAAAAATGAAGAACTTAGAAGTGTGAGAATCCAATGATTAGATGATGAAATTTGAAAGAAGAAAAATAAGTAGCTTTTAGAGATAAAAATGAAGAAAAATGGAGTATGATTGTAAAGTTACTTATCAAGTTGAAAAAAATTTATAGAATAGTTATAAGACTAGTACAGAATGTTGGATAGTTAAAAAATTACATACATACATATATATATATATATATATATATATATATATATATATATCTATATATATATATATATATATATATATATATATATATACACACACACAAGATGAATGTGACTAAAATAAGAATATTAAGATGGATGTGTAATAATATAGAAATATAGAATAAGAAATAAAGTTATTCATAAAAGATAGAGATAGCACAAACAAATGACAAATTGAAAGAAAAACGATATATATGGTTTAGACTTGTGTAATGTAAGTTTAGAGATGCACTTATGCAAAAGAGTGATTTGATATATTTAGAAGGAAAAAAAGATAGAGATAGATTAGAAATTACATCGGGGGATGTGATAAAGAAAGATTTTAAATCTTTGTATCTTATAGAAAACAATGACTCAAAGCAGAGTAGAAAAAGAAAATGAATCATGTAATCGATCTCAACTAGTTTGAGATTAAGGCTTCTTCTTGCTGTTGTTGTTTGTATGTATATGGTCTTATGAGACTTTAGGGTCACTCTATGGTAGGAGGGCACAAATGTTTTCTATTTGATTGTAAAATCATGACTTACATTATATTTGGAAGAGATGATATCTGTCCAGATGTTTGGCCAGTTGTCATTCACTTAAGATGACCATGAGCTGCTCATGTAGTTTGATTCATATTAGATTCACTATTCTTTGCTTTGGAATTCTCTTAGCCATCACCTTGTTGTTTTCCTCTTTTTGTTTGGGCTAGCATTCCTTTTTCTCTGTTAGGGCTTGGGTTTTCCCATCTCTTATTGGACCAAACACGCTTTTTGTTACCTGGGCACTGTGATGGTGCGTATTAGGGACTTGTTCTTGTTTTGATGCCATTACTTCCTCTTTGATTATGCTGATGCAGTGATGCATCATTTGCACAGTGGTGCTTCTACAGTTGAGAAATTCAGCAGTTGATGCCATAAATTTCCTGGAGGCGTGTCAGTTATAATATTAAAAGTTGAGAACAATACCTTGGTGTGGTTTCTGCCGAAGCTGCATATTAGGTGAGTCATATACGGTTCAGTGGTTCCAAGTGATTTCTATTAGAGATTAAGCTGTACAAGGAGTTCACACTTGCCAATGTGGCCAAAAATTCAACAATTTCTTTGGAAGCCAATGCCATAAAGATTGCCAACATGGATCAAACTTTGGCGAGCTGTACAATCATCTGATGTAGTGTCTCGGATAAGCAAGATGTATGGAGAAAATTCTTCATCTGATATGGAATGAGATAAATTCCTGGTTTTCTCATACATACTGATGTTCTTAGGACTTCATTTGGCTTGTATGTTTGCTGGCACATATAGTTTGTTCCTATATTTTATGTAATTTACTGTATGATTAGTTTGTTTTGATCACTGCACAAGAAAATTGGAGAGGCTCGAATTTGCTGCTTATGATCATATAGCTTTGGTCCATAGTCTAATTAGCAACATGTGATGAAGAACACCTCGATAATGCCAGGCTATCCGTTCTGCGTGTCGGTTGACGAAAGTTGGCGCATTTCAAACTTCACTGGGTGGACGGGAATTAAGGTGTACAAGGAATTAATGAAAATTGTTAGGCCCTTTGCCTAATATTTTTGCTGGGAAAAAGGTGTTGCCCTAGTAGCCTGGTATTTTGGCCATATCCTCTCCTATCATTTCAGAAATTCTACCTGTAGCCAGACGTACGAGGTCTGAGAGTGTTGCGGCCGAATCACGTACGATAAGCGTCGGGTAGGTTAGGATTGCTGCGTGCGCAGAGAAATCGCCGTCTTCCTTCTAGAGCCTGCAAAAAGTCTCGGACCGGTGGTTTCGGTGGGGACCCTCCGATGCCCAAGTCAGTGAGTCGTCCAACAGGGATATGATTTCTATGTTAAATTCTTAAAGAGGAAGTCAGCGAGAGAGTCCCCTTGCATGGAGCTCGGGTCCTCCTTTTATACCTGTCAAGGGATCCCGTTTACCTCGTTCTGTTGGAACCGTCGGATCTGTCCCGTTGTGATGTCTCACCGAACGGCAAGTCGTTGGACTGTTGCTGGATAAGGGCCGCTTATAGCGGTAACTGCCGATCAGGCTAACACTTGCCCGTGATTTTGGTGAGCGAGGTGCTTGGCAGTAGGCCTTAGATCACGGGATCGGTTACATGAGACTAGTCATTGTGTATGTGGGAGATACTGAAGGCCGACGCTGGGGGCCGACGCGGGAGGCCGGAGCCGGAGGCGGGAGCCAAAGTCTCAGCACTGGAGGTCGGTGCTGAGGGCCGATGCTGGAGGCCGATGCTGGAGGCCGACGCTGGACGCCTGTCCTTGGTGCCAACACGTAGAGGTCTGTGAGACCGACGCTGGGCGCCGGTCTTTGGTGCCAACACGGAGTTGATCTTTGGTGCCGACGCTGGGCGCCGGTCTTTGGTGCCGTCGCTGGAGGCCGGAACTGGAGGCCGACGCTGGAGGCCGGCACTGGAGGCCGACGCTGGAGGTCGGCACTGGAGGCCGGCACTAGGGGTCGGTGCTGGAGGTCTTGGGTTTTGTTGTCACATCATTACTTTCGAAAACCGCGCAAAAGATAATACTACCCAGGGGAAACGGCCAGCCGTATCAGATGCCCCCCGCCCCTGAGATGGGTGAGCGTTTACCTACCCGCAAAAGGGGTGTCAATATCCTTTAGGCGGCCGGTTTTCACGTCATTATCTCGCCTTTGTTGGGATTAGGGAGGATTTCCCTCGGGCAGTGTTACGAAAAGGCGAGCGGTATCATTGCGATAAGGTTAATGCCTCCCTTTTCATCGGTGGTCTTTTCGAGTTTTTCGCATTGGCAGGCCGTCGAAACGCCTCCCAATTGAAGACGGACGCGTGGTTGAATCGGACGATTGTGGGGTGTCTTGAGAGGGCGTTATGAGGACAAATAGCCCTCATCTTCCCGTCCTCCCCATTTCTTCCGCTGCTGCCCCCTTTCGAGTCCGCAGCGTTCCTCTGTTTCCTGTGTTCATTCTCTTCCCGTGCCCTGTTTTCGGCTCGAGTTTTCCAGGTTAGTTCCCATGGCTTCCTCACCTTCTTGCTCCATCTCTGGTTCCTGGGGGGGTTCCCACAATCCTTCTCAGACTTCCGATTCCTTGTCAAGCCAATGGTCCACCCCTTCTTCTAACCATTCTTCACCGGAGCAGCGACCAGTCAATCGTCCCTAACCGGGACTCGTCCGGCCGGCGGACGGATTTCCGTCCGGAGCCAGTCAATGGCTGCCGGTCCTTCTAGGGTTGCCAAGGAGTCCCCCGAAGGGACTGCGTCCTCTATGTCTGCTCAAGACATGGTAAACCTAAGGGCCAAGTATAGCTTCCCTTCAGACCTTCATCTGTTCTTCCCTACCCCCGATGACAGGGTAACCTCTTCCCGTTCCGGAAGGGTTGCTTTGTACGGAGCCTTTTTTAAGGCCGGGCTCAGGTTGCCGATCCACCCTTTTATTCTTAACCTTCTAGACCGGTACTCCTTGACTCCTTCCCAATTAGTTCCCAACTCCATCCGAACTATTGTCGGTTTTTTGGTACTCTGCCACTTGCAAGGCATTGAGGCCAGTATTTCTTTGTTCCGCAGCTTTTATACCCTTCGCAAACAGTCGGGTTGGTGGTCCTTCACCCCTAGGTCTAATAGGATTCTCAAATTGTGCCTTCCTACTTCCGTTAAAGGGTGGAAGGACAAGTTTTTCTTTGCGGACATCAGTGGGGTTCGTGGAAGCTGGGGGATACCCAACATCGACGCCAATAGGGATCCCTCCATCCTTCCACGAGACCGGATGGCGTTTGGGCAGCTTCTGACTGCCGACATCCCTCGGTGTAATATGCTTTTAGCCGAGGAGAATCTTCATCGTGCCGGTTTAATTCCCGCGAGGGGTGAGCACTTGATCACTCGCCTCTCTTCTCCTCTGCTTCTCCTTTTTTTTTTTTTTTTTTTTAACTATCCTTGCCTGTGTAGGGATGGCGCCGACACTTCATGAGCTTAAACAGGCGGCCACCAGGAAGAGGAAGGCTGCAGGGAATGCACCCCCTGCCGAAAGAAGGGCCATTGCTAAAGTTCCAAGAAGGGCCGACACGGGGAAGGTTGGTGCCGGGAAGGCCGACGCGGGGAGGGCCGACACTGGAGGGGCTAAAGTCGTGAAGCCCCTGCGTACAAAGGTTTGAAGAAGGGCGGCCCTAAAAGGGCCGACGCTGGAGAGACCGAGGCCAAGAGGGCCAGAACTGTGGAATCCTCGCATGCAGGCGAGGCAGCCCAAGCTCAGGCTGACGAACCTGTCATGGCAGACGCGGGAAGGGCCGAGACCGGCGGGGAGGTGGAACGGAGTCAACCGGAGAGAGGATCTCCAGCTTCAGCTCCTCCCATTATCCTACTCGACCTTTCTCCCGAGGGGGAGGCGCCGTCGCCCTTGCCCAAAGCCTTAGAGACGGATAAAATTCCTGCGGCAATGGTGACGACTCCAGCCGCTACTCTGCCCCCCACGGGGGCAGCAGCTGAAGTGCCTCCACCAGCCAAGGAGTCGGAGGCGGCAGGCTCAGAGGCGGAATCAGCCTCTGTAGGCCCGACGCCCAGGGAAGAGAGGGGCGTCGATCCTTCCTTCCAGTCGTTGTTGGCAAACCACGGCCGCTGGGCTGCACGGACCGTGGAGGAAGCCGCGGTGGTCGAGGTGCAAGAATATCTCCGGGGTCAGGGGAGAGTCGCCTTCTTCCGCGAAGCATCGGTGGCGCATCTCTGGGTGAGCTTCTGCGCCATTATCATCTCTTTCCTTCCCCCTTTCTTTTTCTCATCTTGACATTTCCTCCAGGCCTTGAATTCCCTTGTCGCTCTTAAAAACCTCTGGACCCTGAGCGATACCGCCATCGAACAAGCACACGAGGAGATGTTGTCCCTCCAAGCCAAGGCGGAGAAGTCGGCAATGGCTCTGGAGGACACTCGGGCCACCTGAAGGGTGAAATTGATGTCGCCCGGCTACGAGCCGAAAAGGCCGAGTATGCGCTAGAGGTTGCTCAGCGCCGCGCAGCCAATGAGCTAGATAATGCTCAGGTGGCCGAGGAGAAACAGAAAGCGGCCGAAGAGAAGCTGAAGGCGGCAGAATTGGAGGTATGCGTCTTGAAGACCCAATTAAGTTCTGCCGCCGCTGAGACAAATGCAGCCCAAGAAGCCACCCGCCAGTACATAGCCAAAATTGCAGATCTGAAGGCAGCAGTGGCAGAGGCCCAGGAGAGGGCCATCGAAGCTGAAAAGAAGGGGGCCGAGGCCGTAGAAGATTTTAGAAAATCCAAAGCCTTCGACAAGGAGGTGGCCGAGTCAGCGGCGCTTGCTTATGACGCCGGCTTTCAAGACTGCAAAGATAAAATCCAGGAGCTCTACGACCTGGAGGATATTGAGGGACTGAAACCTGATGATGTCCCTGAGGATGATGCCCCGGCTTCGGATGACCAGTAACAGCTTTCGGTTTCTCTTTTTGTATCGATCTGTGCCTGACCTGAGTCGGCACCTTTGTAACCTTACAACCATCAATGAATGTCTTTAATCCCTATTTCGCCCCTTTGGTTATTATTAGCTTTATTTATTCAAGCTGTCATGAATCACCCACAATAGGGCTATGTAGAGTAGGTTACGTGAAATAGGATCGTGAGCCGCGACATTGTCCTCAATGTTGGCACAAGGCCAACATTTGGTAGCGACGCGGGCGTCAGTCGCTGGGCGCTGGTCTTTGGGTGCCGGAACGGGTCCGATTTTTGTTGCCGACGCTAGACTCCGGTCTTAGTGCCAACGCGGAGTTGGTCTTTAGTGTACCGACGCTGGGTGCCGGTCTTTGTTGCCAACGCGGAGTTGGTCTTTGGTGCGCCGACGCTGGGCGCCGGTCTTCGTGCCAATGCGGAGTTGGTCTTTGTGCCGATGCTGGGCGCGGTCTTAGTGCCAACGCGGAGTTGGTCTTTGGTGCCGACGCTGGCGCCGGTCTTTGTGCCAACGCGGAGTTGGTCTTTGGTGCCGACGCTGGCGCCAGTCTTCGTGCCAACGCGGAGTTGGTCTTTGTGCCGACGCTGGGCGCCGGTCTTAGTGCCAACGCGGAGTTGGTCTTTGGTGCCGATGCTGGGCGCCGTCTTCTGTGCCAACGCGGAGTTGGTCTTTGGTGCCGACTGGCGCCGGTCTTCGTTGCCAACGCGAGTTGGTCTTTGGTGCCGACGCTGGCGCCGGTCTTTGTGCCAATGCGGAGTTGGTCTTTGTGCCGACGCTGGGCGCCGGTCTTCGTTGCCAACGCGGAGTTGGTCTTTGTTGCCGACGCTGGACGCCGGTCTTCGTTGCCAACGCGGAGTTGGTCTTTGGTGCCGACGCTGGGGCCGGTCTTCGTTGCCAACGCGAGTTGGTCTTTGGTGCCGACGCTGGGCGGTCTTCGGTGCCAACGCGGAGTTGGTCTTTGGTGCCGACGCTGGGCGCCGGTCTTTGGTGCCAACGAGGAGTTGGTTTTTGGTGTTAAGCATACTCATTTAAGAACAAGACCATGTTGATTATTCATGTATCAAACCAATTCAAATTAATGACAGTAGAGTTCTATTGATAGTACCGGCGTAAGTTGTCGGCATTCCAAGTGCGAGGGAGCGGTTTCCCGTCTAGCTCTTCGACTTTGTACGCCCCATGGTGGAGTACTTCCTTAACACGGTATGGTCCTTCCCATTTTGGTGCCAGCTTGCCCCCCTCTGTCGGCTTTGATACTTCAGCTCTTCGTAGGACAAGGTCTCCCGGCCGGAATGTCTTGGGTCGCACCCGAGAGTTGTAGTGCTTGGCCACTCGCTGACGGAATGCTGCCATGCGAAGCTGCGCCTGATCTCGCAATTCTTCCACCAAATCCAGATCAGCCCTTAGCTGGTTTGAGTTGCTTTCTTCGTGGTATAATTCCGTCCGGGGACTAGGAGCTCCTATTTCCACGGGGATGACCGCCTCGGTCCCAAAGACCAAGCTGAAAGGGGTTTCCCCTGTAGGTGCTCGCGGCGTCGTGTGGTAGGCCCACAGCACACTGGAAAGTTCTTCCACCCAGCGCCCTTTGCAGCTATCTAGCCGAGCCCTGAGCCCTTGGAGGATGATGCGATTGGCCACCTCGGCTGCGCCGTTGGTTTGGGGATGCCCAACTGAGGTGAATCGATGATGAATGCCCAGGCCATCGCAGAATTCCCGGAAGGCCGTATTATCAAACTGTCGGCCGTTGTCCGTAACGAGGGTGTGCGGTAGCCCGAACCGGCACACTACGGATTTCCAGAAGAAATTCCTTACTTTGGCTTCCGTGATCTTAGCAAGAGCTTCCGCCTCGATCCACTTAGTAAAATGGTCGACTGCCACCACTAGGAACTTGCGTTGTCCGGAGGCAGGAGGGAACGGTCCCAGAATGTCCATGCCCCACTGTGCGAAGGGCCATGGTGCAGCTAGAGGGGTCAGTTGAGACGCCGGTTGATGTTGAATGTTGGCATGCCGCTGGCAGCTGTCACATCTCTTAACGAGTTCGGAGGCATCCTCCTTCATTGTCAGCCAATAATACCCTGACGTAGAGCTTTATATGCAAGAGCCCTGCCCCCCAGGTGGTTTCCGCATATCCCTTCGTGTATCTCCCGCAGTATATAACTGGCGTCGGTGGGACCGACACACCTGAGAACAGGGTATGAGAACGACCTTCGATAGAGCTTTCCCTCCATAATAAAAACTTTGGGGCCCGTCTTTTCAGTTTCCTAGCTTCGGCAGGGTCTTCTGGAAGGGTGCCTTCAGTAAAGTACCGGACATAGGCGTCCATCCAGGAGGGCTCCTGCTCCACTGGTGCAGTTTCTCTTGGTACTTCAATACTCGGGGCTTCTAAGTGCTCCACATAAGCCTTTCCCAACATCCCATCAGCTGAGGCGGCAAGACGGGATAAGGCGTCGGCTCTAGCATTCTCCTGTCGAGGAATGTAGCTGACGCTGAAATGTGTGAAGGGGGAAATTAGCGAGTGCACCATTTCTAAGTAGCGGGCCATGATGGGATCCCTTGCCTCGTATTCCTTTGTATTTGGCCGGCAACCAGTTGGGAGTCGGTGAATGCCCTAAGGCGTTTCACCCAAGCTCTCGAGCCAACCTCACGCCGGATAGCAAAGCTTCATATTCCGCCTGATTGTTAGTGGCTGGAAAGAGGAAGCGAAGTGCACATTCGGTGACAACCCCATCCGAGTTGGCTAAGATGAGGCCTGCTCCGCTCCCTTGAGAGTTTGATGCCCCATCCACATGGAGAACCCACTCATCGTCACTGGTTCCGAGGGGCTGAGTGTCCGTAGGAGGTTTTTTAGGTGGCTCGATCCCCCAAGTACATTCAACCAAAAAATCTGCCAGGACTTGAGACTTCATGGCCGACCGGGGCGGAAAGATAGATCGAACTCCCCAGCTTGAGGGCCCACCTTGCCAGCCGGCCGAAAGTATCTGGACGAGCCAGAACCGCCTTCAGAGGCTGGTCTGTGACCACCGCGATCGGGTGGGCTTGGAAATACGGCCGCAGCCGCTGGGCAGACACGATCAATGCGAAGATGATTTTTTCCATGTTTGAATATCGGGTTTCTGCATCATGAAGCACCTTACTCGTATAATATACTGGCCTTTGTGTGCCATTAGTGTCCACACGGACTAGCACAGAGCTAACAGCCTCAGGAGAGGCCGCAAGGTATAGAAGGAGTTCTTCTCCACCCGTCGGCTTGGCTAGCAGTGGCGGGGTAGATAAGAATTCCTTTAACCCTTCGAACGCCTCCTGGCATTCTTTCGTCCATTCGAACTCGTTGATTCTGCGAAGCGCCTTGAAGAAAGGCAGACACCTTTCAGCAGACTTGGATAGGAAGCGGCTTAGGGCGGCTACTCTTCCTGTCAAGCGCTGTACTTCCTTCTTATTGGCAGGAGGCCTCATGTCCAAGATGGCTTGGACTTTGTCTGGGTTTGCTTCGATCCCCCTCCGGGTCACCATGAAACCCAAAAACTTCCCAGCGGTCACCCCAAATGCACACTTGCGAGGGTTCAGCTTCATCTGGTACCGACGAAGGCTGTCAAAAGTTTCTGCTAGGTCCGCAATGTGGTCACCGGCATGAGCTTTTTGTCAGCATGTCATCCACGTACACTTCCATGTTACGCCCTATCTGACCTTCAAAGACCTTGTTCATCAGCCTCTGGTAAGTAGCTCCCGCATTCTTCAACCCGAAAGGCATTACCTTGTAGCAATACAGCCCCTTTTCAGTTATGAAGGAGGTAGCTTCTTCATCCGCCGGGTTCATCCGGATCTGGTTGTATCCAGAGAAAGCATCCATGAAGCTAAGGACCTCATGGCCGGATGTAGCGTCCACCAGTTGATCGATTCGAGGCAGGGGAAAGCTGTCTTTGGGGCATGCCTTGTTGAGGTCGGTGAAATCTACGCACATTCTCCAGCTTCCATTGGCCTTGCGGACCAGAACCACATTAGCCAACCATTCGGGGTAGTGGACCTCCCGAATATGGCCCGCAGCCATTAACTTGCGGATCTCCTCGTCGACAGCTTTCTGTCTGTCTGGAGCAAAGTTTCTCTTTTTCTGTCGGACCGGCCGACACCCTGGCTTGAGGTTAAGTTGATGGGTGATTACTTCTTCAGGGACGCCCGGCATGTCTGAGGATGACCATGCGAATACGTCAGTGTTGGCACGCAGGAAAGTAAGAAGTTGATGGCGTACTCCCTCTGGGAGCAATGCCCCCAGCTGAACAGTCCTTGCCGGGTCATCACCCAAGGGGATGGTTAGAAGGTGCTCTGCGGCTCTCCCCTTCTTCCCAACTCCCTAGGATCGAGTGACTCAGAGGTTGTCGCTGACTCCGCGTTCAGCGGGCTGGGAGACAGATGGTAGCAAGGCGGAAGTGGGCTTTGCTCCCCCTTCATTTCTCCGATCCCTTCATTGGTGGGGAACCTTACCAATAATCTCTTAGTGGAGATCACGGCATCCAGCAGATTCAACCCCGGCCTTTCCAAGATGGCATTGTAAGCCAGCGGGACCCGGACCACCAAGAAGTTTATGACCACGGTGCTCTGACATGGAGGAGTTCCAGCCGTGACCGGGAGAGCAATTTCGCCTTCGACGCTCACTGAGTCTCCCGTGAAGCCCATTAGCGGTGTAGCAACGGGCCGGAGTAAAGACCTTGATAAGTTCATTCGAACAAAAGCCTCATAACTCAAGACATCCACAGAGCTCCCACTATCAATTAAAATTCTTTTTACAGGGTGTTTGGCTATAGTCATGGACACCACGACGCTGTCGTCATGTTTATTAACTACCCCATCTAGATCCTTTCCGAAGAAAGGTATTACAGAGTCTATTCCCTCTCGCGGCCTCTTCGAACCACCTTCCGCTCCCAGGAGATCATAGCTATGGTCTTTTCAGTTGGGGTATTATCCACACACCAGCCGGGCGACTCGGAGGCACCGGGGGACCCGATGCGGGGAGATTTCCCCGTCGAACAAATTTGCCCAGGTGACCTTGCTGAACCAGCTCCTCAATGACCTTTTTTAGGTGGCGGCAGTCCTCGGTGTCGTGACCGTAGTCTCGGTGATACCGGCAGTAAAACTCCTTGTTGCGGGGGGCCCCGGACTTCAAGGGAGCCGGACGCTTGAAATAAGGTTCCTCCTCGATCTCCAGTAGGATGTGAGAGATGGGAGCCATGAGGGGAGTGAACTGCTCTTTAGGAACCAGCGCCTGTGGTCGGCGATCTGAGCGTCGTGGAGGCTCGGGCTTTCGAGGTCGTGCACCGGCGTGATCAGTAGGCGGTGGTTTATTACCGGGGTTCTTGTCAACTTCTCTCCTGGAAGAATCCGCTTCGTCAGCGCGGATGTACTTCTGTGCCCGGCTCAGAAGCTCGGCGTAGAACGCGGAGGCTTCTTATCCAGGGAGTAAGCGAATTTGGATGGGCGAAGTCCCGCTTCAGGGCCAAGGTGGCTACAGAGTCTTCCAGGTTGTACACCTCCAACGCTGCTTCCTTAAATCGAGCGACGAAATCCTTTAAGGTCTCGCCACTCTTCTGCTGGACAGCAAAGAGGCTATCTGCGACTCGTGGGATCTTTCGACAGGCATCAAAATGAGCCAGGAAAGATCGCTCAAGTTGCCGAAACGAGTTGATGCTGCGTGGGGGCAGACGGGAGTACCACGCACGTGCCGCCTTGCGGAGCGTGGCCGGGAAGGCGACGCATAAGAGGGAGTCCGTCGCTCCCTGGACCTGCATGAGGACCTTGTAGCTTTCCAGATGGTCCAGGGGGTCCGTCGTTCCATCATATGGATCCAATTGAGGGAGACGGAACCGGGGTGGGACCGGTTCCTCCAGGATATGGCGAAAAAGCGGGGGGCGATGCTCATACTCTGCCGCGTAAGGATCGGCGATCCGGCGGCTGAGCTTGTCCAACCGTCGATGATACTCGTCAAGCCTTTGCTCAGCCCGACGGGTGGTTTTTCGGGGAGTGCCACCTCGGGATGAATCAGAAGAAGGAGCTGAAGAAGATCGCCGGTGCAAAGAACGTGCCCGCTTGGACTCTTTTTCCTCCAGTCGGTGGTGGGAACGACCGGAGCGGCGGGAGGGAGACCGTCTTTGCTTTGAGGTCCCTTGGTGATGAGGTTCGGGGGGTGAGCGGTGGGAGACCTCAGGCGGTGTCCCTCCTTGGTGAGACTGGACTGTTCCTCGCACCCCTTCGTCACAGGGGGTTGAGTTACAACAGCCAAATAATGTTCTTACAGCCCCGGACCATCGTCGTCAGATCCTGGACCTGATGGGCTAGAACATCAAGCCGGTCGGGTTGGCTTGCCGGTGCAAGGGGTGGAGCATGGAGATTGGCCTCCGAATGCTCAGCTCGTGGATGCGCCCGACTGCCTGACTGGAGGAAGCCTCTTGTGCTCGCGTAGTCACCATCGCTTCCTTTGCAAAATTGAGGGGTTCCAGGGAGAATTTTCGACCAGGTCTGGGCCCCTTCCTGGCGCGCCAATCTGTTGCGGCCGAATCACGTACGATGAGCGTCGGGTAGGCTAGGATTGCTGCGTGTGCAGAGAAGTCACCGTCTTCCTTCTAGAGCCTGCAAAAAGTCCCGGACCGGTGGGGACCCTCCGACGCCCAAGTCAGTGAGTCGTCCAACAGGGATATGATTTCTGTGTTAAATTCTTAAAGAGGAAGTCAGCGAGAGAGTCCCCTTGCATGGAGCTCGGGTCCTCCTTTTATACCTGTCAGGGATCCCGTTTACCTCATTCTGTTGGAACCGTCGGATCTGTCCCATTGTAATGTCTCACCGAACGACAAGTCGTTGGACTGTTGTCGGATAAGGGCCGCTTATAGCGGTAACTGCCGATCAGGCTAACATTTGCCTGTGATTTTGGTGAGCGAGGTGCTTGGCAGTAGGCCTTAGATCACGGGATCGGTTACATGAGACTAGTCATTGTGTATGTGGGAGATACTGAAGGCCGACGCTGGGGGCCAACGCGGGAGGCGGGAGCCGGAGGCGGGAGCCAAAGTCTCAGCACTGGAGGTCGGTGCTGAGGGCCGATGCTGGAGGCCGATGCTGGAGGCCGACGCTGGACGCCTGTCCTTGGTGCCAACACGTAGAGGGTCTGTGAGACCGACACTGGGCGCCGGTCTTTGGTGCCAACATGGAGTTGGTCTTTGGTGCCGACGCTGGGCGCTGGTCTTTGGTGCCGTCGCTGGAGGTCGGCACTGGAGGCTGACGCTGGAGGCCGGAACTGAAGGCCGACGCTGGAGGCCGACGCTGGAGGCCGGCACTGGAGGCCGGCACTAGGGGTCGGTGCTGGAGGTCTTGGGTTTTGTTATCACATCATTACTTTCGAAAACCGCGCAAAAGATAATACTACCCAGGGGAAACGGCCAGCCGTATCAGAGAGTATCTCGAAAAGCATGGTTTTTTGGTTTTTTTTCCCCGGTTAGAATGTTAAAGGGGGATTTTAATCTTTATTGAATAGCTTATCAGTTCAGAGGAAGCTTGGGCAATGTAAAACTTATAAATAAAAATGGTAAATGAAATTGTGTCAAATTAATGAAATTTATATCAGTCAATGCTCAGGTCTGTAAATTTTGAGATCAACTAGCAATCAGGTGGAATTGGGGGCTAATTATCCTATGTCGGATGTTAGTCATTTAGCAATACAAATTCAGCAAATTGATGGCCGAAATAATTCAGACCCAAGCCTCACCATTCTGGTAATTACCTAGGAGATAACCCGTAATCTAATGTACCGCGAACTATTGGATTATTCTTTCAACCTATGGTTCGCTTTAGTCACAAAGACCTTGTAGGAGTCTCAAATAGGGAAGTATTTATTTATCAAGATGGAAGAATAATTAATTAGCATGTTAGAACCATATTGTATGTTGATTGTTATGCAGGTAAAATCACGGCTTGATGTCAAACCAATTATCATATTCTCTTTGATCTTGTGATTTTAGTTTTCCCTTCTACTCCTCTCTAGCTTTTTTCTTTTTTTGGTTCTGTTTCACTGTCTTTAGCAGACTGTGCTGCTGCCTGGCATTATTTTAATATAAATTGAAATATATTTTATCTTAGAAAATTTAGAAAATAACTAGCCTGTCATGCATATTTGGTTCGTAGGTATTGGATGGAACGAAAATTAGATTTTATTCTGGAGTGAATAGATATGCTACTTTGATTTTGATACTCATGTTTGGTTTACATAAAAATTGAAAGAGAAATGGTATTTCTATTCTCATTCTCTTTGTTTGTGCAACAAAAGGAATGCGAATTAATATATATATATATTAGTATAATTGAAAAGACAATAGATGTTGTAAGCATTTCAGAATGTCTTCGCTTGTCCTTTGGCTGTAGCATAGCCTTTTCCTTTGTGAGGAAGTTCTCCTTCAGGCATAGTTAAAAAGGAACTAAGAGTTTGCGATACACTTGTGACCTCAATGGTGGTTATCAGTGTCAAAAGGTCCTTGTCTCTCGATTGTTCTTAAAAAATTTGATCCACGGATTAAGTCCGGCATAGCCCAGACGGGTTAGGCACGGCCGACTGAGAAGGCAGGCCCAGGTGGGAGGAGTCAGGCAACAGTGAAAGGGGGGAATGGAGTGGGGGGTATGGGGCGTATGCCTCTAGCTGGAGAAGGGTGAATGGTCTCAATTAAAAAAAAAGGTGGGGAGACGGGTCGATGGAAGGGGTAAAGGGGAGAGCAGTAGTTGATGATGGGAGTGGGGGCGGTGGAAAGGAGTCCTTGGGCCTAAGGTAAAGGCGAGGGATTTTGGTGGGCAAGAGGGGCGACCCCTGTACCCTGGTGCCCACTTGGGAGCTGGAGGACCCCCTCGGCCCTTCGAACCCCGGCGGCCTCGACAAGGCCCAGAGGAGGAGGAGCTCTATCTCTGCTCGAAAGCTCGAGGTAATCTTTGGGAGATTCAGGACCTCTTGGATTACCCCAGCATGAGCCGGAGGAGCGCCAGAATCCGACGCCGCAAGGAAGGGGAGGAGTCGACAATGTTCTTGATGGGTCGCCGCTCAGTCCTAAGGCTTACCGTGCCTGACAGTCCATAAGGCCCAGCCCAAAATGGGCTGCAAGCTGTGCCTGGCACAGTCCATAAGGCCAGCCCAAAATGGGCTGTAAGCCATGCCAAGTGGCAATTTTTTTTTAACAGGCGATGTCTGGCACGATCAATTTTTTGGCCGGCCCAGTGGGCTTAGATCATGCCGTGCCAAGCACAGCCCAAAGCCCATCTGTATTGTTCAACATCGATGCCTCAAGCACCGCATCCACCTTCTTCCTAGGTAGGGGTTAGGGATTAGTATGGATTAGGCCATGCTAAGGACATAAAGGGTAGCCTAAGGCATCAGGTTGGGCTTAGAATCCGGCTAAGTATAGTTGACTCAGGCCCGGTCTAGTGGGAATTTCTTAAGGGCTCAAGCCTAGTCCAACTTGCCAGCATTTATATAAAATGTACGCATATATATTATATGATGAAAGCATTTGATGGTTGGAATAGTTAGAATATAGGTTTTTTTAGCTCATTAAAAATTTATTTTTCATCAATATATAAATACATATAATATATATTTATTAATAAAGATAAATTTGATTACATTCGAACATAACCAAATTCAAGATTCAATCATTTTTACTATTCTTTGATGCACATATCCATAGCTATCCTATTTTTTTCACCTTTTTCATCTTAGGGATTTACAAATTGTGTGTATTCAAAGGTGCGAAGATGATTGGATCTATATTTGGCTACATTCGAACATAGTTAAGTCTATCTCTTAAATATATTTGTGGGTTAAGTTGAGCCTAATTTTTCTAAGCTTAGGTTTGGTTTGAAATTTGGATAGACCTAAAATTTTCGGAGGTGGGCATGGGTTGATGCCTAAAGAGATAGAAAAAGAAAGAAGAAAAATGGTGTCTTGGAGGTGCATCTAGAGTGGACTTTGAAAAATGGTCAAGAGTGAGCTTTGAAAAATGGAAGCCTATATAAGATTAAAATGGTTTAGAAGAAAAAATTTACTGCACGGCATATGGTACAGCAGAAACTGCATCGCACTCGATGATTAGCGCATGATGTGCAAACATGCACGTGCCAAAAATAAAAAAATATTTGCTCTTAGTATGCGTGTGCATGTGCCATGTGCTGATCATCACGTCCGGTATAGCAAAAAATTTTCTTTTCAGAATAGAAATGAAGGTTTCTTAAATCAAATATATAATAGAAAAACAAAGGATTTTTATTTTCATTCCTCGGTTGTCCTGCTATGCATCAGACGTCCCTCGGACCGAATTGATCATAGCATGTGCAAGACACACCACGCCAAATGAAATAGCCGTCACTGTTTATTAACAACGGATCATTCATAATGTAAGCAACTGCTTCAAATGGACGGTCGAGAAGATGACATCTTAGCTGCAAACGGACCCCAGATGCTGAATTACAATATTGGCCATCATCGGGTTGCGTCCAAAAGAGCAGATGATACCCAGCTCCCTCCAATTCAGATAGTAGGGAGGATAAACTTGCATTGGTGCTGGTTTATTATGGCCTCCAATCTCTTCAAACTCCTTCCTTCTCACGCGACTCTGCAATTCCCGCCTCCCATCCGAAGCTTTAATAAGAAGTCCCTCCCCTCTCCATCCCACTTCATTCCCCTCGCACAACAATCTGACCTCCTCTCCCTCCAAAAGCCCTTGCGCGGACTGACAACCTGCTCCTTTTCCTCGAACCAAGACTCCTCCTACTCCCCACCCTCCACCAGAGAAGAAGCCATCTCCCAAGCCAAGACTTGCCTCTCCACCGCCTTGCAGAAGCCCCTCAACAACCCAATCCCCCTCCCCACCAGAAAGCTAAAGAAACAACGCCAGCCCAGGTACCGAGTCGAGATACCGGTCCTCGATGACTCGCCCGATTCACTCACCCAACTCGTCTTCGACTTCTTCTCACGCTTTCCCGTTACCAAAAGAGGCTCCAAACCAAGCATACTGATCCTCTGGTCGACTCCAAAACTAGCAGAATTAGCCCAACAGGCTTTCAACTCGGCCGACTCGGTCATCAATTCTGACTTGGGCTCTGTTACCTCCGAAGTTCTGAGTTCTGGCGACTTGGCGGTGTTTCTGGCGCCAGAGGCGTCCCAGCTGGAGGAAATAAAAACGATCACTAACGGTCTGAATCCCAAACCTGTGGTGCTGTTCAACCCCAAATGGGGGTTTGAGGAGGAGAAGGATTTCGTCGGGGGGATGGGGAGCTTTGTCGGGTCTTTTGACGTGGTGTATTCGTTCATGGGATTGGAGGTGCGAGGAGTTCTCAGTAGAAGGAAAGGTGTGGTGTTGAAGTGTGTGAGGGATGGGGTATTGAGTGGGGAGGGTGGGTGGTGATGGTGGAGGAGGAAGGGAAGAGTGGGGAGTTGAAGGTGGTTTCTAGGTTTAGAAGGCGTCCGTCCATCGGGGAGGTGGAGAGCGTTTTGTATAATCTCATGGCTGCCAATTCCCCCGTGACAAAGTCTGTCAAATTTCTGAGAGATTTGGCTTCAAATGTGACGGGAAAGAAGGCAAAGCGGTGAGTTTTTCTCTCTTTCAGAACTTTCTGCGAGTCATGGTGCAATGCTCATGTCGCCTTTATCATGCAAGGTGTTTGTTTGTTTGCCACTATAGTTGACATTTTGCACTCAAACGCGGGCAATCTCAATGTAGAATGCTAACGTGTATGGATTTATGATTATTTTGTTTATATATTTTTTATGATCATGTTGGCGTGTTCCTTTATGTGTTTCAGAGTACGGAAATGATCATCTGTTTGCTCAATTGCATGACTATAATAGCATTGATGTCATGGTTCAGATTCATAATATTGATCAGCCTATAGGTCTTGTTGCCAAATCACTTTCCTCGAACAAAAGTAAGAATCAAAGGACAGTGAGGATGGATCTAAGAATCTTCAAACGCCTTCTTCCCAAGCAAAAATCCTGCAAGGAAGTCCTCGAGGATCGGTTGCTATAGCGGGGACCCTTCGACGTTTAAGTGAGTAATTTAGAAAACGTTAGGAGTAATGGACTAAAAGATTTAGCCAAAAACTTAGAGTTCAATCTCTCATTATGAGCGAATGTTCTTATACATGTATGGAAGTCCGTCTTACCTCCTTTCCTTTGGAAGGTTGTTGAATCTGAGACGTCATCGTCTGAGAGAATAGGTGGCAAGGCTGACAGGGACAGATCGCAATCGTCCCTGAGTTTGTGCCATAATTGGTAGTGGCCACGTGGGATCGCAGGAGGTTAGCGACCACGTGATGGTTACAGATATCCACCGGGCTACGTGGAGGCTAGGTGCTGAGGCCAAGGGGGACTCTAGAGTTCCTTGTTGCCAAGGCGGAGGGGGACCCTTGAGTCCCTCGGTGTCGAGGCCGAGGGGACCTGAAGTCCCTTAGTGCTGACTTGGTCCATTCGACCTTGGCTAAGATGACTTGATTTGAGCCACATCACTAGACAACATTCATGACCTATTTTAGCATGTGAATGTATATACATACTTATGGCGTTGACAAAAATGCAGCAGAAAAAATTCTCTGCTGTCATTTAATGGTTTGTCCTCTCTAATTGATAATTTTGTTTTCTCATAGTACCTAAAATGGCCATTTATTTCAAAAAGAAATTAGCATATGGCATTTCTTTTGCAGTATTTTAGTAAGGAGTATGAAAATGCAGGATATTACAAGCGAAGAAACGTAGCTCGGCGTCAGCTGAAATAAATTATTCAAGAAAACACATGCCACAAACTATGATAAAGGTCCATTCCCATTACAAAATAACAGTCAATATCTTTACCTATAAGAATATGCTACCATGTTGCCATCTTGTGGATTCACTAATGATTACAATTGCCAACAATTATCTGATTTGATGCACTGCGCTAGGAAAGTGGGGATTTTTTCCTGCGGTTTAACATTGGGTCGTGGTTGATAAAAGAGCAGGGGTTATAAAGAAGTGCAAGACTAGGAGAGATCCTTCTGGTCAATACATGGATGGTTGGAAGATTGGATTTCCTCTATGAAGTCCTAAAATGGAGAGGATCTAAGCTCTGTTTAGTACGTATATTAATTGTAAAGCATTAATTTTAATGGAATTCATGAGTACGGAGCAATTTATTGTTTAAAATAAGAAGAAACCAATCCTGTGTCTCTCAAGGAGAGAATGGTCTGGAAATCAAATAAAACTCAAAATCCCTGGCATGTTCACTTTTTGCCAATGGGATCAATGCCCAATGTATAGTAGGCTGGATTTAATTCAAACCTGCGGCATAGGTTTGAGCTCCAAAATATAGTTGTGCAGCGTAGGTTTTTTCTTTTTTTTTTTTCCTCCAAAAAGAATAAAATGTCATTTGTGAAGCCAAGAAGAGCTAGGTTGGAGCTGAAAGTGGCAATCCTTGAGCCATCCTCGTTATTCAGGGAGGATGATATCGAAGCGTTAGCATTAAAAAAAAAACAAACACTACCCAAACGCATGACCGTTTTAAAAACCCAAACTTCCGGCCGTTTTAAAACAAATCAAACGCCCGCAGTTTTTTTAAAAAACTAAATGCGGGTCATTTAAAAAAATAAAACGCCGTTTTTTTTTTTAAAAAAAAACTGACGCCTATTTTAAAGAAAAAAGTCAATCACTTTCATAGTATTAAAAAAAAAAAAGAAAGTAACAACAACTCTATATATATTTTTTTGCTAATTTTTTTTTGAAGATTGCTGATCGGCGTCCTGTTGAGATCGTGCGGAGTTTTAGCTTACCTTAGAAGAGAGCGTGTGATCTAGGGACCAAATCTCATTTAGGGCCGTGGTTTAAACCGAGTGTGGTCCAATTTTTCTTCGCACGAGAAGAGGACCAAATCTCTTTTAGGGCAGTGGTTTAAACCGCCTTCTAGGCCTAACTCTTTAACTTGCTCTTATTTTGAAATAATTTTTTTTTTCACTGAATATAATCTGCCACACACCATAAATATTATTTTCTAAAATATATATTTAATATATATATATATATATATATATATATATATATATATATATATATATATATATATATATATATATATATATATGAATACTTATATATTCCTAGTTGGAAACACATAGAAATCATTTTTAATATCAATCTAAAGAAGATTTGTGCAAATTAATTAAAACATTTTTCAATATCAAGGAGATTTGTGCAAATTTAATTAAATCATTTTTTCACTAACAATCTAAAGGAGATTTAGTTTTGGATGCGATCTGATCTCTTCATGGGTTCTAAAGTTGTTATCTTTTTGGTTTTCATTTGCCTTTTGATATGAATGAATAATCCGCTTCTTTGAGTGGGAGAAAAGAAATCTTTATCAGATCCTACCGCGATTTAAATAGGAAAAGAAAAAAATATTAGATGGTTGGCCTTCCGATGTTTTTTTTTATGTGTTTTGTTATTCATATTAAATAGTTTATGTTTTCTTTTTTATTTATGTATGTGGTTCATTCATCTATGAATCTCGTCCATATCTTCTCATGTTGACGATGTCAATTATATTGTATGATGTTGTGTATGATATGATTATGTCATGGGATCATTTTTGCTTCACTAAAATTTTTTGTACTGTTTGTTGCAATCCTAAATATTGTTATTAAGGTGACAGTGATGGTTATTTCGCTGAGATAAAGATGGCCTTATCTAAGGCTAGTTTGATAGTTTCTTTTAGCTAATTTTAGAATGACCAAAGAAAAAGTTAAAATGTTTAATGCCATCAGTTGAGTCTCTTGATGATGTGACGTAGTAGTCTCAGTATTGTAGGGGTAATGGTGCACAACATAGATTATGGGTAGTGAAACAATTTCATAAATTCACTGCTATACAAGTTTATGATGTTCATTTGTAGATTATATTTTGTGGTAATCTTGGTTTACAATGGGGACATCAGTGTTTCATTTTTGAAGATTTAGGATGAATTGTAAGTGATGAAATTCAAAACGTTCTTTCTGAGTTTTTGATGAAAAGGGCTATCAGCAACTTTGAATGGAACAAGTAATTCAATTATCCCTTTACTTACAATTTAGTTGCATTAGTTATTTGTTCTTCTGTTTTAATTCTTTTGTGAAGTAGTATGGTCAATTATTATTGTTCATGTGGCATAATTAGTCTTTCTCTGTTTAATGGATATTACTGCCCATATCATTAGCCTATCCATTATTTGTAATTTGCATATAAAATGCTACAAGTGGCTTGAATTGTTCTTTCCTAATTGTGGATGCATGCTCAAGTAGTTATTACAGTTGCAGTCCTTTTGGCTGTTCAAGTAGTTAAGTTATTCAGAAATGTAAGAGAGAATATTTTAAAAATATAAGATTAAAACATAATTTGGTAGATCTTTTAACCAAAGGCCTTTCGAAGGCTGTGGTATTTGAGACATCGAGGGGGATGGGGCTTAAGCCCATATATTAGTCACCAGAGTGGACCCCTACCGTCATGGTAACCCCATGGTTAAGGTTCAAAGGGAAACGATCTCTGAGGTGACATCTGGAAGCACTGCTTTAGGAGTCTATCTCTATCCCATTCCTATGGTGTGGTGCTTTATTATGACGGTTAGGTTGAGCATAGCTCTTGATAGATCCAAGGCTCTGTTGCATGTACTCTTGGAGGATCTACCTTATTGAGCATAGCTCTTAATAGATTCAAGGCTATAAATTCAGCGAGGTATGATTCCGTTGCACATACCCTTGGAGGATTTACCTTAGTGAGAGTAGTCGTGAGACCGCGACTATGAAACCAGGGCGAATCCCTAGTAACTCTCATGAAAATCAAGACAAGCGCATGGCCTAAATAGCGCTAACCCGCATTATGATCAACTTATCTTCATACTGTGTGTATTTTATACTAAATGCAAGTTCGAACCTAGAAGGTACTTGCACTAAGCACAATAAAATTTTAAAGTTTTAAAATTGCTTACTAAATTTAATAATTTATTTATTATTTTTTTATTTTTATTTTTTTGGGAGATTGTTAACGTCGAAGCGTTAGCATTAAAAAAAGACAAATGCCAACCGTTTTTACCCAAACGCCTGACCGTTTTAAAAACCCAAATGTCCGGCCATTTAGAAATAAATCAAACGCCCGAAGTTTTTTAAAAAACTAAATGCTAGCCATTTTTAATAAATCCGTAGTTTTTAAAAAAACTAAATGTTGCCGTTTTTAAAAAATAAAACGTCTTAAAGAAAAGTGGGCATCACCCCAACCTTTCATAGTATGAAAAAAAAAGTAACAACAACTCTGTATTATTTTTTTTTGTTAAATTTTTTTAAGATTGCTGATCGAAATCCTGTTGAGATCTTATTGCTAATGGACATTGGAGTTTTAGCTTCCGGGTTGTACCTTGGAGGAGAGGGTGTGGTCCAATTTTTTTTCGCACGAGAAGGACCAAATCTCTTTTAGGGCAGTAGTTTAAACCGCCTCTTGATCTTGTTTTGAAATATTTTTTTCACTGAATATAATCTGCTACACACCATAAATATTATATATATATATATATATATATTCCTAGTTGGAAACACATAGAAATCATTTCAATATCAATCTAAAAAAGATTTATGCAAATTAATTAAAATATTTTTCAAAATCAGATATCACGTCCATCATCGGTTAGTTCGTCAAACCTGGCGATTGTGCCTTCTGAATACCTATTCAATCTAAGGTGCTTTGTTTCCTTACACTTTCTTGGCACTTACTAATCACACCCATGGTTAAAGGTTGTGTTGGCTTGGGTGTCAAATTTCCATGTTGGTCCAAGAAAGGCTGGATCTGAACACGTTGCACTACAAGAAAATACTGAAATAGCGATGCAATTTTAGCAACGCATTATTGCATCGCTAAATTGCGACCACTTTGCGACGCTTCTGTGACAACAAAATATTGCGACGCATTAGCGACTCATTAGCGACTCAATTAACAAAAAAATAAAAAAAAAATTAAATTTTTAATATTGCGACGCAATATTTGCATCGCAATATTTTTAAATTAATTTTTTTATAAAATATAATATCAATAAAAATATTACGACGCAATATATGCGTCACAATATTTTTAACAGAAATAAATATTTTAAATAGCGACGCATTAGCGACGCAATTAAATAGATAATTAGAAAAATTATTTTTAATGTAGCGACGCACCAATTGCGTCGCAAATAATTTAAATGAAATTAAATTTTAATAAAATTTAAATATCGGAAAAAATATTGCGACGCAACACAGTGCGTCGCAATGTTTTTAAAAAATTAAATTTTATAAAATTTAAATATCGGAAAAAATATTGCGACGCATTAGCGACTCAATTAACCAGAAAATCAAAAAAAATTAATATTTTAATATTGCGATGCCAATAATGAGTCGCAATATTTTTAAATTAATTTTTTTATGAAATATAAATATCAATAAAAATATTGCGACGCAATATATGCATCACAATGTTTTTAACAGAAATAAATATTTTAAATAGCGACGCATTAGCGATGCAATTAAATAGATAATTAGAAAAATTACTTTTAATGTAGCGACGCACCAATTGCATCGCAAATAATTTAAATGAAATTAAATTTTAATAAAATTTAAATATCGGAAAAAATATTGCGACGCAACACAGTGCGTCACAATATTTTTAAAAGAATTAAATTTTATAAAATTTAAATATCGGAAAAAATATTGCGATGCATTAGCGACTCAATTAACCAGAAAATCAAAAAAAATTAATATTTTAATATTGCGATGCCAACAATGCGTCACAATATTTTTAAATTAAATTTTAATAAAATTTAAATATCGAAAAAAAATATTGCGACGCAACACAGTGCATCGCAATGTTTTTTTTAAATTAACTAGAAAATCAAAAAATAAAATTTTAATATTGCGACGCATTAGCGACTCAATTAACCAGAAAATCAAAAAAATTAATATTTTTATATTGCGACGCCAATAATGCGTCGCAATATTTTTAAATTAAATTTTAATAAAATTTAAATATCGGAAAAAAATATTGCGACGCAACACAGTGCGTCGCAGTGTTTTTAAAAGAATTAAAATTTATAAAATTTAAATATCAGAAAAAAAATATTGCGACGCATTAGCGACTCAATTAACCTGAAAATCAAAAAATTAATATTTTAATATTGCGACGCCAATATTGCGTCGCAATAATTTTAAATTAAATTTTAATAAATTTAAATATCGGAAAAAAATATTGCGACGCAACACAGTGCGTCGCAATGTTTTTAAAAAAAATTTAGAGAAATAAAATTTAAATATCGGAAAAAAAATATTGCGACGCATTAGCGACTCAATTAACCAGAAAATCAAAAAAATAATATTTTAATATTGCGACGTCAATATTGCGTCGCAATATTTTTAAATTAAATTTTAATAAAATTTAAATATCGGGAAAAAATATTGCGACGCAACACATTGCGTCGCAATGTTTTTAAAAAAATTTAGAGAAATTATTTTAAATTTAGCGACGCAACGAGTGCGTCGCAAATAATTTAAATGAAATTAAATTTTATAAAATTTAAATATCGGGAAAAAATATGCGACGCATTAGCGACTCAATTATCCAGAAAATCAAAAAAAAATAGGTCGTGGGAGATCGGGATCAGGGCTTGGATCGATCGCAACCGTCGGATCGTCGCCGATCTCGGACGGATCGCCACTGTCCGAGATCGGTCGTGGCCGATCGGGATCAGGGCTTGGATCGATCGCAACCGTCGGATCGTCGCCGATCTCGGATGGATTGCAACTGTCCGAGATAGGTCGTGGCCGATCGGGATCAGGGCTTGGATCGATCGCAACCGTCGGATCGTCGCCGATCTCGGACGGATTGCAACTGTCCGAGATAGGTCGTGGCCGATCGGGATCAGGGCTTGGATCGATCGCAACCGTCGGATCGTCGCCGATCTCGGACGGATTACAACTGTCCGAGATAGGTCGTGGCCAATCGGGATCAGGGCTTGGATCGATCGCAACCGTCGGATCGTCGTCGATCTCGGACGGATCGCCACGGTCCGAGATAGGTCATGGCCGATCGGGATCAGGGCTTGGATCGATCGCAACCGTCGGATCGTCGCCGATCTCAGACGGATCGCCACGGTCCGAGATCGGTCGTGGCCGATCGGGATCAGGGCTTGGATCGATCGCAACCGTCGGATCGTCGCTGATCTCGGACGGATCGCCACGGTCCGAGATCGGTCGTGGCCGATCGGGATCAGGGCTTGGATCGATCGCAACCGTCGGATCGTCGCCGATCTCGGACGGATCGCCACGGTCCGAGATCGGTCGTGGCCGATCGGGATCAGGGCTTGGATCGATCGCAACCGTCGGATCGTCGCCGATCTCGGACGGATCGCCACGGTCCGAGATCGATCGTGGCCGATCGGGATCAGGGCTTGGATCGATCGCAACCGTCGGATCGTCGCCGATCTCGGACGGATCGCCACGGTCCGAGATCGGTCGTGGCCGATCGGGATCAGGGCTTGGATCGATCGCAACCATCGTTATTATAAAAATTTAACATTAAAAAAAAATATAATCATTTATTAATATTATAAAATAAATTGCGACGCCATATGTCGTCGCAATTATTATAATAAATTTAAATATTTTCATTTAAAAATATTAAAAAAATAATTGCGACGCAATTTTTGCATCGCAATATTGTAATAAGTTTTTATTTTAATCTATTTAAATTATTAAAAAAAATTGCGACGCCTTAGCGACGCAATTATTAGAAAATAAAAATATTTTCCCGCCAGGAGATGGCGCCAATTTAGCGACGCCTCAGCGACGCATTTAGTGGCGTCGCTATTTTTTCAGAAAAAAAAAATATTGCGACTAAAATAGCGACGCACTATGGCGTCGCTAAGTTCCTATATTTAAGCCGCTTCCCTTCTCCTTCCTCCTTCACGTCTTGACCTAGCGCCGCCGCCGTCCCTCCGGCTATTCCGTCCGAGATTCCCAGCGATTCCCCGGCGATTCCCCTCCTCCGGCTACCCGAGGATCGCATCCGACTCCGGCAACCAAGGTTAGCTCCGATAATAAAAAAAAATTTTTTTATTTTATTTTTTAGATCTTCTCCGGCCACGCGCTGGCCGTCTTCTCCGGCCACGGCAGGGCCGTGGCCGTCTTCTCCGGCCACGGCCGCTGCCGTGGCCGCAGTGGCCTGGCCACGGTGGCCAGGCCACTGTAATGAAAAAAAAAAATTTTTTTTTTTAACAGGGGGGGGAGGGGAGGAAACCCCCCCCGCCCCCCCTTTGTTTTCTTGTCCGACCACGGCCGTGGCCGCGGCCGGACAAGGCGGCCACGGCCGCTGCCGTGGCCGTGGCCTGGCCACGGTGGCCAGGCCACTGTAATCCGGGCCACGGCAGGGCCGTGGCCGTCTTCTCCGGCCACGGCCGTTGCCGTGGCCGCAGTGGCCTGGCCACGGTGGCCAGGCCACTGGCCAGGCCACTGTAATAAAAAAAAAAAAATTTTTTTAACAGGGGGGAGGGGAGGAAACCCCCCCGCCCCCCCTTTGTTTCTTGTCCGGCCACGGCCGTGGCCGCGGCCGGACAAGGCGGCCACGGCCGCTGCCGTGGCCGTCTTCTCCGGCCACGGCCGCTGCCGTGGCCGCAGTGGCCTGGCCACGGTGGCCAGGCCACTGTAATCAAAAAAAAATTTTTTTTTTTTTAACAGGGGGGGGGAGGGGAGGAAACCCCCCCGCCCCCCCTTTGTTTTCTTGTCCGGCCACGGCCGTGGCCGCGGCCGGACAAGGCGGCCACGGCCGCTGCCGTGGCCGTCTTCTCCGGCCACGGCCGCTGCCGTGGCCGCAGTGGCCTGGCCACGGTGGCCAGGCCACTGTAATCAAAAAAATTTTTTTTTTAGAACGGCCACGGCAGGGCCGTGGCCGTCTTCTCCGGCCACGGCCGCTGCCGTGGCCGCAGTGGCCTGGCCACGGTGGCCAGGCCACTGTAAAAAAAAAAAAATTTTTTTTTTTAACAGGGGGGAGGGGAGGAAACCCCCCCGCCCCCCCTTTGTTTCTTGTCCGGCCACGGCCGCTGCCGTGGCCGGCAGTGGCCTGGCCACGGTGGCCAGGCCACTGTAAAAAAAAAATTTTTTTTTTTTAACAGGGGGGGGGAGGGGAGGAAACCCCCCCGCCCCCCCTTTCTTTTCTTGTCCGGCCACGGCCGTTGCCGTGGCCGGCAGTGGCCTGGCCACGGTGGCCAGGCCACTGTGAAAAAAAAAAAAAAAAAAAATTTGGGGTCATAGCAGGGGGGGAGGGGGGAAACCCCCCGCCCCCCCTTTCTTTTCTTGTCCGGCCGGCCGTTGCCGTGGCCGGCAGTGGCCTGGCCACGGTGGCCAGGCCACTGTGAAAAAAAAAAAAAAAATTTTGATAGCAGGGGGGAGGGGGGAAACCCCCCGCCCCCCCTTTCTTTTCTTGTCCGGCCACGGCCGTTGCCGTGGCCGGCAGTGGCCTGGCCACGGTGGCCAGGCCACTGTGAAAAAAAAAAAAAAAAAAATTTGGGGTCATAGCAGGGGGGAGGGGGGGAAACCCCCCGCCCCCCTGGGAAAAAAAAAAAATAAATTTTTCTTAATTTAAGCAGAATGTTTATTTAATTTACATATTATTTATGCAATAATTAATTTAAGCAGAATGTTTATGACAATAGTATTTGTGCATTTATACTCATTTACATTTGTTATGTTTGATTATTTATATTTGCTGCAAACTTAATGATGCATTACATTTGAAATGCTAAATAAAATGTTTTGTTGTTATATTATTTAATTTTCAGCAACAAATTACTAGTTTCAATGATTTACATTTTAGTATTCGCAAACCTTTCACTACAAGAAAATGTCAAAATAGTGACGAAAATTAGTGATGGAAATTTTCGTCACTAAATTATGACGGTTTAGTAACAAAATAGTGACGAAAAATTAAAATTAGTGACGCATTAGTTTTTTCGTCACTAAACCGTCACTAAATTAGTGACGGACTGTCACATCCGTCACTAATTTAGTGACGGATTGCCCTTCCATCACTAATCCATCACAGATTAGCGACGAAAGAGCAATCCGTCACTAAATTAGTGACGGATTAGTAACGGATTTTTCTTCCGTCACTAATCCGTCAGAAATTAGTGATGGATGGGGCAATCCATCACTAAATTAGTGATGGATTGCCCTTTCGTCACTAATCCATTACAAATTAGTGATGGAAAAGCAATCGTCACTAATTAGTGATGGATTATCTTCCGTCACTAATCCATCACAAATTAGTGATGGATGAAAATTCGTTACTAAATTAGTGACGGATTACCTTCCGTCACTAATCCATCACAAATTAGTGACGGATGGGGCAATCCGTCACTAAATTAGTGATGGATTACCCTTTCGTCACTAATCCGTTACAAATTAGTGATGGAAAAGCAATCGTCACTAATTAGTGATGGATTATCTTCTATCACTAATCCGTCACAAATTAGTGATGGATGAAAAATTCGTCACTAAATTAGTGACGGATTGCCTTCCGTCACTAATCCATCACAAATTAGTGACGTATGAGGTAATCCGTCACTAATTTTGTGACGGATGGGGCAATCCGTCACTAATTTAGTGATGGATTGCCCTTTCGTCATTAATCCATTACAAATTAGTGATGGAAAAGTAATCATCACTAATTAGTGACAGATTATCTTCCGTCACTAATCCATCACAAATTAGTGATGGATGAAAAAATCTGTCACTAAATTTGTGACGGATTGCCTTTCGTCACTAATCCATCATAAATTAGTGACGGATGCAGCAATCCATCACTAAATTAGTGACGAATTATCCTATCCGTCACTAATCCGTCACAAATTAGTGACGGAAGATTAATCCGTCACTAAATTAGTGACGGACAAGGTCATCCGTCACTAATTTAGTGACGAATTAGTGATGAATTTTTCATCCGTCACTAAATTTATACTTTAAATTTTTTTTAAAAATTATGATGAAATTATTATTCTGACGGAATCATTGTTCCCTCACTAATTAGTGATAGAATCATTATTGGGCCTGCGCGCGCTTGCCATGGCCCGCACGCATTTGCACCAATCAGCCTGTCTCTTCGGCCGCGCGCTTGCCATGGCTCGCACGCATTTGCACCAATCAGCCTGTCTCTTCGGCTGCACAATCTCGCCTGTGTTTGGTGCCCCTTGCTCAGTGTCTGCGCATGCCCAGCGCCCTATGCCGGTCATTGGCGCGCGCATGCATGCATCCCTAATCACTAAATTTATACTCTGATTTTAAAAAAAATTATTATAAAAAAATTAATTAGTCATTAATTTAGTGACGAAATGCTCCATCCATCATTAAATTAATTAATTCTTTCATCAATATTTTTTAAAAATGATTAAAATATAAATTTAATGATCAACATAATAAAAAAAATTTTAACTGGCCAATATCTTCTGCCGATTCCTCCCTTTCTCCTTCCTTCCGGAGCCGTTGGGATCGCGGTGGAGGCAAAGGAGACGGTGAAGAGAAACCCTTCTCGCTTATCTGTCGTCTCCATCCCACTCTTCTCCCCTGTTAAAACCCTAATTCTTTGATCGTTGATCGCCTCTAATCTTGAATCCTCGGTGAAGAAAGAGGGTAGCATGATCATTCGATCGATTGCGCTCATTCTGTTGATCTCGAAAGCCCTAAGCCTCTGATCATGGCAGCATCGTCATCCGCCATTAACGCCCAATCGCCGGCCCTCAAGACCTACTTCAAGACCCCCGAGGGCCGGTACAAGCTCCAGTACGAGAAGACCCACCCCGCCGCAGTCCTCCACTACTCCCATGGCAAGGCCGTCTCCCAGGTACCCCGTTTCTTCGTCTAGGGTTAGGCTTTTGCGCCGCCTTCCCCCCTAACGCTTGCTTGGTTCCATGGTTTGCTAAAGATTGGATTTCTCTGTTTCTTTCTTTCTTCTCTCTCTAGTTGACGATCGCGTATCTGAAGGAGAAACCCACCAACCAGACGCCGTCCACGCCGTCGACCCCGAGCTCTGGCGGAGGGGTGAGGTCGGCGGCGGCGAGGTTTATCGGGGCTGGGAACGGCAGCCGGGCGCTTAGTTTTGTTGGGGGAAATGGCGTTAGCCGGGTTGTTTCGGGGAACAGCAGGATCGGGGGTTCCCTTGGATCGTCCACTGCATCAAATAGCTCTCAGTCCACGTCTAATTACGATGGCAAGGGGCGTACCTTGTCTTCAATGCCGCTGACACTCTTTTCATCAGTGATCTGAATTCTCACGATAAGGTTCTTATCTATCTGGTTTTTCTTTTGTTTGTTTGCAGTGCAGTTTGATCACCTTCCGATGTGGTTCTTTTTCAGGATCCTATCAAAGCCATCCACTTCAGCAATTCGAACCCTGTATGCCATGCCTTTGATGCCGAGGCTAAGGATGGACATGATTTACTCATTGGGCTGCACTCGGGTGATGGTGAGTTCGGTGACGAGGTTAAATCAGTCTGATTATGTTCTATTTTTACGATTTCTGGCTGATTAAATTGCCATTCTACCCTACTAAATGTCAGTACCTATGGTGTTTTAGTTTATTCAGTGTCATTGAGGCAACAATTGCAGGACTCTGGGAGGAAGCTTGTAGCAGCTCAGCATTACAACAAAGATGGCACAATTAATAACAGGCATGTATTCTTCTTGTTCTTGTTTTCTCACTTGTATCAATCTTGCACTCTGGGGTGTGACACTTTTAATGGATCAATGTGATTATCCATCGATGTTATATTCCAGTAAATATCATTATATACAGTGTGCGTGTCATGTTGCATCCATATAATGAGACCCAAGCTTGTACCTACATAATTTTGCTCTTTTAATTTTGAAGTCATGCATCTACCATTAAACCAGGTAACTAATCATCTCATTATTATGAAAATATCAGTGACATATATATTGGCTAAGAACGATTGATGTTTGGAAGTGAATAGTGAGATCAACAGTTTTGTTTGAGTGAGGAATGAAAAGTTGATACCATCCATTTTGGGCATATCATACCTGAATTGATATTATATGTTTGTATGCCTTTTTTTTTTGGATGTCATGGAGTTGATGATTCTTTGAATTATTCTGTCATAATCTAATGCTAGGTGCAGATTTTGAAGGGGGGATAAATAGGTTCTTTCTCAACCAAAAAGAAAAAAAAGAATAAAGTCACTTTTTTTTTTCTTTTCTTACCCCTGAAATAAACTTCATATCCAAGCAAGTGGTTAAAAGCAAGATTTGCCATGTTGGGTACTGGTATTGGACACCATACATTTTGGTGCAGTGCATACCATACCGAATTGGCTATGTATCACTTAGATAGAACAGGAGGTCCCTACCTACATCTGCCATTGTATCGAGCCGAATTGGGCTGTTTGGCACAGTATGGGGTTGGTACGTGGGCGGTATGGGTGGTTCAGCCTCTGTACCAAATTAAACCCTTGAACCATCTTGGTTTTGGGCTGGTTTGCGATGGTTCTGCCGTCACTGGTTACAAGGAAAAAGAAAATCCCAAGGAAATTGTCAGCAGTATCAAGGCATGTGGGAGGGCTGTGATATTCATTGTTAATTGATAAAGCTAGGGTTGGGATGAATGCTAAACTAATACCATTGAGGAAAGTCTTGAGAGCATCAAAGTTGAAGTCAATTAAGTAAATAGCAAATTTCACATCATATTGGTATTAGGCTTAGGCTTAGGTTCATATTCATCAACTCAGTTTTATCCTCGAATTAAAATGAGTTGGATTTTTTTTTATATATAAAAAAAGAGTGAGACCTCAGCCAAACAACAAGTGTTTGAAGATGTAGTAAGATATATGCTGCTTGTTATAGATCAGTATAGCTGATATATCATGCATTTAGGATAATTCTAGTAATTGCGAGGCTATTGATTTATATGCCTGACAAAATGTATAGGGTGATACGTTACAAAGAGCTTAAAAGTATGCATGATTCAATATGGTTATGGAGAGTTGCTCTAAAAACAAAGTAATAGGAAACTGTTTGAGCTAGTGGAACCATTCACTATGAGAATGAAGAATGAAGGCAACATTTTATGGAGAGACATTTTTGTTGCAGTTAAAAAGAGTTGTGGGAGATTAAGGGAAACCTGACTATGAAATTAGCAGGCAAGGTTTTAGGTATGAGAAAAACTATGATAAGATTTGGACCTTTATTTAATGCATTTTCATGATGCATAATGATGATATGGAAAAGCTTCCAGAAAAGATTCAATTAACAAGCTTCTTCAGTTGTCTGTGGCATTTTGCTGGAGTTTTGGGATTGTGTCCGAAATTCATAGTGGTAAAATTGGATGACATTGGAAACTATTTGATTAATATACATTTTTTTGCCACTTAGCTATGACATTAATCAGATTTTAGACTTAAATCTGTTGTCAAGGGCAAAACAGCAGTGGATATAATTTAGATCTGATCTTGGATATGGCAAGAAGCTTAAGTTGTTGTACTGTATTAGAGCCGAACAATGGATTGAGGTTCTGTTTGACTGAACTTCTAGATGGCCCAAAAGCACTTTTGGAGAGATAAAAGTACTTTTTCAGTGCTTTTCAAGATGTTTGGTAAAAATTTTTAGAGTGCTTTTAGGGTAATGCAAAAGCTGTTAAATTTTCTACTTAAAAAAAGCTCAAATTTAGATCTTTTTTTAAAAGCATTACGTAGGAAAGCTATTTTCATTAAACTTGATGGCCACGGATTCAAGCTAGGAAATCACATTTAATATTATCTTAAATATTTATTATTATAATATTATTAATTATTAAAATATAATTATAATTTATATCATATAGTGAAAATAAGATAATATTATAGTATTACTTAGCTTTGCAGCCAATTTTTATTCTCCAATAAGCTTTGCATACATTCAAAGCAAACAACAGGCCCAAGGTCACTTTCTAGACCATCCCTTGTTTGCTTGCAATTAGGACTCATCAAAATTGAAGGAACCACTATTATAGTATTACTTAGCTTTGATCAGCAACATTTCCTGCCCCAATTTATTTAGGATTCACTAATTAAAAAAATAAAACTGAAACAACATGGTGAGTAAATCCTCAAGTATGAGGACCAACCAACTTCTTTATTGGGTACCTTTTAGGATTCTGAAGTAGGAAACATGCATTCAATTGTTCCCTGTGTTAAGTGGAGTACCTCGTCACTTATTGCTGCCCAAGCTAGAGTCTGATTAGGATTCACTAATCTAAGATGCTATGAGTGCTTTTTAGTATAAAAAAGTTCCTTGTACTTGCATGGTGTCAATGTGGCATTTGTGAATCAACCATCCCCTGTGAATTGTAATAATCCCCTTGTGGCTCCATATGCCATAATGAACTTTTTGCAATTGAGGTTGATCGATACCTTGTAGTGTTACCCTTCATTTATAGGAAAACCACTATTGATAAACTAGACTCCATCCAAGTAGATTATTGAAGATGACTCTGAAGTCTCTTAGAAATACTCTTAAACATTTTGAATAAAGTCCCGTTGGAATAGGACTCTAGAAATACTTCATCCCTTGGAAATGGCAGATGGCTGGTCTACCTCTTGACAAGCAAGGCCTGGTGAAAGGGGTGCTTTTGGCCAAGGATTGAAGTATAATGTTTCAATGGCATGGGTGCTTTTGACCAAGGATTGAAATATAATGTTTCAATGGCATGCTGGCCTGCTACAGGTATGGTGCGTGGTGCCGTGCTGCATCATGCCTGTTTTTTCCATGTTCTGGCACAACAGCATTCCAGGTAATGCCATGTGTTTGCGTTATTCTGAGTTGTGTGCCATGTATTGTGTTATGTTGTGCTGATCAACACTTAAAATTCATGCTTTCTGAACAGTTCCATGCTACCCGATAGCTGCACCTTTAGTTGAGAATGCAAAAGGAAAATTCTAGATGATGCATTAAAGACTTGGAAGAAAATGATGTGTATAAGCTTTTGAAATTGTTGTGGGTTTTATTTTAAGAAACATGAAAATTCGAGGAGTTCTGTTTTTTTTTTGGTTTGTTTGTTTTCCTAAATTTATGCTAGTTAGGGAATAAGTCAAACTGCTTGGGAAACTATTATCATTAAGATCGTGCTAGCTGATAAACTTGGGGATTTTTTTTTTTTTCAATGAACAAATTTTTCTAGGAAAGCTTGATAAGAAGTAAGTCAAATGGAAAACTATGTAGGTGTGCACATGTGCCCGCATGAAGGGGTGTGGATAAATAGAGTAATTCCTTTATAGACTTGTGATGCTGTTGATTGACTCTTTTTGACTTATATTAATTTCAAAAAAGTAACATTCATTTGCCATTTATTATGTGTGCATTCTTTTGTTTTCTGCAGCCGATGCACTTGTGTTGCCTGGGTGCCAGAAGGTGATGGTGCTTTTGTTGTTGGTCATGCTGATGGAAATCTATATGTGTATGAAAAAGTAGGCCCTGGATTGATTATTCAGTTTAGTCTCAAAATAATTGCGTTTAAATTTATAAGATTGAAATTGACTTGTTGTCTTTGTATAGAGCAAGGATGGGACTGCGGATAGTTCGTTTCCTGCTATCAAGGATCAAACCCAATTTTTTGTTGCACATGCACGGTCAAGCAAGGTAACTTCAGAAAGACACTGGATGTGCATTTTGAAGTCAATTTCAAGGTGTATCAAATCTATTGATGGACAACTCATGGAATTATGAATTTGACCTTTACACTTTCAATTTACTTTGATACTGTTGACATGTAAATGCTAGCAGTATCTTGTTCTGCCTACTTGTTGGTTGCCATGTGTCATAGTAGATTTCATTAAATCATACATTTTTTCCTTTTCCTTTTTTTCAAAATAAGCCAACCTGTAAGCTAAATGTGTGCCTGGACAAATCTGCATTGTTTTCTCTTTAGAATATTCTTCTTCCATGTGTCAGATTTAGCTGTGTGCCAATTTCCTTCAAGTACCAAACAAGCTTAATTTTCTTGCTAAAGCTTTCAAAGTAATCTCACCCTATTGAATGTGTTCTTAGAATTGGTTTTGTGTCATTCACCATTTTCTGAAGGCCTTTTATTGGATATAATAATATATCCATGACTCCATGTCGTTACTCTAGAGGAGCTGATTGAGCATAACTTTTGTTTGTGCACTTGGTAGTCATTGTAGTTAACATGATCAAGGTTTAGACAAGGCTTTGGATGCTATTGATCTTTTTGGTATTTGAAAATCTACTTTTAGTATGATTTCTAGAAATAGTTCAAATTTTTTAGAGGGAGAGCCTTGGTGTAATAGTAAGGTCGTTCCATCATGACCTCTATAAGTCATGGATTTGAAACATGAAAATAGCCTCTCCATATATGGGAATGAAGCTATGTATATTTGACCCTTACCAAACCTTGCAATGGTAGGATCCTTATGCACTGGGCCATCCTTTTGATATGGTTTCTAAGAATTGTTTAGAAAGCTCGTTAATAAGGTTATCGAATCACTAGAAATTGCTCTAATAACAATTTCTCAAAAGTTGTTGTCAAAGTTAAGCCATTTATCAATGGTAAGTTGGGCGTTGTTCAAGAGCATTTGAGGCAAAAAAGTTTTTGGAGGAAAGTATAATCTAATGAAAATTTTTAGTCTATTAGTTATCTTTTCCTTTGTCCTTTCTTTACCATTTCTTGTCTTCATGCTTGAGAAATTATTTGGGCATCAAATGTTATCTTTTCATAGAATTTCCTGCATATGATGTAAATTATTTTAGATTTGAAAGAAAATTCAGTTCTAAAATTAGTTGCATATGTTAACTCTAAGAGTGATTCTACATCATCAATGCTTTTTATCTTCTCTATTATCTAACAACTGAATGGGGGTGCTATTTGGTCAAGCAAATACTTCTTGACCTTGACTCGAACTTGTTAGGGGTTCTAGACAAAACTTTTGACCCAAGCCTGCCCATTCAAATATTAGATTGTAGCTAGGGATGAAAATGAGCAAAACATGAGCAATCTAGGGGTAGCTTGAGCTCAGTTGACAACCATCTAGGTTGGCTTGTGCCTGACATGAACTGGGTCGCTTGAGCTTAAGCTTGGCTTGGTTGGGCTTGATAGTGTTTAGAGAGGGAGAAAAATGGAGAGAGATGGTGATACTTTAGAGGAAAGAGGCGAAAGAGGACAAGGTTATTCTTGACAGCCGAGTGAAGGAGTAGCCCTTCATATTGTTTAGAGAGGGAGAGATGGAGAGAGATGGTGATACTTTAGAGGAAAGAGGTGGAAGAGGACAAGGTTATGCTCGACAGCAAAGTGAGGGAGTAGCCAATAGTGGCATCATGGATCCTGACATGGTTGGGAGGTAATAAGCAACAAAGTTGACCAAATTTTTGGATTGGTACTAGAAAATAATAGATTGGTCATCTACAAAAATGCTCGCTTGTGTGTGTGTGTGTGTGAGAGAGAGAGAGAGGGGGGGGGGGGAGGGGCTTCTAATGAATCATGAGATAAGTTTAAGGCTGGCAAAAGGGTTTTTGACCTCAATTGTTGAGTAGAAATATAATAGTTAAGATGATTTAAATAGTTGAGATATTTTAAATACTAACCCATGAATCTTATACCCAAGATATGACACTATTAATGCATCACTTAGAAATGTCTTTTGTTATGTTAGGATAATATTTTATTTAGAGTTGTCTGAGCTGAATTTGAAGACTCAGCACTGGCTTGGCTTGTTAAATTTCAATTTTTTGAGCTCAGAAATTGGGCTTTAAGCTTTGTTGTTTCACTAGTTGAGCAGGTCAATCTTGAGCTGTATTTTGAGCCAAACATGAGCCAGCTGACAAAATGGTTTGTTCTTTTGACAGCCATAGTTTTGTGTGTGCGTGTGCATGCGCGTGAGAGAGAGAGAGAGAGAGAGAGAGAGAGTCTTTCAATGAATCATGAGGTATGCTTAAGGTTGGTGAAGGCTTTATCCTTCGCCTTATTTCCTACCCCTCTTGGCCTATCTCAGCTGTTGAGTAGAAATATAATGGTTAAGATGATTTAAATAATTGATAAGATCTTTCAAATGCTAAAGTAACCCATCAATCTTGCCCCAAGATATGACGCTATTGATGTGTCACTTTTCTATTATTTTGTTATGTTAGGATAATATTTTTATATAAATAATAAATAATAAGTCTTTATTTTTGTTTCAAGTTATTCAAGCTGAACTTGAAGACCTAGCACAAGCTTGGCTTGTTTAATTTTCATGTTTTTGAGCTCAGAAATTGGGTGCAAGATTGGTTGTTTCGCTAGTTGACCTGATCAATCTTGAGCTGAATTTTGAGGCAAACATCAGCCAGCTGACAAACAACTCATTCTTTTGACAGCTGTAGTGGGATCCAAGTCAAGGTTTGGGTAAGAGAAAATTGATAAGATCCCTCAGTCCATAGTACAAGTCTGGGTATGTAAAGACTTGTGCCTTACTCAACACTCGTTGGGTTGGGAACAGTTAAGGTTCAAGTATGGATATGGATACCAAACCATTATTTGGAAACCTTAGTTTCCTTCATACCCTCACAGCAAGTCACTAATGTCATAGCTTTTAAAGTAAATAAGTATCATAAGAAATGTGAAGGGCACAAAGGTAGAAACATACATTATATGCTCTACAAACTATGAGAGTTGGATCAGGCGAGGTTGAGCTGAGCTCATAATAATCAGTCCTATACCCTATGTACTATATGATCAGGCTGGGGCTAAGTTCAACACTTTAACAAGACCTAGACATAGTTCTGGATCTAGTCTTTGAACCTATGCCCAGCTTGTGGGTCTATGGATTTGGATTTGCCCCGAGTCTTTGTGACAACTCTACTGTCGAATTTCCCAAATGCTGTGCTTGTTTTGTGCTTCCAGAGCAGCTTCAATGTAGCCGACCCCATGTAGTTGGGAAAAGGCTTAGATGAGTTGAGTTGAGTTGAGCAGCTTCAATGAGAAATCCACCATATTCAGTTGTAATAGTGAATGTGGTCTTGATTAGGTCAAAGAAATTGAGTTTGATTGTTGTGAGCCAAAAAAAATGTATGCGCATAAGATTATGGAAGTGGACGAAGCCATGTAGGGGCTGGTTGTGTTAAGATATGTAATTTCAAAAATGTGACAAACTGCCTTTTAAGTTATGCATGGGGATAGATAAAGCCACAAGTTTACTTAAACTTACATGATTTTTAACATTATGAGGAAAAGACTGTGCACAAAAGATGAAAGCAAACACATTTTTGTAGCATGTTAAAATGAAATAAAAATTGTAGATCCTGTAAAATCAGTATTTTCATCTAGGGAGAAATTTGCCTAGTATGGTTGATCATGGAATTATGTTTTAAGCCATGTGCTTGATGTGTTCTTCATATCCATGCATGTACATTTTATAACTGTTGAAAATCATGGTTAGTGTAAATGCTGTGTTATATCATAAATTAAAGACAAATTCATGATCTATTCTTAAAACTTAAACAAGTTTAATGAACACATGATTTGTTTTACTGATCAACTTGATGCCACCTCTATTTAATTCTGTTGCATAAAATTGCAAAAGTTCCTAACTCGGATTTTCTGTGATAACATATGGATATAATAGCACTTCATATCAAGCCTGAATTGAAAATTATGATATATGCTAGTAGCTGGACTAAATTGCTTTGGTTATTAAGCTATCATGATCAGGTTTATGTACTTCATTACATTGCAATTTTCTTTTCTCTTTTTCTTTTGGGTTTTTGTGGATTAGAAGCATTTTGTGATGTTTTCATCTTAGTGAAAATGTGCCCCAAAAGGGTTCATGTAATTAATGACATTGCTTTTCTTTTTTCTTCAGTTTTTGTGGATGAGTTGCTCTTTATTATAAAATTTTATCTGAGTGCAAATGTGCCCCAAATTATTTTCTTTATATTTTTGCACAATGTTGGAGTTCTGAATGCTCGGACTCCATGTCCTAGGTTTATATTAGAAGTCATTTTCTTATTTGCATCTCCCTGGAACTCCTAGGAGGAAATTGTAATGTACACTTTTCTTCTAGGAGAAACTGTCATATTGGAATTCTACTGTAAATGGCAGTCTTACGTGGCCATAATCTTTTCTTATGGGTTGAGAATTCTATTGGATGCATTATTGATGGGATGTTATATCCATGCATTTCAAGATTTCTTTTTATTACATTTAGGAGACAATCATGTTCTGTTTTCTGTAGTCCTGTAATAGTAATTAAAAATTCAACATTGCCTTTTATGGAATTTTTTGTTGATAATCATTAGGAAATTTTCAATATAGAACTGTAAGGCTAAGGGACCTCTAGAGGCCCATTGTTATGCTGATTCCTCCTAAGGATAGACTTGAAACTTCATTTTTTGGGGAGCTGAGGTGAAACTGGCTGCTATCAGGTCAGCTCTACAAGAAGCTCAGCAAACCTTGAGGTTAATGAGTTTTGGGAGAGCTAGACTTATGAGTGGGAATTTTCCAGCTAGGCTGAGAGCTGTACCGTGACCAGTTTTCAACCATACTAAATTGGACTGGTGCAGTGTCAGACCAATCTTTTTATCTCACAATTTTTTGAATCATTATCAATGGTAGCTATATTCGGTATTCACCTTTGATTTTCCTTGTCCATGAAAATGCAAGTACTTTTCTTGTCTACAGTGGACTTTTTTTATGATTGTAGCACATCAGATATTATTTGAAAATTTCAATAATAATTAACATAATGTTTTCTTTCCCAGGGAAATGAATGTGAGTATCGGCATAGTGAGGGTGCCAGAATCAACCCTAGGGATTGCTGGTACTGGATGAATGGTAATTGTCTGAATCCAAAATGTTCATTCCGGCATCCGGTAAGTCTCTAGTCTGCCCATTGGTATGCTGGCTTTGTTCATACACACATGATTAGACACATTTAGAGACATTTCAATTCAAATCTTGCATGTCTTCGGTGTGGGAACCATGAAAGCTATTTTTATTTTACTTGTTTCATGTGGAGGTGATTGCTTGTGTGAATGTTATTTTGGATTTAAGTTTAGATTGCTGCTTGTTTAGTTTTGCATATGTAAATGTCTTTGTGTTTGAATGAAGAACTCATTTCTTCTGTTCTTTCTTCAGCCACTTGATGGCCTGTTTGGAACTCCAGGGCCTTCTTCCGGACCATATTAGATTTAGGATGTGAATCATGACCAGACCTTGCTTGATTTATGTTTTATTCCAAATTTTAGATAAAAAGTGGATTTTTTTCTATAGCAGGAAGATAGCCATTTTTAGCTTGATAGCTGATGTTTGCCATAAAAGTTGAAGTTTTATTGTTCAAATAAGATAGCAATATGCACACAATCACTTCAATAACATTTTGGAGCATTTCTTACAAGCAATAAAGCTTGGGATATGTTTAAGAAGAGGCTGATTCTTCCTCTCCGTAACTCCATTTGTTGGGTTGGAACTATGCATCATGTCTTCTAAAGAATACTTTGATCCAAAAGATAATCTAAAACCCACTTGACATATATTCACCTACATTATTAATTCAAAATATTTTGATATTCACACTAAATGGATTCTAGATTTTTTTTAATGAAATATTTTGAACATGGCAGACAATTTGCCCATCTTCAGAAGTTATAACCAAGTCATATGACAATGATGGAAAAAATAACAAAATATATAAAACTAGTTAACACTACATTGCAAGATGTCTATGCATTACCATAAATAATAGAATGCAAAATCGAGAAGAATGGATGTTCTAACTGATGGTGCCATTGAACTAAGAATTCCTATAACAGAAGAAAGCCAAAGAATCTCCACCAAGATCAAACAGGTATAAGACTGCTTGTGCACATCCTCCATCAGTCATCTTCCTCATATGAAGATCATCAAATACATGATAAGTAGGATAAAAAGGTTATACTACAATTTCAAGGACTTAATTTAATCTACATGGAGATATTGGAACATATAGAAGGATAATGGGATGAGAGGCTTGTACCTCTCCTCAAATCTTTTGTTACCAGAATTAGGAGGGACCAAGGGAGCAGGTATGGGTGTTGGTGCAGGGAAATATGTATCTTAGAAATTCTTGAAGTAAGGAAGCGCTTAGAAAGCATGTGCAGGTGTGATTTTCCAATGAGTTGTCAATGTGGGTACATTATCCTAGGTAGAAGTTTCCTGCTAGCAACCCAAGGTAACATGTTTCGAGAAAAAATTATATTGAAATAAAGGAGAAGGAAACGAATGCATTGGACACGATGTTGGCGGCTCTTGGATTTATTATGCGGTTAGAAGGCTGGACAGATGCTTGACATTTGGGGATACAGTATCTAGCTCATAGAATGGCAGTCAATCCACTAGCAGAAGCCATTTCCCCCTTATTAGATTTTGCCAGCTAATAAGACAAGATAATTTCATCTAGTGGCTGATATTACAAACTGCAGTGACTTGGTTTAGGCTTCATCCCCAATTGCAACACAAAATGCCATGTCAATACTGTCTTGACAAATAGCCAAACAGCCCTTGTTGCATGGACACATGTTAAAATTTCATCATCATATACATTGACATATCCTTGTTAGACCAGAAACTAAGAGCCATTGATTTTGCTTTCATGGATGCTTGATTATTGAAATAATATCTGAGTGACAACTACATTTCTTACTAGTGCATTTTATTCAGTTATGTGGTGTAACAAATTGCTGATTGAGCTTCAATCAGTTTCACCATTTTGCAGAATGCTGGTACCTGTAATTTGATCTTGTAGAAGACCTCTTTGCTTATAGTGCTGTAGTTGTGAAGTCAGAAAGTTATCATTTTGTGTTTGTGATTGTGCTACAGTCATTCATCTTAACTATGTCATCCTAGGTCATTGGATTCTCCTGATGGTTGTATTTATGCGGAGATCAGGACCAGAATCCCAGACACCATATCCTGGGACTACCACTTTGAACCAACTGGGAATGTTCCTGTCAGTTTTACTGTTAGGGTGAGTCCTTTGTCCTGCTCTTGTCCCTCCTTTCCTTGAATGTTTTCTTATATTTAATTATGGCTCCATGTTACTGTAATATTCAGTCTGCTGTGCTGAAGGAAGCAAGTACTTGGCTATTGAATTGCATATAATTTGCCAGATAAAGATGTCTAGTTAAATAAACATTTGCTGCCATTGTGTAACATGTTGGAGCATCCAAGCACCCCTAAAGTATGGAACCAAGAAAAAGCTTGCTTCAGTCTTATTAGATCGATGCCCAAAGAACTTCTTTATTAAATGATGAAGGTGACTTTCTGTGGAGAAGAGTAGTAGTTTATTGCAACAGTAACTCAATTATGGGTCATGTCGCATTGTCACCATAATAGGCATTAGATGCTTTCACTGCCAACTTATATCCCATCAGTCAAGTTGAAGCAACTGGTCCACATGGAGGCCTCAAGTATGAGATTTTATGAGCTCTGCTGACACTCTTTTTTTTCCTTGCAGTGTTGATAATCATTTGGCCCAAATTTATGTATACAATAGGGTTAGCTATGCTACTAAAAATATTAAAAGATATTTTGAGCAAACAATAGATAACACCATCTACTTCATCTCATGACTAGAAACATAATTCTTTTTCTTTTCTTTTTCTTTTCCTTTTCCTTTCATGTGTGTGTGTGTGTGTGTGTGTGTGTGTGTGTGAAGAAAGCCTTATATTGGACCTTTCAGTAATCAAGCTTACATATTAGCAGTCTCAAAAACAAAACTACATCCCCATGGAGATTGCAAATCCACTGTTTGGTGCAATTCTTTATTAATGCAAGACCACTAATTTTGAATCCAAACATCAACCTTGCTATTGGATGTTTCCATAAAATTCAGAGTTCACACTATTTTCATCTATCTCTTGAGATATTCATCACAATTTTCAAGATGCGGGCGTGCAAGTAATGAGGAAAGGACAAGTGACCTTTCCGGTTGATTATTAGAAGACTGATAAAATAGAGAAATGGCCTTTTCTATTAAATCAAGACAAAGAATTGCTTCAATTCTATTTGTTATCATAGTATTGTTCATTACCATCAGTAGGTGCCTTCCATGACTTGTTTTGAGTGCCATCTTCCAGGTTTTTGAAGACCAAGCAATGGGAATAGTCTGCTACATGGATGGAAAGGGAGAAGTAGTCTGCAAGGGGCGTGATGAAGGCCCACGATTTGGTCAGTGGTCATCGAAGGTCACATGTCACCAAAGGTATGGACCAAGCAATATAGAATTTAATCAGTTCCAAACATTGAATTTTTCACTCACTTTGTCTTGGACTGGCACAGAGACCACCAGAGTCCTAACTTCCGACCACTAATGAAGCTTCAAATTGCCAGAGATGATGACTTTTACCGAATTATTTACGAACAGAACTAACATTTGGATGTGAAGGTAAATTCAGGCGAACCGTCAGCACAAGGCCATGTCATCCCTCTACTGGAGCTCTCCTACTGGTTGGTTGATGAAGGCTTCAAGATCATATTTGTCAATACTGAATACAACCATAATCTTGTTCTTGCCAACTTGTCCAAGAAAAGTGAGATGAAGGGAATAAATTTGGTTGCAGTGCCAGATGAAGGGAATAATTTGATGTCTAATGTATAAAACATTAGTATTGTTGATGTATACAGATATATTTATCTTATTTTATGCAATGTATTTTTAATTCTTGAATTTGAATTTTCATCTATAAATTTTATTAGAATGCATTAAATATATTGTAATTTCAAAATAATTTTAAATTTATAAGAATAAAAATTTGATGAAATTTTATTAGGTTAATAATGGATTAGTGATGGATTTCTGATAGAAATAATAGTGATGGATTAGTGACGAAAATATTAGTGATTAATTAGTGATGGAATAATAACGAACTAATTCATCGCTATTAGTGATGGACTAGTGACAAAAGTTTTAGTGACTAAATTTTCGTCAATAATCCGTCACTAAATTGTGATGGAATAGTAATGAAAATATTTGTGACGAAATAGTGATGGAATAGTGATGAAATTTTATTAGGTTAATAATGGATTAGTGATGGATAGTTCGTCACTAATCCGTCACAATTTAGTGACGGAAAATATGTTCCGTCACAAATTTTTGACGGAATAATTCATCACTAATCCGTCACAATTCAGTGACGAAAAATATATTCCGTCATAAATTTTTGACGGAATAGTTCGTCACTAATCCGTCACAATTTAGTGACGGAAAATATGTTCCGTCACAAATTTTTGATGAAATATTTCATCACAAATCCATCGCTATTATTTTGTGATGGACCTCTTTCCGTCACTAAATTTAGTGACGGCAAAAATAGTGATGACAAGATTTTCATCACTAATCCGTCACTAAACCCAATTTGTGACGGAATAGTGATGAAAATTTTTGTCACTATTTTACTATTTTCTTGTAGTGTTTGTTATTTAAATTTGTTCACATTTATCTTTGTATCTATGCAAATTGAGCTGCAATGAACAACAAATGGCCATATTTTTACCAGTAATATTTATCTAGAAAAATAGCAGATGTTTGAACCCTCAGATGAATTCTTGTTCTTGATACATAGAATTGGTAAAATTCAACAATAATTTTATGCTTTTGCCAAAGTTTTATTTTGGATATCATGAGAACATTTCCTCAACTCAGTGAACAGCCACCATGGATTTTTAATAATCTATTCATGTTTTAATTAATATGACAAATTATTATAACATTGTCTGGTGAACGTCTTTCACAGCAAGATTAATGAATTTGTCCTCATACATGTTAACGATCGGTGGGAAATGCAAGGTTATATTTGCTAATTATTTCATTGATCATTTATATGCAGGACTTTGTAATTATATTGTAGACAGTGAGGATTATCGCAATTGCATTATGTCCAATCACCCCAAGCCTATGTTTGAAAATATAACTGCAACTTAGGTTTCAAAGGAACAGTTTGAAGCAGTGACCTAGGTACCTTCAACGCTTAATGCATCTCTTTCTCATCAAATGTATACTTCTAAACAAGCTTTTGCATGATGGAACATATAGCTTCATGGAACTTTTGTTGCGTCTATGAATTCTTCTATTTAGTGTAGTACTATAATCTTATAGGAAATACAATAGTAATGATAATTATTTTATGATTTTATTCTTGAATGCACCAATTGAGAGAAGCCAATTTGATTAATTTTACAAAATTCCATTAATATTTAGATTTATGATTATCTTCTTGTTTGCATCATGTAGAATGATACCAAATTGGGAGGGATGCAAGCAGCATATAAGGTGGGAGATCCTATGCTAGAGTTTGCAAGGGTCAAAGATAGAAAGGAAGGAGAAGATGGAGTGCTTTACAAGGTGGTCAAAACTAAGAGAACATCTTGTAGTCAAAATTAAAAGGAGACTAAATCCTTTATTGCAAGAAAATACTAATCTTTCTGACGACATTCTTCGTTTTGCCTCTCCAAATGTTAGCATGCTAACCCATATTTCTTAGATCAAAAGATATTGGTCTTTTAGTCTTATACAAGATTAAAAGAAAGGAACCATCTCATGTGAAATGATTATAATTCTACTTCACTTAATTACAAAATAAGTATTAGATCTAGTAAAAGCAGGTTGGAAGGAGTATTGCAATGTTCATGCTTGGGCTCGGATTAGCTTCATACTTATTTGAGCTCAGTTTAACTAGGAAATGAGCTTGAACCTCTTTTTAAGGTTTGGCTCATAAATAATCTAAGCTTAAGTATTTTAAGTTTGCATAAATGAGTGAGCTTAAGCTAGCTAAATGAAAAAGCTCGTTCAAGTTTCTATTATTTGTTTCATTCACTTAGTTGCATTGTGTGGAGGTTGACTATAGAAGGATTCATTTTCAGATTATTTTTATAAAATAATTAGTTTATCTAATTGTGTTAAATATTAATATGGAATTGATTGGATATGTTAGGTATACACTCAAAGGAGAAGATGGAGTACTTCACAAGGTGGTCAAAAATAAGAGAACATCTTGTAGTCAAAATTAAAAGGAGACTAAATCCTTTATTGGAAGAAAAACACTAATCTTACTAGCGATATTCTTCATTTTGCCTCTCCAAATGTTAGCCTGCTAACCTATATTTCTTTAAATACCACTTTTGGATCAAAAGATATTGATCTTAATTATCTTATACAAGATTAAAAGAAAGGAACTATCTCATGTAAAACTATAATAATGCTTATTCATTTAATTACAGAACAAGTATCAATCTAGTAAAGGAAGGAGTATTGCAGTGTTCATGCTTGGGCTCAGAGTAGCTTCATACTTATTTGAGCTCAGTTTGACTAGGAATTGAGCTTCAACTCTTTTTAAGGTTTGGCTCATAAATAATTTGAGCTTGAGTATTTTAGGTTTGCATAAATGAGTGAGCTTAAGTTGGCTAAATGAAAAGCTCATCCAAGTCTCTATTACTTGTTTCATTCACTTAGATGCATTGTGTGGTGGTTGACCATAGAAGGATTCATTTTTAGATTATTTTTATAAAATTAATTAGTTTATCTAATTGTGTTAAATATTAATATGGAATTGATTGGATATGTTAGGTATCCACTCAAACTACTTGTCACCTTACAATTATAACATTTGAGCTTCACTAGAGGCATACCCAGTTACAACATTTATTAGATTAGGAAATAGGTTTAGAACAACAAAACATTATAGCTAGACATTTATTAGAGTTAAGATACTAAGACTTTAACTTCCAACTTAAGCTTTACTATGCCTTCTAATAAGCTCTATTCCCAAGGTAGGCATTCGTAATTGCACGCATAGTTGTGGCAAAATCAGTCATGTTCATTCTTTCTCTTACAAATTCATTAGAACAAGAAAGATCATTTCTTACCTTGGATACCAAGCATTCTTGAGTTTTACTATCACCTTCTATAAGTGGCATTAATGGATTCAAAATCATCATGATTCTATCAGGAAAAGCCGTCTCGATAAATTTTTGAAGGCTTAAGCCATCTTGAACATATCAACAATAGGTCTCTTTCCATTAAGCATCTCTAAAAGAAGAATGTCATAGCTATAGACATCACCATAAGTAGATACTTGACCACCTACAGCGTATTCTATAATCCATACAATTACATTATTAAGCAAGAAGTACTAATTCCACCATTATTTTCAATTCCAAAAGAGAAATAAGAAATAAGAAATAGAAGAAAGAATGTTCAGTATGGACATCTTAAATTGAACAACTATGAGCCAAGAAGATAAATGAAAATAGAATGTACCTAAAGCTATGTATCCTATAGATCTTCTTATTTGATAGCTACTCTCATTTGTAAAGGAGTTTATTGTAGTTTTAAACATGAACCTTGCTAGACCGAAGTTTGCCACATGAGCAACCATCTCATTATCAAGTAGCACATTAATAGGTTTTAGATCACAATGAATAATAGATGGCTGACATTTATTATGAAAGAAATATATTGCATCAGCAACATCAATTGCTATATTCATCCTTTGAAGTAGGCTTAAACCTTCCAAATGATGATGCCCATCTAACTCTAAATGTAACAATTTCTCTAGACTTTCATTAGGAATATACTCAAAAATCAGAGCTTTGAAATCATTGACTCTACAACCAACCATTGAGCAGCAAGTCACAACCTTGACAATATTACGATGTCGGGTTCTTCTCAGTACCTCACATTCGGCTAAAAAGCTCTTCAAAACTCTTTGATATTGTAGGTTGAAAACCTTCACAGCAACAAATGTTTGTAGAGCACCCAAAATGCCTCTATAAATGGTACCATACCCTCCTTTGCCAATCTGATTGGTAGAAGAGAATCCTTCTGTTGCTTTAAACAATTCTATGTAAGAAACTCTCAAAAAAATATCTTTCAATGGACATGCAATGAGAGCATACATCTTTAACCTTTTTTTTCTTTCGATGAATGAGAAAAGAGAGTAGGACCATACAAATGCCAACGGCTATTGAAATTACTATTTTTAGTAGCAGAAGCCACTTCCTCTTTCTTAATGATATGTCTTGGCATGTGGGTAGGTGCAATTCTGGAACACCCCCCACAGAGTCGATTATTTCCATTGATGATCCCCTTCACAGGCACTTCACCTTCCAAATTGTTGAAAGATAAGTTTCAATGTTTCAATAGAATCAAGTCCACCAAAAATGTTGGAATAATAGACCCTGCAATGTTGTTATGTGATAGATCTAATCCTTGAAGACCCTTCATTTTGCTTGAGGACTGAGGAATTATCCCTTGGAATAAGTTGTTATTCATATATAAGTGCTCCAACATCTCACAATCACCAAGCGTGCAGGGAATATTACCGGCCAGATAACATGTTCCCAAAATATCAAGAATTCCTAGACTCTTCAATGAACCAACTTCAGAAGGAAGCAATCCAATCAATGAATTCGTAGATAAATCAAGTTTAAGTGATAAAGAGGGAAGGCTTAGAATCTTTTTAGGTATGGTTCCACTGAGATGATTATTATGGAGGTCCAAGATTGATCGGTGACTGAGATTTCCCAAGCCTGGAGCTATGGGGCCATGTAGGTTATTCTGGCCCAAATTGAGTATATTCAATAGAGTAAGATTTTCTACATAGAATGGGATCTGCCCAGCAAACCTATTGGAAGACAAGCTCAGACCCTCCAACTTGACAAGCTTACCAATACTTTCTGGAATAGCACCAATGAAAAGGTTATCCTCGAAAGAGAGTTCATACAGGTTGGTTAGCTAGGTTTTTGACTCCATGAGGGATTCTTCCTGATATATGGTGGTTTAATCCCATTGGCAATACTTGGAGCTCTGAAGAGAGGCTGACTACTGAGTTCGGCAACATGCTGTTAGGGTTTAGACCTGTGATTAATAGCAATGGGATTCCCTGTTGAACAAGAACTAGAACTAATGATTCCCAATCCTGTTAGGTTTAGACCTTGATGAATAGCAATGGGATTCCCCGTTCAACAAGAACTAGAACTAAGGATTCCTAATCCTGTTAGGTTTACTTCTTGAAAAAGGAGGAAGATGGGGAGGAGAAAGAAAGGGCTGCCGCCCTATGATGAGAGAAGGGAATTTTTGGGAGAAAAGAATCTGTTCTCTATTCCATCCAAACCCTAGAGACTAGGGTTTAAATACATCCACGAAGTGGGCCAGGCCCAGACTCAACAAAAACTCCCATGGACTAAACCAATGAGATTAAACTAATCCCCAAGCCCGTGTACACCCGTGACTTGATTTAATCTCAACCCTTGGACTCAAACCCAGCCCAATACAAGTTAGCCCACCTGGGCCTTGATAGCACCACACCAGGCCCAACAATCTCCACCTTGGTGCTTTCAAGGCCTCAGCACGTCCACTGTGTCCATCAGCTTTAACAACGAAATACACTTTTGAAAACTGTCCCGTGGAAGAACCTTAGTCAGTGCATCTGCTGGATTTTCTTTGGTGTATACCTTCACCAGCTCCACCTCACCATCTTCCACCAGCTCTCTGATCCTGTGGTATCTGAGGTCAATGTGCTTCGTCCTGGCATGATAGACTGCATTCTGCGCAAGCATCAGAGCACTCTGGCTGTCACTATGCACCTGGACAACCTTCTGATCAAGTCCCATCTCCAGCATCAAGCCCTTCAGCCAAAGAGCTTCCTTTGCTGCCTCTGTGATACCTATGTATTCTGCCTCCGTGGTAGATAAGGCTGTGATGGGCTGCAGACATGATCTCCACGATACTGGACCACCAAACAGGCTGAACACAAAGCCTGTTGTGGATCTCCTAGTGTCCACATCTCCACCAAAGTCTGCATCCACATACCCATATAACTGCCACGAGCCTCCTTGGATAAGTTGGATCTCTCAGCATCTTCTTGCTGTCCATAGCAAATACCAACCCCAACTGTACCTACCAAGTACCTGAAGATTCCCTTCAGTGCTCGCCAGTGCTCCCTACCAGGCTGCGCCATGAACCTGCTCACCTGGCTCACTGCATGGGCTATGTCTGGCCTACAACATACCATGGCATACATAAGGCTCCCAACACCAGAAGCATATGGTACCTTCTCCATCTCCTGAGCCTCCACCTCAGTCTGTGGTGACATGGTCTTCGATAAGGAAAAATGTGCTGCCAAAGGTAGTGCTGTCGGTTTGGCATCCTTCATCCCATATCGCTCCAGAATCTTTTTAATGTAGCCACCCTGACTCAGATGCAGCACACCTTTGGATCTATCTCTGATGATTTCCATCCCTAGGATCTTCCTGGCTGGCCCCAGATCCTTCATCTCAAACTCCCGAGACAAAGCTATCTTCAGTTCCTGTACAGCCTTCTCACTCTTGCATGCTATCAGCATGTCATCTACATACAAGAGTAAGTACATCCTAGACCCATCATCCAGAGATTTAACATACACACAAGAATCATACTCACACCTGGAAAGTCCAATGCTCCTAACATAAGTGTCAAATCTCTTGTACCACTGCCTCGGCGACTGCTTCAGCCCATACAGAGATTTCTTCAGCAAACAGACTTTCCCATCTGATCTTGGTTCTCTAAACCCTGGTGGCTGCTCCATGTAGATGCTCTCCTCCAAATGACCATGGAGGAATGCTGTCTTCACATCCATCTGCTCCAGCTCCAAGTCCTGAGCTGCTACAATACTCAATAATAGTCTGATGGAAGTGTGCCTGACAACTGGAGAAAATATCTCACCATAATCGATGCCTTCTTTCTGAGAGTATCCTTTGGCCACTAGTCTTGCCTTATACCTGATACCCTCTTGTTCTGAAGCTCCTTCCTTGCGCTGATAAACCCATTTACAACCAATGGGTTTCTTTCCTTGTGGCAGCTGGACCACCTGCCACGTATTATTGCTGTGAAGAGACTGCATTTCCTCTGCCATAGCATGGATCCACCTATCTCTATCCTGACTTTCCATAGCCTCCTCATAGGTGAAAGGGTCTCCATTCGCTGTCACCAGGGCATATGACAACGAATCCTCAAAGCCGTATCGAACTGGTGGTCGCACGTTCCTCCTGGGCCTTTGCTGTGCGATCCCAGTATCAGTCCCCTGTCCAGCTGCATCCTGCTGAACTCCCTGGCTTCTACCCCCTCTGTCAGTCCTCTCCACCTGAATCTCAAATCCTCCTGGTCCACTAGCAAATGGCACAACTGTATAGGAGGTTGTCTGACTAGTGTTACCGTGTTCTACCTCCTGTAGTCCCTGCTGTGCATCCATGCCACTTCTGTTCTGGAGGATTGAGCTCTCATCAAAGGTTACATCTCTGCTGATGACAACCTTCTTCTCCAAGGGGTCCCATAGCCGATACCCCTTGACTCCTCGCGGGTAGCCTAGGAACACCATCTTCTTAGACCTGGCATCCAACTTACTCCGCTCCCCAGCTCCAACATGCACATATGCTGTGCATCCAAACACCCTTAGATGGTTTAGGCTTGTCTTCCTTCCAGACCATATCTCCTCTGGAATGTCTCCATCTAACCTGGTGTGCGGTGACCGATTGACCAAGTAGCTAGCTGCATCTACTGCGTCAACCCAGAACATCTTTGGAAGCCCTGCCTGCAGCCTTAAGCATCTTGCCTTTTCCAATAGTGTTCTGTTCATCCTCTCAGCCACCCCATTCTGTTGAGGAGTTCCCATCACCGAGAAGTGCCTTCTGATGCCCCACTCCTCACAAAAAATCTGGAACTCCCTGCTGGTGTATTCCCCGCCATTATCAGACCTCAGACACTTCACACTTTTACCCTGCTCCTTCTCCACCTCAGCCTTCCAGATTTTGAACTTGGTGAAGACCTCTGATTTCTCCTTCATAAAGTAGATCCACAGCTTCCTTGAGAAATCATCTATCAGGGTCATAAAGTATCTGGCCCCATTCCTTGCAGAAACTGGGGCTGGTCCCCAGACATCTGTGTGTACTAACTCCAGGGGTTCAGCACTCCTAGCTGTGCTGACTGAGAACTGTACTCTCCTCTGCTTTCCCATCTGACAAGGCTCACAGATCTCCATATCTCCGCTACTCAAGTCTGGAAGCAGACCTCTCTTGCTCAGTTCTTTCATCCCCTTGTCTCCCATGTGGCCCAGGCGGTAATGCCACATCCTGTACACATCCCGGGGATCTTGCTCCACAGCTGCCACCTCAGATTTCACAGTCATCACAGAGCCCTCCATCTTGTATAGATTATTTTCCAGCCTCCTCCCTCTCATCACCACCATGGCTCCATTGGAGATGTTCAGAACTCCACTCCTGGCACGACTGCTGAAGCTGTATCCAGTCCGCTCCAAGTACCCCAGTGATACCAGATTCTTCTTGAGTTCTGGAACATGCTTCACACTGGTAAGAGTGCGCACCATACCATCAAACATCCTCACCCTCACTGTGCCAATACCTGCCACCTTGCAAGGGTGATTATCTCCAAGAGTCACATTCCCCTCCTCAACCTCTGTGTAAGTACTGAACCACGACCGGTTGGGAGTGTAATGATGAGAACAGGCTGAATCCAAGGTCCACATCTCTGTGCTGTGCCTGTGATCATCTGATACAACCAAGAGATCATCCTCCACCTCCTGATCTGCAACTGTACTCACAGACTCAGATCCTCCTTTTTCTCCCTTCTGATTTTTCCACTTAGGACAATTCTTCTTAAAATGTCCTACCTCTCCACACTTATAGCACTTCAGCTCTCTCTTGCCTTTCCTGGACTTTGATCGTCCTCCAGACTTACTTCTGTCCCTGCCCCTACCTCTGCCTGTCCTTTCCCCAACTGATAGACCCTCCTGGGGAACAGCTTCCTTGGTCATCTTCTCCCTCTGCTCATTCGTCCGAAGCACCGAGACAATATCTTCATAAATTAATGTCTCCTTCCCATAGAGCAGTGTTGTGACCAATGAGTCATAAGACGTGGGCATTGAACATAAAAGCAGAAGTGCTTTATCTTCTTCCTCCATCTTGACCCCGACATTCAGAAGTTCATTGCTCATCTGGTCGAATATCTGGATGTGACCCAGCACATCTCCACCTTCTGACATCCGAAGGCTGTAGAGGCGCTTCTTCAACATCAACTTGTTGCACATATTCTTCCCATATAGAGGGTGTGCAACTTCGTCCAGAGTCCCTTCGGGGTCTTCTCCTCCAGCACTGAATAGAGGACTGAATCCGCCAGACAGCCCCTGATCATTGAACATGTCTTCTTCTCCAATGAAATCCACTGCTTGTCTGTCATCCCATCTGGCCTTTCCTCCAAAGCCAATCTAAACCCTGCTGCACAAGGAGGTCCTCTACCCGGACTTTCCACATGGAGAAACTTCCCTTCCCATCAAACTTCTCAACCTCTATTTTTATGCTACTCCCCATGGCCAATTTCAAAAATAGCACAAAAATAAATTTTATAAAATAGAGAAGTACCTTGACGAGATTCTGTTGAAATTATTTCAACTCCTTGAAGGCCTCCAGATTACTCCTTGAACCAGGCTCTGATACCACTTGTTAGGGTTTAGACCTGTGATTAATAGCAATGGGATTCCCTGTTGAACAAGAACTAGAACTAAGATTCCCAATCCTGTTAGGTTTAGACCTTGATGAATAGCAATGGGATTCCCCGTTCAACAAGAACTAGAACTAAGGATTCCTAATCCTGTTAGGTTTACTTCTTGAAAAAGGAGGAAGATGGGGAGGAGAAAGAAAGGGCTGCCGCCCTATGATGAGAGAAGGGAATTTTTGGGAGAAAAGAATCTGTTCTCTATTCCATCCAAACCCTAGAGACTAGGGTTTAAATACATCCACGAAGTGGGCCAGGCCCAGACTCAACAAAAACTCCCATGGACTAAACCAATGAGATTAAACTAATCCCCAAGCCCGTGTACACCCGTGACTTGATTTAATCTCAACCCTTGGACTCAAACCCAGCCCAATACAAGTTAGCCCACCTGGGCCTTGATAGCACCACACCAGGCCCAACACATGCCTCCTAGCAAATTATTTTCAAGTGACAGCACGCTTAAATGGCTGCAGTTTGTGAGAGAGTCAAGAAATTCCCACCCCTTGGCATCGTCTGCTTCTAGATGATTTGTTTCTGCATTAAAATGGTAAAGGTCTGCAAGCTTTCCCAACTCAGACGCCACCCTTCGACTAAAATAGTTATTTGGAATGTCAACGAGTTTAAGCCAAACGATTGTAACGATTGTCATCCGGTATGCTTCCAACCAAACAATTGTAACGGACGGAGAGTTTTGTGAGTGATGACAGGTTACCGATGGAAGGTGGAATACCCTCCGTCAATTCATTATTCGTGAGAGATAACTCAGCAAGTTTCGTAAGGGAGTCGATGCCCGCTGGAATCTTGCCGGTGAGCTGGTTGTAGGCCAAGTAGAGAGTTCTAAGCTCAGAGCAGTAGGTCAAGTTGGAGGGGAAGCCACCATGGAATGAAGTGGAAGTCAGGTTGAGATGTTTCAGCCGCCGCAGACGGCCCAACTCCGGCGGGATCTCTCTGAAGAAACCATTATTATCGAGGAAAAGCCTTTGAAGGAAGGTGAGGTTTCCTATGGAAGGAGAGAGCGAGCCCTCCAATTAATCCCCTCGAGTTGAGGTCCAAGGCAGAGACCCTTTGCTGGTGCCTCCTGCTGCACGTGACCCCCTCCCACTTGCAGAAATGAACGGTATCGTTCCATGAGCTCAGAAACAGTTATTGGTGAATAGGAGTTATAGTTGCGGCCGGCCATCCTATTGAATTTTTCTCCATCTCTTATCAGTTACCTCGATAATTTGGTGCTCATTATTTTATGCTTGTTATATAAAAAAATCATAGTGAATATGACATTCGTTGAAACCTGGTGCTGCTTATAGCTTGCTTGCTTAGGCTATATTCTCCATCTGTTATTGGTTACTTAGACTTTCATGCTCATTATTTTACGCTTATTATATAGAAAAATCATAGTGATTTGACATTCGTTGAAACCTGGTGCTGCTTATATCTCTCTTAGGTCGATCATATTGGATTTTTCTTCATCTCTTATCGGTTACGTATACTTTGGTGCTCATTATTTTATGCTTATTATATAGAAAAATCATAGTGAATTTGAAATCAGAGTGAATTAAAGTTATAATTGTGGTCAACATCCTCTTCGATTTTTTCTACATTCTGACGAATTAACTTAGACTTAGCGCTGTTTTCTCCCTGCGAACGCGGCAAAAGTCGAAAGAGATGAACAAGAAGTGAGAATTTGCTCACATCGAATCGTCAACACCAACAACATAGAGGAAAGAGTGTCGTGAATTCATTGGGACTTGAGGTCAGAAGGTCGTGAGTTCCGCTCACACTGTATATCATCTCAAACCGCACAATATTTACATATTTCAGTTACTGAATAAAATGTTGGATCATTCTGTAACTACAGAAAGTCTCTACTTCTATAATGAACAAATTTTAAATCTCTACACCTAACTCAAGATTTCGACATCAACACATCTGATCAATTAAAACATGCCATTTGAACACTGAAACAGGAGAGAGAACACTGAAGCCTGCTTAACTAATGACCAGAAACAGTGAAAGAGCTTTTCTTCTTCTGCTTTGAAAAACATGAATCATATATTTCAGGCAACAGTAACATCCCAATGTTGTTCTTTCACAGAGAAGCATACTGTATAATCAAAACTACCAGTATCTTCTCGTAGGTAAAAATGACATACATATAAAAAGAAATTTGTCTGAGCTGACTGATTATTGATTTTTGTATCAATTTTATCTCCTGAATAAGTCTCATTTCATTCTACCAATTAATGCAATACCAACAGCTTCTAGAGTCTGTGCCAGAGCACTTGTGCTGTAGACGTCTGCATCATGACAAAAGTACGTAGAGGCCACCCTCCTAAGTTAACAGGGTCTACCTAGGTAATGATCTACAAGATTATGTTGTAACATTTATATCATTAATGAGGCAGAATCTCTTTTAATACATCTTTTAATTGTACTAAACTACTTCATAATTTAACCATAACTTTTTATCCAAGCTTTAATTGAAGTGATTTAGACGGTGTTATAAATCTGACCCGATATCAAATATAGTGGAAGTGTTTGAGTTTCAAATTTAATCCATGCCAACAAGGACAAAGTTATCTTCCATACGGATATGTGTAGGGCTACTTGTTAAAGCTATCCGTTTACTCTTTTATTTTAATCTTTGAGATTGTTGAACATAAAATTTGATGTATAAGGGTCTAAAAATGCCAAACAGAAGTTGTGTTTAATTTGAGTTCCTTAGCTCTATATATGCCGGTGCTCTATATGTATCTATAACTTTGCATAACTAATATAGGATAAATGCATATCAACACAGATCCTTGCATACTCAATCGTTTTAAGCCTCTAATATCCAAGCTTAGAGTCGGAAGCTAGTCAAATACAACTATAAAAAAGATTTTACATTCAAAATTTCTGTTTATAAAGAAAAATATATGCAATAGGGAATGACATATATCGAGACATACACAATTACAACATTTATTACAATTTTTTAGTAGCAGCTATTAGAGTACAAACGACAAACTCAAAGCTCAAGATGCAAAGAAGTTTAACACTAGGAAATAGGTTTAGAACTACAAACATTATAACTAGACATTTATTAGAGGTAAGATACTAAAACTTTTAACTTTCAACTTAAGCTTTACCATGTCTTCTAATGAACTCTATTCCAAAGGTAGGCATTCCTAATTGCATGCATAGTAGTGGCAACATCACTCATGTTCATTCTTTCTCTTACAAATTCATTAGAGCAAGAAAGACCAATTCTTACCATGGATACTAAGCATTCTTGAGTTTTACCCTCATCTTCTACAAGTGGCATTAAGGGATCCACGATCGCCATGATTCTATGAGGAAAAGCTATCTCGGTAAATTTTTGAAGAGTTAGGCCAACTTTGAACATGTCGTCAATAGGTTTCTTTCCAGTAAGCATCTCCAAGAGCAGAATCCCATAGCTATAGACATCACCAGAAGTAGACACCTGACCACTAGCACCATACTCTGCAATCCATACATTTAAATGATTGAGCAAAATGTATCGATTCAACCATTATCTTTAATTTGAAAAGAAGAAAATGAAATAGAAGAAAGGAAGTTCAGCATGAATATCTTAAGTTGAATAGGTATGAGTCAAGAAGCTAGATGAAAATAGAATGTACCTGGAGCTATATATCCTATAGATCCTCTGACTCGGCTTGAGCTACTCTGGTTTATCGAGGAGTTTGTTGCTGCTTCAAACATGAACCTTGCTAGACCAAAGTCCGCCACATGAGCAACCATCTCATTATCAAGTAGCACATTACTGGGTTTTAGATCACAATGAATAACAGATGGTTGACATTTATTATGAAGGTAATCTATTGCATCAGCTACATCAATTACTATATTTATCCTTTGAAGCAGGCTTAAACCTTCCAAATGATGATGCCCATCTAACTCTGGATGTAACCATTTCTCTAGACTTCCATTAGGAATATACTCAAAATTAGAGCTTTAAAATCATTGCCTCTAAAATCAACCATTGAGCAGCAAGTCATAACCTTGACAAGATTACGATGTCGGGTTCTTTTAAGCACCTCACATTCTGCTAAAAAACTCTTCGAAGCTCCTTGATATTGTAGGTTGAAAACCTTCACAGCAACATCTATTTGTGGAGTACCCAAAATGCCTCTATAAACGGTACCATACCCTCCTTTGCTAATCAAATTTGTAGAAGAGAATCCTTCTGTTGCTCTAACCAATTCTATGTAAGAAACTATGGGAAACTTATCTTTCAATGGAGATGCAATGGGATCATTCATCTTTGACTTTTGTTTCTTTCGATGAATGAGAAAAGAGAACAGAAGGACCATACAAAGGACTACAACAGCTAATGGAATTACTATTTTCAATAGCAGAGGCCACTTTCTCTTTGTTAATGATATCTCTTGGCATGTGGGCAGGTGTAATTCTGGAACACCCCCACAGAGTCGATTATTTCCTTTGATAGAAAACTGAGTTGTATTTTTGAAGATCCCTTTCACCGGTACTTCACCTTCCAAATTGTTGAAAGATATGTTTAGATGTTTTAATATAATCAAGTCCACCAAAAATGTTGGAATAGACCCCGTAATGTTGTTATGCGACAGATCTAATTCTTGAAGGCCCTTTATTTTGCTTAAGGACTGAGGAATTGTCCCTTGGAATAAATTGTTATTCATATGTAAGTGCTCCAACATCTCACAGTCACCAAGCGTGTTAGGAATATCACCAGACAACATGTTTCCAGAAATATCAAGAATTCCTAGACTCTTCAATGCACCAACTTCAAGAGGAAGTGATCCAACCAATAAATTCATAGATAAATTAAGATAAACTGACAAGGAAGAAAGGGTTACAATCTCTTTGGGGATGGTTCCGCTAAGATGATTGCCGTGGAGATCTATTTGTGTTAAGTAACTAAGATTTCCAAGGCCTGAAGGAATGGGCCCTTGGAGGTTATTGTCGTTCAAATAGAGTTCAGCCAATAGAGTGAGATTGCTTAGAGAGAATGGAATCTGCCCATCAAATCTGTTGCCAGACAAGCCCAACCCCTGCATCCTCGTAAGCTTCCCAATGCTTTCTGGTATGGTACCAGTGAAAAGGTTATTGTCGAAAGAGAGAAAGTATAGGTTGGCCAGGTTTCCAATTTCATGAGGGATTATCCCTGATATATGGTAGTTTTCGCCGAATAGCAATGCTTCGAGCTGTGAAGAGAGGTTTACTATGGAGTTGGGCAATATACCTCCTAGCAAATTGTCATAGAGTGACAACTTTTTTAAATTGCTGCAGTTTGTTAGAGAGTCGAGAAATTCCCATTCGTTGGCATCTCTTGCTTCTAGCTGATTTCTTTCTGCATTAAAATAGTAAAGGTCTGCTAGCTTTCCCACCTTAGATGGCACCCTTCCACTAAAATGGTTTCCTGAAACGTCAATGACTTCAAGCCTTGAAGCATTTGCTAACGTTGTCGGAATAGGTCCATCAAACCAGTTATAATCCAATATAAGTTCTTGAAGATTAGGAAGAGTAATGCCAATATTTGATGGAATTCTTCCTCGTAGATTGTTCGACGCCACAGCAAAATACTGCAGAGATGAGATGTTGTAAAGATCGCTAGGGATAGTACCTATAAGATTGTTGCCACCCACTTCAAAGAAGTTTAGGGCCGTGAGGCGGCCGATGTCATCCGGGATGCTTGCAACCAGATGATTCCAAGGAAGGTAGAGTCCTGTGAGTGATGATAGGTTACCGATGGAAGGTGGAATACCCCCAGTCAATTCGTTTTTGCTGAGATGTAACTCAGCAAGCTTCGTAAAAGAGGAGATGCCCGCTGGAATGTTACCGATGATATTGTTGGATATCAAGTTGAGACTTCTAAGCTCAGAGCAGTAGGTCAAGTTGGAAGGGAAGCCACCATGGAATGGATTGAAACTCAGGTTGAGATATTTCAGCCGCCGCAAACGGCCCAACTCCGGCGGGATCTGACCGAAGAAACCATTATCATCGAGGGCAAGTCTTTGAAGGAAGGTGAGATTTCCCATAGAAGGAGAAAGCGAGCCCTCCAGTCCCCGCGAGCTGAGATCCAAGGCGGAGACTCTCTGCCGGTGCCTCCTGCTGCATGTGACCCCTGCCCACTCGCAGAAATGGACGGAGTCGTTCCACGAGCTGAGAAGTCTAGAGGGGTCGCGAGTTATTCGACCTTTGAAGGCAAGCAGAGATCGGCGGTCCGTCTCGTTTCCGAACCGAATGGCTCGCGTGGCGTCGACTCCGGGTGGCGCCGCCAGTAAGCGTGAGAAGAACCAGAGCAAGAACAAGATCAACGCCGTGTTCAATATCCGTTCGGGTTTCATCTTTCCTCGTAGAAGAGAAATCACGCTGCCCTGCTGCTTAAGAAAGAAACACCGTTGAGAAGCAGTCGTAAGTGTCTAATTAAAATTTAAGAAAATCTCTAGGTTCGCCTGGTTTCGAGTTTTCTCCATACCTGGTTTGCTTTCAACTTTGTCAGCAGAGAAGCAAGTGTTCTGGGTTTGAATGGAGAAAAACAGAGCCTCACCTTCCAGCGCTCTGGCTCTGGTTAGGTAAATGTCTTTTTTTTTTTTTTTTAATAGCAGGTGTCATCAGCACCTAATGAATACAGTCCCATCAGCCTCCAAATAACTCCATAATTCAGACGGAAGGTTTCAAAGTCTAGGACAAGCCTTGCGAGGAAAATGCATGCGACTTTGAGGGCATTAAGTAAATGTCTTTTTTTGATAATAGCAGGTCTCATCAGCACCTAATGAATATTGATGACGCCAAGTCCCCTTCCTCAAACGTCGGAGAAGACGGACGTCCTTCTCCTCGAAGTCCTACAAGAAAAGTCCCCGGAGACCGGTGGCACCGGTGGGGACCCTCCGACGATCAAGTTAGTCACTTGGGCTCAGACAAAGAACCACTCCAGCGAAGAAGAGCTGGGGCAGTTGGAGTTTTTGCTGGGAGGAAGAAAGCTCACAAAAACCAGAGTTCAGATCCCACTTACAGCGTGAGCACGTGCCTTTATACCTGTCCTAATACCCTAGCTGACAGCTCTGGAAGATCACCCTCGTATCATCGCTGCGTGTCCGGTAGCTGTGAAGGCGTTCAGTGCACGCCGCCGGTTGATATGACCGGGCACCATTGCCAGATGTTGAAAGTCTCCTCGAGATCAGCTACGTGGTCTTCCGCGTTAGTACTCTTGGTTAGCATGTCATCCACGTACACCTCCATGTTGCGCCCCAGCTGATCCTCAAAGACCTTGTTCATTAATCTTGATAAGTGGCGCCGGCATTTTTCAGTCCAAAGGGCATCACCCGGTAATAGTAGATCCCCTTCTCTGTGACAAATGAGATCGCTTCTTCATCAGCTGGGCTCATCTTGATTTGGTTGTAGCCCGAGAACGCATCCATGAAACTGAGCGTCTCATACCCGGAGGTGGCGTCCACCAGCTGGTCGATTTGGGGCAGCGGGAAGCTGTCTTTGGAATACGCCTTATTGAGGTCGGTGAAATCCACGCACATTCTCCAGCCTCCACTGGCCTTACGAACCATCACGATGTTCGCCAACCAGTCGGGGTAGCGCACCTCGCAGATGTGACTAGCAGCCAGCAGCTTCCGCACCTCCTCGTCAACAGCCTTCTGCCGGTCTGGGGCAAAACTCCTTTTCTTCTGTCTGATGGGCCGGCACTCCGGTCGAATATTGAGCTGGTGTGCAATCACCTTCTCTGGAATTCGGGGCATATCGGACGCAGACCACGCGAAGACGTCGGCGTTGGCCCACAGAAAGGTGAGGAGCCGGTCACGAGCCTCCTCCGGAAGTAAGGCTCCAACTCAAACCGTCTGCACGGGGTCCTCCCCGAGGGGGAAAGTGAGCAGCCGCTCGGCCGGTTCCCCCCTCTTCTCCAAGTCTCGCGGGTCAAGGCCTCAGGTACCAGTGCAGATGGCGGTGCAGACGCCGCCTCCTGGGGACTAGGGGCCAAGTGGTAGCAAAGTGCCGGTAGGCCCTGCTCTCCTCGCATCTCGCCGACCCTTCTACTGGTTGGAAACCTCACGAGGAGCTTTTGGTGGATATGATGGCGTCCAAGAGGTTGAGCCCGGGCCTCCCAAGAATCGCGTTGTACGCCAGGGGCATACGGACCACCAAAAATTTTATAAGGACAGTGCTTTGGCACGGAGCCGTTCCAGCCGTTACGGGGAGAGTAATTTCCCCCTCAACCCTTACGGAATCTCCTGTGAATCCCATCAAAGGCGTGGCGACCGGTTGAAGTAGATCATGTGACAGGTTCATGCGAACAAAGGCATCGTAGTTCAAAACATCTACAGAGCTTCCACTATCGACTAGGATTCTTTTTACAGGGTGTTTAGCAATCGTCATGGATACGATGACGCTATCATCATCTTTGTTTACAACCCCTTCTAAGTCCCTTTCGAAAAAAGGAATTACAGTTTCCACTCCCCCCTCTCCCCTTGGCCTCTTCGATGGGCCTCCTGCCCCCCAGGAAATCATCGCCACCGTCTTCTCCGTCGGGGCGTTATCGATCACTGGCGGCGCGGGTGCTGATGGGCCGGGAGCTCCTGGGTTGCCCCTCTGGACGAACTTTCCCAGGTGGCCCCGCTGGATAAGGTCTTCAATGGCCTTCTTCAGCTGTCGGCAGTCGTCGGTGTTGTGGCCATGGTCCCGGTGATAGCGGCAGTAGAGATTCTTGTTCCGAGGGATCTTCGGGTTAATGGGAGGAGGGCGTTGCAGATAAGGCTCCCCCTCAATCTCAAGCAGGATCTGAGATATTGGGGCCAGCAGCGGGGTGAAAGGCCCGTCTCTCGGTGCAGTAGGTCGAGGACGGTTGTCTGGTCGGCGAGGAGGCTCAGGCCTCCTGGGGCGGGCTTCTGTAGGTTCTGGCTGGTTCGGCTTTCCGGGGATATTCCCACCAGCCTCACGCCGGAAAAAGTCAGCTTCGTCCACCCGGATGTACTTCTGGGCACGGATCAAAAGTTCGGAGTAGGAGCCCGGCGGCTTTTTGTCAAGAGAGTACGCGAAGCGAGAAGGGCGAAGCCCCCGCTTCAAAGCCAGGGTAGCCACTGAGTCTTCCAGGTTGTAGACCTCCAGGGCGGCCTCTTTGAACCGGGCGACATAATCCCGCAGAGGCTCGCCATTCTTCTGCTGAACGGCAAACAAACTGTCCGCCACCCTCGGATCTTCGGCAGGCGTCGAAGTGGGCCAGAAAGGCCCTCTCCAATTGGCGGAAGGAGTCGATGCTTCGTGGTGGCAGGCGAGAATACCAAGCCCGGGCAGCCTTCTTCAGAGTAGCCGAGAAAGCAACACACATAAGTGAGTCAGTGGCCCCCTGAACTTGAATGAGTACCTTGTAGCTCTCCAAATGGTCCAGGGGGTCCGTAGTTCCGTCGTATGGGTCCAGTTGAGGAAGGCGGAACCTGGTGGAAATGGGCTCCTCCATGATGCGGCGAGACAGGGGAGGCCGACTATCGTAATCCGTCTCTGGCAGGTGGGTGATTCGACGGCTAAGCTCCTCCAGCTTCTGATTACACTCCTCGAGTCGACGCTCAGCTCGACGAGGCATATGGCCATCAAAGGAGCCTTCCCCCGAAGACTCAGAAGAAGTGCGAGGGCGGCGATGTCGGCGCGGGCGCTCCGCCTCCTTTCCGTGCCGCCGTTTAGGAGAAACGCTGGCGTGGCGAGAGGGAGACCGGAGCCTTTTGGATGCTTCACGGTGATGTGGCTTGGCCGGGGATCGGCGGCGATGATCTGCAGGAACTGGCGATCTCCGGCGGGAGGAATGCTGGCTAGGCTGTATCACTCCCAGGATAGACGGATTCGGCTCCGGTTGCCGCAAGGCCACTTGTTGGTGCTGCAGGCCCTGAACCACCGCTGCCAACGACTGGACCTGCGTGGCCAGGGCGGTGAATCGATCCTCCTGGAGCTGCTGTGGAACAGACGCAGGAACGTCATTCTGCGGAGCAGAAGGCCCTGCCCCCTGGAGATTCAGAGGCTCCGGAAGACTGGATGCGAGAGCCGGGGGGGCCTCCGTGGGTGGACCAGCCCCGCAGCACTGCCCCCCAGTGCGACCGGCTGAAACTCCTTTCGTTCGAGTCGTCACCATGGCTTTAAGAGCTCGAAGACAGGAGAAGAAGAAAGCGGCTGGTTCGACGTCTTTCTTGCACTCCCCCTTCTTGGCGCGCCAATCTGATGACGCCAAGTCCCCTTCCTCAAACGTCGGGGAAGACGGACGTCCATCTCCTCGAAGTCCTGCAAGAAAAGTCCTCGGAGACCGGTGGCACCGGTGGGGACCCTCCGACGATCAAGTTAGTCACTTGGGCTCAGACAAAGAACCACTCCAGCGAAGAAGAGCTGGGGCAGTTGGAGTTTTTGCTGGGAGGAAGAAAGCTCAGAAAAACCAGAGTTTAGATCCCACTTACAGCGTGAGCACGTGCCTTTATACCTATCCTAATACCCTAGCTGACAGCTCTGGAAGATCACCCTCGTATCATCGCTGCGTGTCCGATAGCTGTGAAGGCGTTCAGTGCACGTCGCCGGTTGATATGACCGGGCACCATTGCCAGCGGTAGCGAATCGTATGCCGTAGCGAGGCATGGTGATGCACAGGGACATGCAACGCGCCAAACACCGTTATGAGGCATGGCCCTCCGTAACGGGGCGCAATCACGGGAGTACTGAATCGTACGCTGTGGCGAGGCATGGTGATGCACAGGGACATACAACGCGCCAAACACCGTTATGAGGCATGGCCCTCCGTAACGGGGCGCAATCACGGGAGTACTGAATCGTACGCTGTGGCGAGGCATGACCATGCACTGAGAATCATGTGTGATCACCGTGCAACATGGCAGTTGTCATTTTCCTTGGCAGTTGAGCTGCATGTCGATCGCTGATGACCCCCCACCCTGGAGTCGGAGGGGGTCCCAGGGGTAGGAGAACGCTGGCGCACCCCGAGGTCGGTGAGGGTCACGGGGATAAGGAAATGCCAGCACACCCCGACCCCGAGAGAGAGTTCCGGGGTCAAGGGTCGATGGCCCCACCCAGCGACCCCGAGGGGGTCCCGGGGGTGGGGGAATGCCGATGCGCCCCGACCCCGAGAGGGTCCCGGGGTCAAGGACTAATGGCCCCACCCAGCGACCCTGAGGGTGTCCCGGGGGTGGGGGAATGCTGATGCGCCCCGACCCCGAGAGGGTTCCGGGGTCAAGGACCGATGGCCCCACCCAGCGACCCGAGGGGGTCCCGGGGGTGGGGGAATGCTGATGCGCTCCGACCCCGAGAGGGTCCCGGGGTCAAGGACCGATGGCCCCACCCAGCGACCCCGATGGGGTCCCGGGGGTGGGGGAATGCTGATGCGCCCCGACCCCGAGAGGGCCCCGGGGTCAAGGACCGATGGCCCCACCCAGCGACCCCGAGGGGGTCCCGGGGGTGGGGGAATGCTGATGCGCCCTGACCTCGAGGGGGTCCCGGGGTCAAGGACTGATGGCCCCACCCAGCGACCCCGAGGGGGTCCCGGGGGTGGGGGAATGCTGATGCGCCCCGACCCCGAGGGGGTCCCAGGGTCAAGGACTGATGGCCCCACCCAGCGACCTCGAGGGGGTCCCGGGGTGGGGGAATGCCGATGCGCCCCGACCCCGAGAGGGTCCCGGGGTCAAGGACTGATGGCCCCACCCAGCGACCCCGAGGGGGTCCCGGGGGTGGGGGAATGCCGATGCGCTCCGACCCCGAGAGGGTCCCGGGGTCAAGGACTGATGGCCCCACCCAGCGACCCCGAGGGGGTCCCGGGGGTGGGGGAATGCCGATGCGCCCCGACCCCGAGAGGGTCCCGGGGTCAAGGACTGATGGCCCTACCCAGCGACCCCGAGGGGGTCCCGGGGGTGGGGGAATGCCGATGCGCCCCGACCCCGAGAGGATCCCGGGGTCAAGGACTGATGGCCCCACCCAGCGACCCCGAGGGGGTTCCGGGGCCAATAGCCGCCGTTATCGTCTATTTTGACGACGTGGGATCAGTCATATCAAATACAGTCCGCATAATTAAGTAATTTCTTTTTTCTACCTGAATTGTCTTGTTCCTCGCCATTAAGTAATTTGATATAGTTTTTTTTTACCGATTTATCCTTATTCTCATTTTACAAAACGACATGGGTAATCCAACACAAAACTATTTATTTTCATTAATAGTATGTTCTTGACATATACAACGTAGATCTTTAGATGCTCAAGTTAGAAAGATCATAGAAAGAGTAATCTTTTAACAATTAATGATAAGAATAGAGATAGAGATAGACCTAAACTAACATGGACATAAATAATTAAAAAAGATATAGCTATTTATAATTTAAATATCAACTTGGTCCTGAATAAAGCATAGTGGAGGAACCGGATTCATGTAACTGACCCATGTAGTTGGGAAAAGGCTTAGATGAGTTGAGTTGAGCAATAGTATGTTCTCCACTTGTGGTGGAGGGTAATCGTTTTAGGAAAAAGGTAATTACATATCTATAGAATTCCCCCTCTCTCTCTATTTAAATTATAACTCCCATCTATCACAAGACTTAATCGACTCCACTATAAATAATAAATGGACACTAAGCAATGCATGTTACTCAGATAACTTGACGCTATCAAATTTTTAAAATTTAGATTTATCATTTACAGGATAATTAGCTGAATAAAAATAAAAAATCTAAATAGAAGTATGGAGTTTGTGTTGATGATCATATGCGAGCAACTCCTAACCTCATTATTAAAGCATATTGAGTTCATTACGATTTTTTCAAATGATAAGGATAAAACCCTAGAATCCGCCCAGACCGCCCGAGCGGATGAAATAAAAGCGGCCGTGAACCAGGCGGAGATGGAGTCCAACCGCCTGCGGGTGGCCCTCAACCAACTCATGGAGGCCGAGAATGCCATCGCGGCCAGGGACCTACACATCACCGAACTGGTCGCAACCATCCAGGCGACCGAGAGTCAACTGAGCGAGGCCGACGAAAAGGCCAGAACGGTGGAGGGGAAATTGAGGGAGGCCGAGGAAAGGGCTTGGAGAGCGGAAGAGGAGAGGAACCTAGCCCTGGAGGCCGAGAGGATAGCGGTGGTAGCCCTGGCTGCTGAGAGAGGAGCCTTAGTGGCTAAGGTGGAGGCTGTCGTCGAAGTTAGGACCGCCAGAGTTATTGAAGTCTTTTGGGCGTCCGAGCTCTTCATGGAGGAGCTGACCGAAGCTTCGACTGGGGCCTATCTTCAAGGGTTCCAACGGGGGAAGGAGAAGGTGGCCAAGGACTTAAACTTTCCCCAGGCCCTTGAAGTGGAGCCAGACTGCCTCTCTGAGATGGGCTCTTCTGACGACGAAGACGCGCCCGCGGATCCGTGAGCCCCATACTACATTTTGCTTTATTTTGCTGTTATTTTTCTTTTGAACCCGACTTGATCGGTATTTTGTAAACATTTTTAAATTAATGAAATATACTTCTTTTAATGAGATTTGAGTCCTCTTGATAGCAATTGTCACTTAATTCTTTGGCAACCGACGTGGGACCCTCAGCGACTTTGTCGGTGTCGAGCTATGTGTGACCTTCCCTAAGCCTCAACTTAGCTTCGTAGGACCGAATCTTGGGGTCGCGAGGTACCAACTCCCAGCTCCTGACAAAGTGTAGGACTTGGAAGATTAGGATGAAATTGAACCTCCTGAGCCGCTTGCGTGTCGCTTTGCCAACGATACACAGTGTTTCGTGCCTAGCCAATCCAGGGTTTTGGTGCCGACTGAGGTCGGACTTATGTTGCGGAGGGCCGATAGTGCGCTACTCCACCAGTGGTACACTGGGCTGTGCCTGGCTGACCCAGGGCTTTAGGTGTCGATGGGTGTCGGGCTTTGTGCCTGGCTGGCCCAGGGCTTTAGGTGCCGACGGGTGTCGGGCTTAAGTTACTGAGAGCCGGCAGCACGTCGCTATGCCAGTGGTACAATGGGCTTTGTGACTGGCTGGCCCAGGGCTTTAGGTGCCGACGGGTGTCGGGCTTTATGCCTGGCTAGTGCAGGGCTTTAGGAGCTGACGGGTGTCAGGCTTAAGTTGCTGAGAGCCGGCAGCACACCGCTCTGCCAATGGTACACTGGGCTTTGTGCCTGGCTGGCCTAGGGCTTTGGTGCCGACCGGGGTCGGGCTTTATGCCTGGCTAGTGCAGGGCTTTAGGTGCCGACGGGTTGGGCTTAAGTTGCTGAGAGCCGGCAGCACACCGCTCTGCCAGTGGTAACTGGGCTTTGTGCCTGGCTGGCCCAGGGCTTTGGTGCTGACCGGGGTCGGGCTTTATGCCTAGCTAGTGCAGGGCTTTAGGTGCCGATGGGTGTCGGGCTTAAGTTGCTGAGAGCTGGCAGTACACCACTCTGCCAGTGGTACACTGGGCTTTGTGCCTGGCTGGCCTAGGGCTTTGGTGCCGACCGGGGTTGGGCTTTATGCCTGACTGTCCCAGGGCTTTAGGTGCCGATGGGTGTCGGGCTTAAGTTGCTGAGATCCGGCAGCACACCGCTCTGCCAGTGGTACACTGGGCTTTGTGCCTGGCTGCCCAGGGCTTTGGTGCCAACCGAGGTCGAGCTTTATGCCTGGCTAGTGCAGGGCTTTAGGTGCCGATGGGTGTCGGGCTTAAGTTGCTAAGAGCCGGCAGCACATCGCTCTGCCAGTGGTACATTGGGTTTTGTGCCTGGCTGGCCCAGGGCTTTGGTGCCGATCGGGGTCAGGCTTTATGCCTGGCTAGTACAGGGCTTTAGGTGCCGACGGGTGTCAGGCTTAAGTTGCTGAGAGCCGGCAGCACACCGCTCTGCCAATGATACACTGGGCTTTGTGCCTGGCTGGCCCAGGGCTTTGGTGTCGACCGGGGTCGGGCTTTATGCCTGGCTAGTGCAGGGCTTTAGGTGCCGATGGGTGTCGGGCTTTTGTTGCTGAGAGCCGGTAGCACACCGCTCTGCTAGTGGTACACTGGGCTTTGTGCCTGGCTGGCCCAGGGCTTTAGGTGCCGATGGGTGTCGGGCTTTATGCCTGGCTAGTGCAGGGCTTTAGGTGCTGACGGGTGCCGGGCTTTTGTTGTGAGAGCCGGTGCACACCGCTCTGCCAGTGGTACACTGGGCTTTGTGCCTGGCTAGCCCAGGGCTTTGGTGCCGATCGGGGTCTTTATGAGAGCAGGGCTTTAGGTGCCGACGGGTGCGGGCTTAAGTTGCTGAGAGCCGGCAGTACACCGCTTGCCTGTGGTACACTGGGCTTTGTGCTTGGCTAGCCTAGGGCTTTGGTGCCGATCGGGGTCAGGCTTTATGCCTGGCTGTCCCAGGGCTTTAGGTGCCGACGGGTGCGGGCTTTTGTTGTAGAGCCTGGCACACCGCTCTGCCAGTGGTACACTGGGCTTTGTGCCTGGCTGGCCCAGGGCTTTGGTGCCGATCGGGGTCGGGCTTTATGCCTGGCTAGTGCAGGCTTTAGGTGCCGATGGGTGCGGGCTTTTGTTGTGAGAGCCGGGCACATGCTCTGCCAGTGGTACATTGGGCTTTGCCTAGCTTTTGGTGCCGATGGGCCCTGCTAGTGCAGGGCTTTGGTGCCGACGGGTGCGGGCTTTTGTTGTGAGAGCCGGGCACACGCTCTGCCAGTGGTACACTGGGCTTTGTGCCTGGCTGGCCCAGGGCTTTGGTGTCGACCGGGGTCAGGCTTTATGCCTGGCTGTGCAGGGCTTTGGTGCCGACGGGTGCCGGGCTTTTGTTGTGAGAGCCGGGCACACCGCTCTGCCAGTGGTACACTGGGCTTTGTGCCTGGCTGGCAGGGCTTTGGTGCAGGGCTTTGAGTGCAGGGCTTTAGGTGCCGACGGGTGCCGGGCTTTTGTTGTTGAGAGCCGGGCACACCGCTCTGCCAGTGGTACACTGGCTTTGTGCCTGGCTGGTTTGGTGCCGACCGGGGTTGGGCTTTATGCCTGGCTGCAGGGCTTTGGTGCCGACGGTGCGGGCTTTTGTTGTGAGAGCCAGCACGCCGCTGCCAGTGGTACACTGGCTTTGTGCCTGGCTTGGTGCACTGGGCTTTATGCCTGGCTAGTGCAGGGCTTTAGGTGACGGGTGCCGGGCTTTTGTTGTTGAGAGCCGGGCACACCGCTCTGCCAGTGGTACACTGGGCTTTGTGCCTGGCTGGCCCAGGGCTTTGGTGCCGACCGGGGTTGGGCTTTATGCCTGGCTAGTGTAGGGCTTTGGTGCCGACGGTGCCGGGCTTTTGTTGTGAGAGCCGTGCACACGCTCTGCCAGTGGTACACTGGGCTTTGTGCCTGGCTGGCCCAGGGCTTTGGTGCCTTGGGCTTTATGAGGTGCCGACGGGTGGGGCTTTGTGCCTGGCTGGTGCAGGGCTTTGAAGAAGAGCTAAAATCGTTAATATGAATGAGGGGCGAAAGCCCAAAAGAATACAGGACGGTATTTAGTGTGAAAGGAAAAATACATTACTGATAATACCGACGGAGGTTATCCGCATTCCATGTCCTAGGAGTGGTTCCCATCAAGTTCTTCAATTTATAAGCTCCGGTGAAGCGTCTCGGCGATCCGGTAAGGTCCTTCCCAGTTTGGGGCTAGCTTGCCTCCCTCAGCTGGCTTCGAGACTTCAGCCCGTCGAAGGACAGGTCTCCTGCAGGAACGTCCGGGGGCGCACGCGGCGTTGTAGTATTTCGCGGCCCGTTGTCGGTAGGCTGCCATTCGAAGCCGCGCCCGGTCTCGCACTTCCTCCACCAGGTCGAGGTTGGCTCGCAGTTGGTCTGGGTTGCCTTCCTCGTTGTAGATTCTACCCGAGGGCTGGTGCGCCGATCTCCACAGGGATGAACAGCTTCAGAGCCAAAGACCAAGCTGAATGGCGTTTCGCCAGTGGGGGCTCGCGGCGTTGATGATAGGCCCATAGCACGTTGGGGAGCTCCTCCACCCATCGTCCCTTGCAGCCATCTGTCGAGTCTCAGCCCCTGGAGAATGATCGGTTAGTCACTCAGCTGCCCCGTTGGTTTGAGGATGCCCGACGGAAGTGAACCTCTGACAATGCCCAGCTCGGAGCAGAACTCCCGGAAAGGTGCGTTGTCAAACTGCCGGCCATTATCAGTGACTAGGGTGTGCGGCAGCCCGAACCGACATATGATTGACTTCCAGAAGAAAGATCTCACTTTGCTCTCGGTAATCTTGGCCAGAGCCTCAGCTTCAACCCACTTGGTGAAGTGATCCACCGCCACCAAGAGAACTTCCGCTGCCCGGAGGCCGGGGGAAATGGACCCAAGATATCCATGCCCCACTGGGCGAAGGGCCAGGGTGCCACCAAGGGGGTTAGGTGAGACGTTGGCTGTCGCTGGATATTGGCGTGACGCTGACAGCTATCACATTCTTGACAAGCTCGGCCGCGTCCTCCTTCATTGTCAGCCAGAAGTACCCTTGGCGCAGGGCCTTGTAGCTAGGGCTCTGCCCCCCAGGTGACTCCCGCATATGCCTTCGTGGATCTCCCTGAGGATGTAATCTGATTCAGCCGGCCCCACACCTGAGGACCGGGTATGAGAATGATCTCCGATAAAGCTTCCCGTCCATCATCAAGAATCTCGGGGCCCTTCGCCTGAGCAGCTTGGCCTCAGCGGGTTCTCCGGGAGAGTACCGTCGGTCAAGTACCGGATGTAGGCATCCATCCAGGAGGGCTCCTGCTCCACGGCAACGCTTCATCCGCCCTCAATGCTTGGGACTTGTAGGTGCTCCACATATGTTCTTCCCAACGTCCCGTCGACCGAAGTGGCCAAGCGGGACAATGCATCAGCCCTGGCATTCTCCGCTCTGGGGATATAGCTGACACGGAAGTAAGAGAAATGAGACGCCTGGGTTGCACCTTGCTCAAGTAGCGGGACATGGTTGGGTCCCTAGCCTCGTACTCCCCGGCGATCTTGTCCAGAAATGAGTTGAGAGTCCGTGAAGGCCCTCAAGCCCCGCGCCTAGCTCCTCAACCTCATCCCCGCCAGCAGGGCTTCGTACTCCGCCTGGTTAGTTGCCGGGAACTGGAATCTGAGAGCGTACTCCAACGTCTCCCTCCGGGCTTGCGAGAATGAGTCCGGCTCCGCTCCCTTGAGAGTTTGCCGCTCCATCCACATGCAGGATCCAGTCCTCCGCCTCCTCGGTTGAGGGAGGGTCCACATACTCCTCCGGGCGCCCTCCTCCACATCCTTCTCGGTCCAGGAACACTCGACCAGGAAATCCGCCAACACCTGGGACTTCATGGCTGACCTTGGCCGGATGGACAGGTCGAACTCACTTAGCTTGATGGCCCACTTAGCCAGCGGCCGGAGGTGTCGGGGCGAGACAAGATAGCTCGCAGGGGCTGGTCCGTGAGCACCACGATGGGATGAGCTTGAAAGTAAGGCCGGAAGGCGCTGAGCAGAGACCACCAAGGCGAAGATAATCTTCTCGGTTTTTGAATACTGGTCTCAGGTCATGGAGTACTTGCTGGTGTAATAGATCGGCTTCTGGGCCCCGTCAATATCCATGCGCACAAGCACGGAGCTAACAGCCTCGGGGGAGGCGAGATATAGGAAGAGCTCCTCCCCATTTTCAGGCTTGGACAACAGCGGAGGAGTGGAGAGAAACTGCTTCAATCTTCAAAGGAGCCTGACACTCTTTCGTCCACTCGAAGCCGTTGACCTTGCGCAGCGCCTTGAAGAAGGGCAGGCACCTCTCCGCCGACCTTGACATGAAACGACTCAAGGCCGCCACCCTCCCGTCAGGCGCTGCACCTCCTTCTTGCTGACTGGGGGCCGCATCTCCAGGATAGCCTTGATCTTGTCAGGGTTGGCTTCGATCCCTCGCTGGGTCACCATGAAACCCAGGAACTTGCCTGCCGCTACTCCGAAGGCGCATTTGTGGGGGTTGAGCTTCATCCGGTACCGGCGCAGGTTGTTGAAAGTCTCCTCGAGGTCGGCACATGGTCTTCAGCACTGGTGCTCTTGGTCAGCATGTCATCCACATACACCTCCATGTTGCGCCCCAGCTGATCCTCAAAGACCTTGTTCATTAATCTTTGATAAGTGGCCCCGGCATTTTTCAGTCCAAAGGCATCACCTTATAGCAGTAGATCCCCTTCTCTGTGACAAAAGAGGTTGCTTCTTCATCCACCGGGCTCATCTTGATTTGATTATACCCCGAGAACGCATCCATGAAACTGAGGTCGATCCGGGGTAGCGGGAAGCTGTCTTTGGGGCATGCCTTATTGAGGTCGGTGAAGTCCACGCACATCCTCCAGCTTCCACTGGCCTTGCGAACCATCACGACATTCGCCAACCAGTCGGGTAGCGCACCTCGCGGATGTGACCAGCCGCCAGCAGCTTCCGCACCTCCTCATCAACAGCCTCTGTCGGTCCGGGGCAAAACTCCTTTTCTTCTGCCTGATAGGTCCGGCACTCCGGTCGAATGTTGAGCTGATGTGTAATCACCTCCTCCGGAATCCCGGGCATGTCGGACGCTGACCAGGCGAAGACGTCGGCGTTGGCCGCAGAAAGGTGAGGAGCGGTCACGAGCCTCCTCCGAGAGTAGGGCTCCAATCTGAACCGTCTCGCGGGTCCTCCCCGAGGGGGAAAGTGAGCAGCGCTCGGCCGGTTCCCCCTCCTCTCCAAGTCTCGTGGGTCAAGGTCTCAGGTACCGATGCGGATGCCGCCCCCTGGGGACTGGGGGCCAAGTGATAGCAAAGTGCCGGTGGATCTGCTCTCCCGCATCTCGCCGACTCCTTCGCTGGTAGGGAACCTCACGAGGAGCCGCTTGGTGGATATGACGGCATCCAAGAGGTTGAGCCCGGGCCTCCCAGATCGCGTTGTACGCCAGGGGCACACGGACCACCAAGAACTTTTATAGGACAGTGCTTTGGCACGGAGCCGTTCCAGCCGTCACGGGAGAGTAATTTCCCCCTCGACCCTCACAGAATCTCCTGGTGAACCCCATCAAAGGCGTGGCGACAGGCCGAAGTAGATCATGCGACAGGTTCATGCGAACAAAGGCGTCATAGTTCAAAACATCTACAGAACTTCCACTATCGACTAGGATTCTTTTACAGGATGCTTAGCAATCGTCATGGATACGACGACGCTATCATCATTTTTGTTACAACCCCCTCTAAGTCCTTTTCGAAAAAAGGAATTACAGCTCCACTCCCCCTCCCCCTCGGTCTCTTCGACGGGCCTCCTGCCCCCCAGGAAATCATCGCCACCGTCTTCTCCGTCGGGGCATTATCGATCACCGGCGGCGGGGGCGCTGATGGGCCAGGAGCTCCTGGGTTGTTCCTCTGGACGAACTTTCCCAGGTGGCCCCGTTGAATAAGGTCTTCAATGGCCTTCTTCAGCTGTCGGCAGTCGTCGGTATTGATGTGATCCCGGTGGTAGCGGCAGTAGAGGTTCTTGTTCCGGGGGTCTTCGGGTTGATGGGAGGAGGCGTTGCAGATAAGGGCTCCCCTTCAATCTCGAGCAGGATCTGAGATATCGGGGCGAGCAATGGGGTGTAGGGCCCGTCTCTCGGTGCAGGGGTCGAGGACGGTTGTCTGGCCGGCGAGGAGGCTCAGGGCCTCCTGGGGCGGGCTTCGCAGGTTCTGGCCGGCTTCTTGGGATGTTCCCACCAGCCTCACGCCGGGAAAAGTCAGCTTCGTCCGCCCGGATGTACTTCTGGGCGCGATCAAAAGTTCGGAGTAGGAGCCCGGCGGCTTCTTGTCAGGGAGTACGCGAAGCGAGAAGGGCGAAGCCCCCGCTTCAAGGCCAAGGTGGCCACCAAGTCTTCCAGATTGTAGACCTCCAGAGCTGCTTCTTTAAACCGGCGACGTAGTCCCGCAGGGACTCGCCGCTTCTTCTGCTGGACGGCAAAAAGGCTGTCTGCCACCCTTGGAATCTTTCGGCAGGCATCAAAATGGGCCAAGAAAGCCCTCTCCAACTGGCGGAAGGAATCGATGCTTCGTGGCGGCAGACGAGAATACCAAGCCAGGCAGCCTTCTTTCAGGGTGGCTGGAAAGGCGATGCACATGAGTGAGTCGGTGGCCCCTGGACTTGCATGAGAACTTTATAGCTTTCCAAGTGGTCCAGGGGTCTGTGGTCCCGTCGTAAGGGTCTAGCTGGGGAAGGCGGAAACGGGCGAAGATGGGCTCTTCCATAATGCGGCGAGACAACGGAGGTCGACTGTCGTAGTCTGCCTCGGTAGGTGGGTGATCCGACGACTGAGCTCCTCCAGTCTCTGGAGATTCAGAGGACGGAGAACGGGGACGGCGATGTCGGCGGGGGCGCTCCGCCTCCTTCCCATGCCGCCGCTTAGGAGAGACACTGGCGTGGCGGCAAGGCGACCGGTGTCTCTTAGAGGCTTCTCGGTGATGAGACTTGGGCGGAGCTTGATGGTGGTGATCCCCCGGCACCGGCAATCTCCTCCAGGAGGAATGCTGGCTGGGTTGCGCCACCCCTGGGACTGATGGATTTGGCTCCGGCTGCTGCGCGATCGCCTGTTGGTGCTGCAGGCCCTGAACCGCCGCAGCCAGGGACTGGACTTGCGTGGTTAGGGCGGTGAACCGGTCTTCTTGGAACTACTGCAGAGGGGGCGCAGGGACATCGCCGGAGGAGCGAAGTCCAGCCTCCCGGGGATACAGCGATGCCGGAACGCTGGCTGGGATAGCTGAGGAGGCACCCGCGGGTGGACCGGCTCCTCTGCGTTGCCCCCCAGCACTAATGGCGAAGACTCCCTTTGTACGGGTCGTCACCATGGCTTCAAGAGGTTGCAGATTTCTGGTTCGATGTCTTTCTCTCTTTCCCTCCCTTCCTGGTGCACCAATCTGATGACGCCAAATCACCTTCTTCAAATGTCGGGAAGACGGGCGTCCTTCTCTCCAGACTCCTGCAAGAAAAGTCCCCGAGGACCGGATGCTCCGGTGGGGACCCTCCGACGCTCAAGTTAGTTATATGGGATCAGACAAGAACTGCCCAGCAGAAGGGAGCTGAGACAGTTAGGGTTTTTGCTAGTAGGAAGAAAGCTAGAAAACCAGAGTCTCAGGATCCTTACAGTGGCGCGTGTTTTTATACCTCTTCGAGAGTCCCTCTTCTATTCCTGCCTTTACCTACTCTTAGGAGATCGATTCAATAACGAACAAAAATACGGGGCTGATGATGACATATTGTACTATCATCGTACATACCGGATGCATCGTGAATTATCTGCCAGTACGACCTCACAGATGTCTCGCGTCCAGGGTCGTGTCTAGCGCGCGCCTCCACCGAACGTGATCGTGCACAGCAACAGGCAAGTGGTGACCCGCATATCGCAACGGGGTATGCCATGCACAGTGACAGAGATACAACAGATCTTACGCCGTTATGAGGTATGGTGCACCTTCTGCCAGGGATATGCGGCGGATTAGGTGGGCACGCCAGGTGGCCCAGGGCAACCTGACCATGCGCCAAGGATTGAGATGTCGTTTGTGTGCCTCGAAACAGAGCATGGATGTGCGGTGGATTAGGTGGGCACGCCAGGTGGCCCAGGGCAACCTGACCATGCGCCAAGGATTGAGATGTCGTTTGTGTGCCTCGAAACGGAGGGGTAGATCTTGGGGGTTGATATACTGTTCATGTGCCCCGAGACCGAGAGGTAGGTCTCGGGGGTTGAAGCACTGTTCATGTGCCCCGAGACCGAGAGGTAGGTCTCGGGGGTTGAGATACTGTTCATGTGCCCCGAGACCGAGAGGTAGGTCTCGGGGGTTGAAGCATTGTTCATGTGCCCCGAGACCGAGAGGTAGGTCTCGGGGGTTGAAATACTGTTCATGTGCCCCAAGACCGAGAGGTAGGTCTCGAAGGTTGAAGTACTTAGTAGTTCATGTGTCCTGAGACCGAGAGGTAGGTCTCGGGGGTTGAGGTAGCTCCCGTCAGCTGCCGCTATCTTTGTCGTTCATCCTAACGGCACAGAATCAGCCACATCAAAGATCAACCCCGTCTTCGGTATCTTGTTCAGGCTTCTGTTCAGGTTTCATGCTTTCTTGTAGCGTAGAAGAGAAATTATACAGTCCTGGTTAAGGAACATCATTGAGAGGTACTAATAATTGCCCAATCAAATTTTAAAAAATCTCAAGATTCGTTATAATTGCGGTCGGACATCCTATTGGATTTTTCTCCAATATCTCTTATCGGTTACTAGACTTTGTTGCTCATTATTTTATGCTTATTATATCAAAAAGTCATAGTGATTTGACATTCGTTGAAACCTGGTGCTGCTTCTAGATTTCTTAGGGCATATATATTAGATTTTTCTTCATCTCTTATCGGTTACCTATACTTTGGTGCTCATTATTTTGTCCTTATTATATAGAAAAATCACAGTGACTTTGAAATCACAGTGAATTCAAGTTATAATTGTGGTTGACATCCTCTTCGATTTTTTTTACATTCTAACGAATTAACTTTGACTTAGCGCTGTTTTCTCCCTGTGAACGTGGCAAAAGTCGAAAGAGAGGAACAAGAAGCGAGAATTTGCCCACACAGAATCGTCAGCACCCGCAACATAGAGGAAAGAGTGTCGTGAATTCATTGGGACTTGAGGTCAGAAGGTCGTGAGTTCCGCTCACACTGTATATTATCTCAAACCACACAATACTTACATTTTTCAGTTACTGATTTCGACACCTAACTCAAGATTTTGACATCAACACATCTGATCAATTAAAACATGCCATTTGAACACTGAAACAGGAGAGAGAACACTGAAGCTGCTTAACTAATGACCAGAAACAGTGAAAGAGCTTTTCTTCTTCTGCTTTGGAAACCATGAGTCATATATTTTACGCAACAGTAACATCCCAATGTTGTTCTTTCACAGAGAAGCATACTGTATAAAATCTACCAGTATATTCTCATAGGTAAAACTGACAAACATATAGAAAAAAATTTGTCTGAGCTGACTGATTATTGATTTTTTGTATCAATTTTATCTCCTGAATAAGTCTCATTTCATTCTACCAACAGGGTCTACCTGGGTAATGATTTACAAGATTATATTGTAATATTTATATCATTAATGAGGCAGACTGTCTTTTAATACATATTTTAATTGTACTAAACTACTTCAGTAATTTAACCATAACGTTTTATCCAAGCTTTAATTGAGGTGATTTAGGTGGTGTTATAAATCTGACTCGATATCAAATCTAGTGGAAGTGTTTGAGCTTCAAATTTAATCCATGCCAACAAGGACAAAGTTATCTTTCATACGGGTATGTGTAGGACTATTTGTTAAAGCTATGCTTTTACTCTTTTATTTTAATCTTTTGAAATTGTTGAACATAAAATTTGATGTATAAGGGTCTAAAAATGCTAGATAGAAGTTGTATTTAATTTGAGTTCCTTAGTTCTATATATTCAATTCTTTATAAGTATCTAAAACTTTTTAGTGCATAACTAATATAGGATTAAATGCATATCAACATAGATCCTTACATACTCAATCGTTTTAAGCCTCTAATATCCAAGCTTAGAGTCCGAAGCTAGTCAAATACAACCATGAAAAAAAATTTAGATTCAAAATTTCTATTTATAAAGAAAAATATATACAATAGAGAATAACATATATCGAGACATACACAATTACAACATTTATTATAAATTTTTTAATAGTAGCTATTAGAGTACAAACGATAAACTCAAAGCTCAAGATGCAAAGAAGTTTAACACTGGGAAATAGGTTCACAACAATAAACATTACATCCTGATATTTATTAGAGGTAAGATACTAAGATGAGACTTTGACTTCCATTTGAGCTTCACTGGAGGCACACAAAATTACAATATTTATTACACTAGGAAATAGGTTTAGAACTACAAAACATTATAACTAGACATTTATTAGAGGTAAGATACTAAAACTTTTAACTTTCAACTTAAGCTTTACCATGTCTTCTAATGAACTCTATTCCAAAGGTAGGCATTCCTAATTGCATGCATAGTAGTGGCAACATCACTCATGTTCATTCTTTCTCTTACAAATTCATTAGAGCAAGAAAGACCAATTCTTACCATGGATACTAAGCATTCTTGAGTTTTACCCTCATCTTCTACAAGTGGCATTAAGGGATCCACGATCGCCATGATTCTACGAGGAAAAGCTATCTCGGTAAATTTTTGAAGAGTTAGGCCAACTTTGAACATGTCATCAATAGGTTTCTTTCTAGTAAGCATCTCCAAGAGCAAAATCCCATAGCTATAGACATCACCAGAAGTAGACACCTGACCACTAGCACCATACTCTGCAATCCATACATTTAAATGATTGAGCAAAATGTATCGATTCAACCATTATCTTTAATTTGAAAAGAAGAAAATGAAATAGAAGAAAGGAAGTTCAACATGAATATCTTAAGTTGAATAGGTATGAGTCAAGAAGCTAGATGAAAATAGAATGTACCTGGAGCTATATATCCTATAGATCCTCTGACTCGGCTTGAGCTACTCTGGTTTATCGAGAGTTTGTTGCTGCTTCAAACATGAACCTTGCTAGACCAAAGTCCGCCACATGAGCAACCATCTCATTATCAAGTAGCACATTACTGGGTTTTAGATCACAATGAATAACATATGGCTGACATTTATTATGAAGGTAATCTATTGCATCAGCTACATCAATTGCTATATTTATCCTTTGAAGCAGGCTTAAACCTTCCAAATGATGATGCCCATCTAACTCTGGATGTAACCATTTCTCTAGACTTCCATTAGGAATATACTCAAAAATCAGAGCTTTAAAATCATTGCCTCTAAAATCAACCATTGAGCAGCAAGTCATAACCTTGACAAGATTACGATGTCGGGTTCTTTTAAGCACCTCACATTCTGCTAAAAAACTCTTCGAAGCTCCTTGATATTGTAGGTTGAAAACCTTCACAGCAACATCTATTTGTGGAGTACCCAAAATGCCTCTATAAACGGTACCATACCCTCCTTTGCCAATCAAATTTGTAGAAGAGAATCTTTATGTTGCTCTAACCAATTCTATGTAAGAAACTCTGGGAAACTTATCTTTCAATGGAGATGCAATGGGAGCATTCGTCTTTGACTTTTGTTTCTTTTGATGAATGAGAAAAGAGAGCAGAAGGACCATACAAAGGACTACAATGGCTAATGGAATTACTATTTTCAATAGCAGAGGCCACTTTCTCTTTGTTAATGATATCTCTTGGCATGTGGGCAGGTGTAATTCTGGAATACCCCCACAGAGTCGATTATTTCCTTTGATAGAAAACTGAGTTGTATTTTTGAAGATCCCTTTCACAGGCACTTCACCTTCCAAATTGTTGAAAGATAAGTTTAAATGTTCTAATATAATCAAGTCTGCCAAAAATGTTGGAATAGACCCCGTAATGTTGTTATGCGATAGATCTAATTCTTGAAGGCCCTTTATCTTGCTTAAGGACTCAGGAATTGTCCCTTGGAATAAATTGTTAGGAATATCACAGTCACCAAGCGTGTTAGGAATATCACCAGACAACATGTTTCCAGAAATATCAAGAATTCCTAGACTCTTCAATGCACCAACTTCAAGAGGGAGTGATCCGACCAATAAATTCATAGATAAATCAAGATAAACTGACAAGGAAGAAAGGGTTACAATCTCTTTGGGGATGGTTCCACTAAAATGATTGTTATGGAGGTCTATTTGTGTTACGTAACTGAGATTTCCAAGGCCTGAAGGAATGGGCCCTTGGAGGTTATTGTCGTTCAAATAGAGTTCAGCCAATAGAGTGAGGTTGCTTAAAGAAAATGGAATTTGCCCATCAAATTTGTTGCCAGACAAGCGCAACTTTTGCATCCTTGTAAGCTTCCCAATGCTTTCTGGTATGGTACCAGTGAAAAGGTTATTGCCGAAAGAGAGAAAGTATAAATTGGCTAGGTTTCCAATTTCATGAGGGATTCTTCCTGATATATAGCGGTTTTCTCCAAATAGCAAAACCTCAAGCTGTGAAGACTAGAGGTTGACTACGGAAGTGGGCAGCATGCCCCCTAACAAATTGTCATAGAGTGATAACCCCTTTAAATTGCTGCAGTTTGTCAAAGAGTCAAGAAATTCCCATCCCTCCCCATCTCCTGCTTCTAGCTGATTGATTTCTGCATTAAAATGGTAAAGGTCTGCTAGCTTTCCTATATCAGATGGCACCCTTCCACTAAAATGGTTTTGTGAAACGTCAATGAGTTCAAGCCTTGAAGCATTTGCTAACGTTGTCGGAATAGGTCCATCAAACCGGTTATAATCCAATATAAGGTATTGAAGACTAGGAAGAGTAATGCCAATATTGGATGGAATCCTTCCTCGTAGATTGTTCCACGCCACAGCGAAATACTGCAGAGATGAGATGTTGTAAAGATCGCTAGGGATTGTACCTGTAAGATTGTTGGCACCCACTTGAAAGAATTTTAGGGCCGTGAGGCGGCCGATGTCATCCGGGATGCTTCCAACCAGATGATTCCAAGGAAGGTAGAGTCCTGTGAGTGATGATAGGTTACCGATGGAAGGTGGAATACCCCCAGTCAATTCGTTTTTGCCGAGATATAACTCAGCAAGCTTCGTAAAAGATGAGATGCCCGCTGGAATGTTGCCGGTGATCTTGTTGGATATCAAGTTGAGACTTCTAAGCTCAGAGCAGTAGGTCAAGTTGGAAGGGAAGCCACCATGGAATGGATTGAAACTCAGGTTGAGATATTTCAGCCGCCGCAAACGGCCCAAATCCGGCGGGATCTGACCGAAGAAACCATTATCATCGAGGGCAAGTCTCCGAAGGAAGGTGAGGTTTCCCATGGAAGGAGAGAGCGAGCCTTCCAATCCCCACGAGCTGAGATCCAAGGCGGAGACTCTCTGCCGGTACCTCCTGCTGCATGTGACCCCCGCCCACTCGCAGAAATGGACGGAGTCGTTCCACGAGCTGAGAAGTCTAGAGGGGTCGCGAGTTATTCGACCTTTGAAGGCAAGCAGCAGGGATCGGTGGTCCGTCTCGTTTCCGAACCGAATTGCTCGCGTGGCGTCGACTCCGGGTGGCGCCAGCTGTAAGCTTGAGAAGAACCAGAGCATGAATAAGATCAACGCCGTATTCAATATCCGTTCACGTTTCATCTTTCCTCTAGAAAAGAAATCACGCTGCCCTGCTGCTTAAGAAAGAAACATCGTTGAGAATTAGTAGTAGTAAGTGTCGAATTAAAGATTAAGAACAATCTCTAGGTTCGCCTGGTTTCCGAGTTTTCTTGATCCATACCTGGTTTGTTTTCAACGGTGTCAGCAGAGAAGCAAGTGCTCTGGGCTTTAATGGAGAAAAACAGAACCTCACCTTCCAGCTCTATATATATATATATGGCCTGGAACGACTTCCTTGATCATAAACGCACTTACTTACCTTGGTCAATCGTTTGTTTGTTACGGAAATGTCACGACCCGAGTGGGGGAAATACATGCGACTCTGACGGTCGCACATCCTCTAGAATGAGACCCTTAAAAATATTTAAAACCTGTTTGAAAATTGGTGTTGTATTGCCTTGATAATGTTGGTATTACGTTACTTTATTGATGTTAGCATTACATTGCCTTGATCATATTGGCTTACAACTTGGAATTCTTATAGTGTTGTTTTAGCTCACCTTATTTTCTAAATTTTATTTATTTATAGCTAGTCTACCATAATATTTTTGGGCAGCATAGAGGTAAAAGAATAAGCTAACTTTGATATTACTAGAAATAATTGAAAAAATTTATAGTTAAACTTTTATTTGCTAACATTGGAAATATTAAATTTGTTCGATCTTTCTTTTAATAGATGATATTTTATCTTAAATGCTATTATTATCAATTAAATTTTTCAATAGGCCTTGCATATTTCTTAAGAGTCTGCTCCAAGAATGTGTGGCCATGTCACAAACCGTCTCGTATGCTAGGTTGAGTTGTCGCAATTTTGGTACCAAAGCCATCCACAGTGTTAAATGAGACCCAGCCAAGATTCAACAAGTCCAGGAGAGGCTTTGCGAGGAAAATGCTTGTGAATTTGACGTCCACCCATTTTCTAGAATGAGACCTTTTTGAAAAATGTGCAGAACATTTTTGAAAAGTATGTGTTGCCGCTGGGATCCATCCTCCGACTCGGACGCGGTCGATCTCCAGGAAGAGGGTGGCGGACCTGCAAAAAGAAGTCCACGTGCGGGGGGACGCCGGGGGTGGCCCTCCGCGGAAGACCCTCCGACGCTCAAGTCAGTGGAGAAGAAATCGGCGATCAACCAGACAGTGGGAAGGTGGATCTCTCCGGGAGACCTCTCCGGGGGCGGCCAATCGGAGGCTCCAGAGGGTAGGAGCACCGACGAGCTACCGGCGAGAGCAGGAGAGTGAGAGTGGGGGCGCAAGCGCGCAAGTGTGCGTACAGAGTTGCGTACCTGGGGGAATCTGTGAGACTGATATTTATAGACTGTCGTTTGGGTCTTGAGCGCCTTCTGGAAGGTTCGGAGGTTGTTACGATACGGAGACGGACAGAATCAGGCCGTTGTGGGGCCGTTAGAATCCGTATCTTGTTTGTTCAGAGATTGACAGCTGGGAGAGCTCCTTGACGCCTCGAGATCTGGTTGAGTAGGCCCAGGACGGTTATGATAGGCTTTAGGCCACGTCCCGACATGATTCTTTGTCCAGGGTGCCGTTCTGATAGGCTAGGGTTCTCCCGCGTCAGGTTCTGCGGAGGTAAGTGTTGGGTTGCGGATCGTGAATGAAGCCGAGCTACGGAGGCTCGGGAGGAGCCGAGCTATGGAAGCCCGGAGGGGCCGAGCTATGGGAGCCCGGAGGGATCGAGCTATGGAAGCCCGGAGGGATCGAGCTATGGAAGCCCGGAAGGGCCGAGCTATGAAAACCCGGAAGGGCCGAGCTATGGAAGCCCGGAAGGGCCGAGCTATGGAAGCCCGGAAGGAGCTATGGAAGCCCGGAGGGCCGAGCTATGGAAGCCCGGAGGATCCGAGCTATGGAAGCCCGGAGCTATGGAAGCCCGGAGGGGCCGAGCTACGGAAGCCCGGAGGGGCCGAGCTACGGAAGCCCGGAAGGGCCGAGCTACGGAAGCCCGGAGGGCCGAGCTACGGAAGCCCGGAGGGGCCGAGCTACGGAAGCCCGGAAGGGCCGAGCTACGGAAGCCCGGAAGGGCCGAGCTATGAAAGCCCGGAGGGCCGAGCTATGGAAGCCCGGAAGGGCCGATCTATGGAAGCCCGGATGGGACGAAGGGAGGAGGTTAGCCTTAACCGCCTTGCACGGATATTAACGTAATGATGATTTTACCCCTCAACACATGCCCTACTGATAATATTTGCGAAGGTTGTCCGCGTTCCAAGTCCGGGGAATGGACTTCCCATCCAGATCCTGCAGCTTGTAGGTTCCTGGTCCAATAATCTCCGTTATTTGATACGGGCCCTCCCAATTTGGCACCAGTTTTCCCTGCTCCAGAGGTTTGGATACAGAAGCTTTCCGGAGGACAAGGTCGCCAGGTAGGAAAGCTTTCCCCTTGACCCGGGAGGCATGGTACCGAGCCACCCTCTGTTGATAAGCAGCCGTCCTGATTCGGGCCTTTTCTCTGACTTCTTCTACCAAGTCGAGGTTGGTGCGGAGTTGCTCGTCGCTGGCTTCCTCCGAATAATTCTCCACCCGCAATGATGGGAGGCCTATTTCCACAGGGATGACAGCCTCTATGCCAAAAGCCATTCGGAATGGAGTCTCGCCGGTCGGGATTCTCGGGGTAGTTCGGTAGGCCCACAAGACATGATGTAGCTCGTCGGCCGACCTGGTTTGCCCATCGGGCTTAGCCGGTGCGTTTCCTTCAATCTTGAGGAAAAAGTGACCAAAGGGCGTCAGTAAACCACAAGTCGCTCACAATCGAGGCGGAAACAACAACAAGGTCACACAAGGAAAACGCCTAAGTGGAAACGGAAAATCCGTTTATTAAGAAACGTCTGACTAACGTCTAAAAGATGAAATACATGAATGGCCCCTAAGGATCGGGAGCCGCACCAGCTTTGGAGGAACCCTCAGTAGCACCTACAGAAGCACGGCTAGATTCGCCCTTCTCTGACATTTTTGCCCCCTCTGCGGCAGTGTGTGACCGTCCCTCAGAAACTGCAGCTCCGCTGGGACCAGGGATGCTGCCAAGTTCGGCATCAGAAACATCAATATATTCATCTTCATCTTCTTCTTCAGACTCACCATTTTTGGGGCTTTCAACACTCAGGAAAGAAAGATCCCATTCCGGGTGCCCACTGAGTATCCTCTGTTTGCACTCCTCCATCCCGTGATGGAAGGCGTCAACGCTGATAGAGTCTTGCCTCCCCCTGAGTATGGCGTGCTGCGTCTTGGCCTCCGCCGTCTGTTTCTCAGCCTCAATCACCTGGGCCTTCAGGATGACGTTTTTCTCCTCGAGCTCGCTAGCCCGCATCTCGAGCTCCGAGCTCCTATTTCGAGTGGACGCGAGCTCACCTTGAAGAGCCCGAACCTCCGACTCCACCTTCGCCATCTGAAAAATCCAAAATCAAATCGGCATCACAAGAAACCAATAGAAAAAGCCAAAAGGGGGGGGGGAGAATGAGGTCGTACCTCCTCCTCTCGTTTGGCCAACCTCTTGGCCAACTCCTCAGCCTCACGTCTGGCTCTTGTCCTATCAGCCCCGATCAGCTCAACTCTCTCCTGCAGACTGCCGATCTTCAACTGCTTGGCTCCGATTGCCTCCTGAGCTTGGGTTAGCTCGTCGCTCACCCGAGTTATCACCCCTTGTTGCCACTTAGCGCCCTCTTTCAAATGGGCAATCTCGTTATCGCGGCGCTTCAGTCGCTCCTCCACCTCGCCAAGCATCCTGGTTAAACGCTTCCTCTCGTCTGCAGCTTCCCTCCCCAGCCGACCTATGCTCTCATTATGTTCTTTCTGCATCGCCTTCACCTCCGCGGAATGCTTCGATTCGATTCTGACCAACTCCAAACACGCATTGTTGTTTTTCGCCAGGAGTTCCTGCAACTCTTTCGCCCTGCGCCTCTGCTTGGACACCTCGGCCAGGGCGACCTGATGTGCCGCCCTTGCCCCCTTCAAGTTCCTGTCCATCGTGTCCATTAGCTCTTCAAACTGCTCGGACACCTTCAGCCGCGACTGGAGCTCGACATTCTCCCTTCGGGCCTGGACACTGGCCCCCGTCGCCAAACTCAAGCGCCAGCAAATCGCCCGGGAAAGCAAAACGCTCTGCAAAGGCAAAAATTGAATAAGAGTCCATGATGGGGTCAATCGAGAAACATCTATCGCACAAGAAAAGTAACTCACCCGCGAGGCATAGGCCCGGGTCATCCTCATCAAGGTTGTGTTATCGATGTCGGGAAGAAGATGGATACTCTCTGCCACGCCTTGCTGCCCAAACGCAGCATCGACCAGCCCCAGGTCGGCGAATTTGTCCGCCGAGGGATCCGCACCCGGGTACAGGGCCGACCTGATCATGGCGGAAAATGCCTCCTCAATATCGACATCCAAGCCACTGAGTTGGCCAATCCCGCCCGAAGGGCCGGCCTGGGCAGCCCCCGTCTGAGAGGCCTTCAACCTCCCAGCCTCCTCTACCAAGGCCCTGGCTTGAGTTCCTTCAGATAATTCGGCTAGCCCAAGAGCCAGTTTCCCCAAAACCTTTCTCGAAGAAGCTCCCAATGCGGAGCTCCCGCCTTGCTGCGTCTCCTCCTTCGATGCCCCTTCCTCGGCAACCACCATTTGTGTCTCCGCCGCCGGGCCCTCCGAGATCCCGGCCTGTTCCGCCACTTGCGTCTCCTCCGCAGGCTCCCCGAAGCCTCAGTCTGATCTGCCTCACTGCTATCGGACCCCCCTGCGGAAGGACCAAGAGAGGGCTCCCCTTGAACCTCCCCGGCTGCGGCCGCCACTTCTTCCTCTCCTGCTGGAGCCGGTGGCGATCCTGCGGGGACGGCAGCCTCCTCAGCAACAATCCCCTCTTCTAAATCCACCGCTGTTTCCTCTTTCAGGGGAGATGCGGTCGGATGAGCCATCGGAGCCTCATCTGAGCTGTCCGATATCTCCAACACGAGAGGGTCGAGGCCATAACCGCCCTCCCCGGGCTCTCCTTCGCCCCCGGCGCTTCTGCCACGACTGCCCTGGCATCCGGCGGACTCCTCGCGGAAGCATGAGCCCTTTTTACGGGCCGGCCACTATCCGCGCCGCTACCTTCCCCGGGGCGTTTTCCTCTCTTCCTCTTGGAAAGGTTCGACAACGCCGACCTTGCGGCTGCCACATCAGAGCACACATGCTCAGAATCAAGCACACTAATCGAGAAAGATACACGGCACGAAAGGGACTCACCTTGCGGGTCCAGGGGGCTGAGCCCGGCTGCGAAAAGGGCCCCCTCCGATAGCAGGTCGTTAGCCGAAAACACCTGCCCGTTGCGGAGGACGTCCAAGTCCTTCTCCTCCTGCGCCGACAGAGCCAGATGTGTCTCCACATCCCTTGCAACTTCCCCCCATCGCCGAGGGAAATCGGAACCGACATTCCCCTCCGCGATAACAAACCGGCTCTTCCACCCCTTGATGGAAGAGGGCTTATCCGCGATAACGTTGAAGGATCTCCGGGGCCCGATATAGGGCCACTCCGACTTCCTCCCAGGAATCAGGTGGTAACAAGTGCGGAAAAGGGGAAGAGTGGCTATGATCCGAATCTGGTGGTACATCAAGATGAATACGATGATATTCCGCCAACTGTTCGGAGCCACCATTGACGGGCTGATATTGTAATGGGTCATGATCTCCTTCACCAGGGGGTGGAGAGGAAAACGAAGACCCGCCTTCAAACTATCCTCGTAGATGAAGACCCCGGACTCTAGATCTCGAGTAACTCTATCATCGGGCTCCGGCGCCCGTAGGACGACGTCCAAGGGCAAGCCATATCGCTGATGAATCCTCCCCAGGTCCTCAGCAACGATCTCGGAGGCCACATCGTCGGGGCTCATCGCCATTGAAAGGGGCACCAAATGAAAACAATAAGCGTCGAGGAAGATGAAGGCCAGAACCCTTTTTGAAAGCAAAACAAGAAGACGCCGAGCGCACACGCACACATATATATACGCAGTGCGGCCGTCACTTCGCTTCTCCGCCAAGAAAGCCGCCCTGAAGAGGCAGGGCGTCCCATCCAGGCGTCCGGAATCACCTCGATAAACACCCGATCGATCGGGTTTCGAAGCGTGGCGCGATCTTAACCGTCACTCGTGGAGGAGCCTTAGCCCCGAAGGCTGGGTGGCCCCATCGCATTAATTAGGGCATCATTGCGCGAGCAGTCAAAACCAAGACGTCCCATCTGGAACGCGCCATTCGAACTTGTACTCCCTATGCTCGAACCTACGCTTCGAACTAGGGAGTGGAGGGCATGTGTTGAGGGGTAAAATCGTTATTACGTTAATATCCGTGCGAGGTGGTTAAGGCTAACCTCCTTCCTTCGTCCCATCCGGGCTTCCATAGCTCGGCCCTTCCGGGCTTCCATAGCTCGGCCCTCCGGGCTTCCATAGCTCGGCCCTTCCGGGCTTCCATAGCTCGGCCCCTTCGGGCTTCCATAGCTCGGCCCCTTCGGGCTTCCATAGCTCGGCCCCTCCGGGCTTCCGTAGCTCGGTCCCTTTGGGCTTCCATAGCTCGGCTCCTTTCGGGCTTCCATAGCTCGGCCCTTCCGGGCTTCCATAGCTCGACCCTTCCGGGCTTCCATAGCTCAGCCCTTCGGGCTTCCATAGCTCGATCCCTCCAGGCTTCCATAGCTCGATCCCTCCGGGCTCCCATAGCTCGGCCCCTCCGGGCTTCCATAGATCGGCTCCTTCCGAGCCTCAGTAGCTCGGCTTCATTCGCGATCTGCAACCCAACACTTACCTCCGCGGAACCTGACGCGGGAGAGCCCTAGCCTATCAGAACGACACCCTAGACAAAGAATCATGTCGGGACGTGGCCTAAAGCCTATCATAACCGCCCTGGGCCTACTCAACCAGATCTCGAGGCATTAAGGAGCTCTCCCAGTCGTCAATCTCTGAACAAACAAGATACGGATTCTAATGGCCCCACAACGGCCTGATTCTGTCCGTCTCCGTATCGTAACAACCTCCGAACCTTCCAGAAGGCGCTCAAGACCCAAACAACAGTCTATAAATATCAGTCTCACAGATTCCCCCAGGTACGCAACTCTGTACGCAACTCTGTACGCACACTTGCGCGCTTGCGCCCCCACTCTCACTCTCCTGCTCTTGCCGGTAGCTCTTCGGTGCTCCTGCTCTCTGGAGCCTCCGATTGGCCGCCCCCGGAGAGGTCTCTCGGAGAGATCCACCTCCCCACTGTCTGGTTGATCGCTGATTTCTTCTCCACTGACTTGAGCATCGGAGGGTCTTCCGCGGAGGGCCATCCTCGGCGTCCCCCCGCGCGTGGACTTCTTTTTGCAGGTCCGCCACCCTCTTCCTGGAGATGACCGCGCCCGAGTCGGAGGACGGATCCCGGCGGCAACAGTATGCAAAACCTATTTGAAAATTGGTTTCATGACTCTGGGTTTCATTCTAGAAAACGTGTGACAGCTATGGACCGAAGAGTAGTCATCATTTCATTTGATGAATTATATGAAAATTTATGCCGGTATGCAACTATCTTGTTTAGCTTGGCATGCGGTTGATGTATAAATTAGAAAATGCATTTTACATGATTTCACTATATGTTGCTTGTATTTTATCTAGATCTATTATTTTGGCCGTATTGACGTTATGTTGCCTTGATCAAGTGAGTGTTATATCATCTTGGTCATTTTGGTATTATGTCTCTTTATTGATGTTAGTATTATCTTGTCTTAGTCATATTGGTTTACATTTTAGGATTCTTATATATGGAGTTCTTGTTAACTCTTAACCCATCCATGTCTTATGGTAGTGTTTGGATGCCCTATTCCTGGTTGGAATAGGGCCTTATTCCATGCTATTCCCTCAAACAGGCATAAAAAAGGTGGTGGGCCCTCTAGAAACTGGTATTCTGATCAAACGTCCTTATTTTAGAATTCATATTTTATGCTCCCTCATGGAATAGCCCTATTTTCTTACCGTATTTCAAGGGCAGTGGCTAAAAAAATATTTGACTATTACCCCTTCTATCGAAAAAATCATGATATTAAATATAAAGAAGGAAAAGATGTAGTCTTGGCTAACCGTTACTAATATATGTACATAACAATATCCACTGCAAAAAGGTAATGGTATAATCCACTTTTCTTTTGCTAACCATTACTAATATATATACATAACATGCAAACTTTTAATAGATCATAATAATAAATTAATTAATAAAAATAATTTATTTAAGTAATTATATTAATAAATAAATTGATAATCCATTTTTCTTATCATTTGGTTAGGGGTATTTTTAAGATTTCTAAAAATCTTCATCTATTCCTAATGGAATACATATTTAATCTCACATCATCCAAACACCATTTGGAATAACACTGCATTAATTGCACTGGAATAAGGTGAAATATTAGATTTCAAACCAAACAGAAATCTGAAATAACAAGAGAAATAAACTATTCCTAGGGAATTCGTATTCCTATTCCTGTAAGGGCAGTATTTGGATGCCCTATTCCTGCCTAGAATAGAAACTTATTCCACTCTATTCCCCCAAACACGTGAGAAAAAGGAAGTGGGCCCCCCAGAATAACGTATTCTCGTCAATCACTGTATTCTCGTTTTCCTATTCCTGGGAACCCCATGGAATAGGCGTATTCGCGCTTACCCTATTCGAAGGGTATCGGTGGAAATAAAAAAAGAGGGAAAACGAGACCCGACTACCTACCATCGAAGATAGGGTTTGAGGAGCAGCGATCTCTGCAGCTCTTCGAGTACCTGCTATTGGAGATCTAGGGTTTGAGGAGCGGTGATCTCAGTGACAACCCGAGTACCTACCATCAAAGAGGGAAGAGGAGACAAATGAGTACCTGCCATTACTATTGAAGCATAAGATAGTTCGGGATAAAGGTAAGCCCTCTAGCTACCAATCGCTCACAGTTTGTGCCATAATTTTATTCTCTTCCTTTTAGTATTCTCGATTTTGGTAGTAGGCTTTTATTTTTAAAAAAATTAAATTTTTACTCATAATTGCTATGACCGTTGCTTCTGTTTTATTTTGGTGTTATCTTTTTTTTTTATGAAATGGATTTCGCCTTCTTCCGCCCTTTTTTCTTTCCTTTTTTTGCAAAGAAAAGGCTTGGATTGGGGTTTGATGATGATTAAGTTTGCAACCAATGATAAAGGTATGTTACATGAGGTGAAACAATTTCCTTCTGAGAATTTTAACATGAAAGATATGGGTGGTGCCTCTTATATCATTGGCATTAAAATTCAGAGAGACAGACTTCGAGGTATTTTAGGTCTATCTCAAGACACCTATATCAACAAAATCTTAGAGAGATTTTGGATGAAAGATTGTTCACCGAATATAGCTTCCATAGTCAAGGATGACCGATTCAATTTGAATCAGTGCCCAAGGAATGACCTTGAGAAGGAGAAAATGAAAAACATTCCTTATGCCTCAGCTATTGGTAGCTTGATGTATGCTCAGGTCTGTACAAGGCCTAACATAGCATTTGCAGTTGGAATGTTGGAAAGATATCAGAGTAATCCAGATTTAGACCACTGGAGAGCTGCTGAAAGGTCATGAGGTACATATCTGACTGCTACCTCTACTATATATATGCAAGCAGAATTCATTGCTGGTTTTGAGGCTATATTGCATGGTGTATGATTGAAGAGTTTCATCTTAGGGCTTAGAATTGTTGATTCTATTGCTAGGCCAATTAAATTGTACTATAACAATTCAACTGTTGTATTTTTGGCTAAAAACCACAAGAGTGTTAGTCGAAGTAAACACATCGACATTAAGTATTTAGCCATAAGAGAACGTGTTAAAAAAAATAAAGTGGTCATAGAACATGTTAGCATTGAATTGATGATAGCTGATCCTTGACTAAAGGCATGCCAATTAAGAATTTTAAGGATCATATGGTACGAATGAGAGTTGGTCCCGTGACATAATTTAATTGTATGGACAACTACTTGTACAATGAAACTCTTTATGGTTGTGATATTTTTTTCACATTTAGTTATTTAGTGTACACATTTATTTTGTGATGAGCATCATTAAGTTGACCTAGAATAAACATAGGGTTTATTCATTAAGTTATATGGGTTTATGTTTGGGAAATATAATACATTATGATACATAGTAAATAATACTCGGTTTTAAGAGGACCTATTGCCATGATTCATGTATTCTGTTTCTTAATATAGTAATAGAATATATGGACCAAGTGGAAGAATATTGGTTTTTTCTCCATTAAGCGTATTGGTGAGATACGATTAAGGTGGTCCTATATTCGATATCGGATTACGTGAATTTAAAATTTGAATCCATGATTAAGATAAGCATCCTACAACCATATCCATTTGAAGCACTATCACACTCTGTGATGGACAGATAAGGCATAAAGAAATATAAAATGGGAAGGTCCTTGCGTCTGGTTTCTATGAGAAAGTTTACACCATCACTAAGAGAGACTATAATATGTGGAAGAGCCTTACCCTCATATGGAAGAAAAGTCAACCTATTTTTCGTGAAGCAATGACTGGAGTTATTTATGTATCGATCATGTTTTATATTATTTTTTATGATAAATATATTGATCATATATTGCCACATATATAATAAGGATCAATATATTAATTTTAGTCTATCAGATCTCATTGAAGAAATCATTATTATCGAGGAAAAGCCTTTGAAGGAAGGTGAGGTTTCCTATGGAAGGAGAGAGCGAGCCCTCCAATCCCCTCGAACTGAGGTCCAAGGCAGAGACTCTTTGCTGGTGCCTTCTGCTGCAAGTGAGCTCAGAACTCCAGAATGGCCGAGTTATTTGTCCTTCGAATGGAAGCAGAGAAACATAGTCGGTCTTATTCCCAAAGCGATTAGCTCCCGTGGCTTTGACCCCTGACAACGCCAGTAAGCATTAGAAGGAACAGAGCAAGAATAAGATCAAACCTGTCTTCAGTATCTGTTCAGGTTTCATGCTTTCTTGCAGCGTAGAAGAGAAATTATACAGTCCTGGTTAAGAAACATCATGGAGAGGTAGTAATTGGCAAATCAAACTTTACAAAAACTCAAGTTTCGTCAGGTTTCTAGTTTTTCCATACCTAGCCTTTTAATGGTGTCAACAGAGAACCTCGAAATCCAACGTTTTGGCCCTGGAACTAAATGCTGCTTGCTTGGTCTTGAATGCATCAACCATTATATGAATAGGAGTTATAATTGCGGTCGGACATCCTACATGAATGCTCATTATTTTTGGTTTATTATAGTGAATTTGACATGCGTTGAAACCTGGTGCTGCTTTATAGGCTATAGCTTGCTTGGTCATAAATGCGCCCATCTTTTATGACTAAGGGTTATGATTGTGGTTGACATTCTCTTCGATTTTTTCTACACGAATTAACTTTTAGACTTAGCGCTGTTTTCTTCCTGCGAACGTGGCAAAAGTTGAAAGAGATGAGCAAGAAGCTAGAATTTGCTTACACTGAATCGTCAGCGCCAACATCACAAAGGAAAGAGTGTCATGAATTCATTGGGACTTCAGGTCAGAAGGTCGTGAGTTCCACTCCCACCGTATATTATCTCAGACCACACAATAATTGCATATTTCAGTTACTATTGAATAAATGTTGGATCATTCTGTCACTACAGAAAAAGTCTACATCTATAATAAACAAATTTTAAATCTCTACACCGAACTCAAGATTTCAACATCAACGCATCTGATCAATTAAAACATGACATTTGAACACTGAAACAGGAGAGAGAACACTGAAGCCTGCTTAACTAATGACCAGAAACAGTGAAAGAGCTTTTCTTCTTCTGCTTTGAAAACCATGAATCATATATTATCAACAGTTTCTAGAGTCCGTTCCAAAGCACTTGTGCTGTAGACGTCTGCATCGTTACAAAAGTAGAGAGGCCACCCTCATAAATTAACAGGGTCTACCTAGGTAATGATCTACAAGATTATATTGTAATATTTATATCATTAATGAGGCAGACTATCTTTTAATTGTACTAAACTACTTCATAATTTAACCATAACTTTTTATCCAAGATTTAATTGAAGTGATTTAGCTGGTGTTATAAATCTGACCCGTTATCAAATATAGTGGAAGTATTTGAGTTTCAAATTTAATCCATGCCAACAAGGACAAAGTTATCTTTCATAGGGATATGTGTAGGGCTACTTGTTAAAGCTATCCGTTTACTCTTTTTTTTTTCTTTTGAGATTGTTGAACATAAAATTTGATGTATAAGGATCTAAAAATGCCAGACAGAAGTTGTGTTTAATTTGAGTTCCTTAGTTCTATATATTCTGGTGCTCTATATGTATCTAAAACTTTGCATAACTAATATAGGATTAAATGCATATCAACATAGATCCTTATATACTCAATCATTTTAAGCCTCTAATATCCAAGCTTAGAGTCTGAAGCTAGTCAAATACAACTATAAAAAAAGATTTTAGATTCAAAATTTCCATTTATAATGAAAAATATATGCAATAGGGAATAACATATATTGAGACATACACAATTACAACATTTATTATATTTTTTTTAGTACACTACAGTAAAATTTATGTTTAACAACTCTTTTTTCCCAACGCTTAAGGGCGGGTGGAAAATTCATGGGCCTTCTGAAGCCCACTGGACCCCCCCAACCTTCTGAAGCTAGGTTTACACCCCCCCCCCCGCCGGCCTTCTGAAGCTAGGTTTACACCCCCACCCCCCTCCCACCCCCGGCCTTCTGAAGCTAGGTTTACTCGCTCGCCCCCGCCCCCCTCCCGGCCTTCTGAAGCTAGGTTTACTGGCCCCACCCCCCCCCCCCCCCCCTTCGGCAGGCTCCTTCTCCCCTAGATGCTAGGTTTACCTCTGATCCCCACCCCCGTCGGCAGGTTCCTTCTCTGATCCCCCCCCCAAGCTAGGTTTAACTCTGATCCCCCCAAGCTATTCGCTTCGGGATCTACTGAGAACAAGATGAAAGGCAGTGGAAGAGCAGAGAGGAGATCGGATCTCGCTTGGTTTGATTTGAGGTAGGCTTGGGTCAGTCCCTGGCGTGAAAGATGGTAGAGTCCGGGCCTTGGACTCCTGGGCAGGTGCGTGTTTCATTCTTTGCCTTGTTCCTTCTTATTCTCCCTCAATACGTTGATGGTTTCTTTTGGTTGGTTCTCATTGCTACTGTTTCGAGATTTAGCCCTAGCATTCAGGAGGGATCTTGTTTTGAATTTTTGTTTGTTCTTTGGATCTTTATTTCTTTCTTTGTGTCAATGATGGATTGTACGGATGAGTCCATCGGAAGAAGAATTGGAACGTCCACTTGAGCAAGAAATCGAAAAAACTAATAAGAAGAAGAAAAAGAAAAAGAAAAGAAGGAATCGGAAGGAATCTATTTTTCATCCAGCAGGTGGGACGAAACTTTATTGCAGAGGATGGATTAAAGTGCGTGACAAAGCAAAGAGGGAAGCGCCTGGTGCCTGAGTTAGGTGCTTGAATTGATCGGCTCTTTAGATATGACACAATGGCAGCATGATCTTGAAGGGTCAATGCCTAAATATACCACCTGCTTAGGACTACGGGTTGTATTATGTCATTGGAATTGAGGCTCAGATGGGAGTGTTGTATTATGCCATTGGAGATTATTCCGAGTCTTATGCCTCCTTCCAGAATTCAATCACAAAGCTTCGTGCATGTGGGAAGAAAAGGTCTGCCTTCGTTGGCATTTCTTTGAACCAAATGGGGCTAGCTTGTGTGCAACTAAATGAAATAAATGAAGCTGCAGAGTTGTTTGAGGAAGCTAAGAGCATTTTGGAGTGAGAATATGGACCATATCATCCAGATACACTGGGAGTATACAACAATCTAGCAGGGACCTATGATGCATTAGGAAGGTATACTTTGTTTGATCTCATGCATTAGATATGCTTCTGAATGATTTAAGATGCTATTTTTTTTTTTTTTTTTTGCTCAAAACTAATAATTCCATTTACCATACATAGCCTGGTCAACCAATAGTAATTTCGCATGAATCTACATGCTACAGTGCACTTTCTGCATCCCATCATTTTAGGATAATTTTAGTACTATAACAATTAAGTTTCTTCCCTGAAATAACCTGATAATATAATGAACTAATTTAATAATCAAATGCATTCTAGTTTCCTCTCTCTATATATGAGCGAATCAAATGCATTTGACTTAATGAATGTAGAAACTAGTTGTGGGGCTTGTTCTGTAAGCAAGAAGCATGTGGATTGTTTAGATGCTATTTTATTTGTTACCTTCTTTTGTTAGGTGTAGCTATGATGATTTTAAATAACCGGCAAGCAGTTATCACTCATTAAAGTTTTAAACTAAATGAAGCACAGTTTATCATCATTTTGATATTTGAAGAACTCCAAGCTTTTGTCATGTTGCTAACTTGCTTCATCTAACCATCTTATTGTGCCTAGTGCCCTATCTATTTTCCCCATGAAATTTATATTCATATCGTACCAAGGGAATTCATGTCATTTTTAGTAATTCGAATTATACCTTTGTGCATCATGAATCTGTCTTTATGCTTGCATCAGTGCTTGAGAATATCAAATATCAGAACAGTGATGTTTTCAAAATAAATTGGTACTAATTTATTTTCCATCTGCAGATACTTCCTAGTGTTCCATGGTACCAAGAACGCCTTCTCCATAACACTTCTCTTGGCTCTTTGATGGTTGTAATACTAATAAGGACTGTGAAGTACAACCTCTCCAAGCTGCGGGTAAGGCATAAGATGCTCTGTTTACTTTCCCACGTGGCCTCTTTCTTCTCCATTATCCTTGGGAAGATAGTGGCAAACTGTTGACGATGGCAACTTGTTAAATTTAGATATCCAGTAAAAAATGTTACTTCCAGTAAACTGAGAGAAATATCACTTTTTTGAGTTCCTGGACACAAAAATATATGCAACTTCCTCGGTATCTAGTCTAAAATATTTTAGTAGGTCAAATTCATGATACAGTTTGTGGCACCTGGTCCTTTTTTGTGTTCTTTGTTCTAAGTAGTTCTGGTACTTATGGATATTTGAACATAAACTGCATGACAATCCTTGATGCTCTAGAAGTGAAATGTCATGTTTTGTGAGCAATATGCCAACTCTACCTACAGGTACATGAGTGTCTGATCAGGGGACACTTGAGGTGCAACTTTTGGCCCTACAACTGTCAATCTAGTCAAATGTGAAACAATTTTTGTTTAGGGTGTGCAGAAACTTTTTTCTCGTTATAAAATTCTTCTCTATTATACTATAACATAAAATAGTCATATAACAAATAGCACCGCAGAACAGTCAATTCATTTGATTGTTGCAACTCTCTGCGTGCTTGCTTGGTATAATATGCTTGTGTCTCGGTGCCCCTTCTCATAGGCTGACGCATTTTGCTCTGAATATCCAGGTCAAAAATCTTTTTTTCTTGTATCTCTCTGCATGCTTGCTTGGTATGAAATGCTTTTGTCCCAGTGGCCCTCTGCCATGGATCTCATAGGCTGACGCATTATGCTTTGAGCATCTAGGAAAAAAATCTGGTTACACTGCTAGCAAACTTTACTTACCTGAACCATGTCTAATAATTTCATGCAACTCTTCTGTGCAAATTTGTTTTTTATTGAAACTCCAAGACCAACTAAATTGGAAACCTTAATTCATTATTCTAACTTGATAACCCGTGGAATATAAACAGGATATCTACCTGCATATAAATTGTCTTGCAATATTGGCAAATATGGCTCCTCATGTTCATAGGTTAAGTGCTTATGCTTCACAGAGGCTGGTTAGCCTTTTTGACATGCTCGCTCGCAAGTATGTTCCTTTCTTTTAGCCTTCATTTAAAACAGCTTGTTTAGGAATTTTATGTGGCTAAGATTCTTCATTTTTGCTTCATGGTTTCACTTTTTGTGTAAGAAGTAATTAATTTTTATTTCGGTTTTCATTCTTTTAAAGGTATACCAACTTAGCTGAGTTAAAAAATGACAAATTTCAAATATGTGCTACCAATCAAGTTGATGGGGGCAGCATAGCAGAAGATATGGTACTTTTCTCGGTCCTATCCTTATCAATTTCTTAGTATGTAAGCCAGAGCAATGTTGTCACAATTTGCATACTTGTGTATATTTACTAACAGCAGTTACATTTATTGCAGTCAATAGAGCTTCAAATTTATACTGATTTCCTAAGAATTGTACTGGAGATTCTTAATGCAATTCTCTTGTTTATCTTTAGTTGTGCTCTATATCACTGCTGCCATGACATCTTGTTTTAACCTTGCTTAATGTTAAGACCGGTAGAAAAGTAAAAAATTTTAACCTGTTTAACATAAACTGCATATATGTGGCCAATCCAAACAATGAAATTGTGTTTAAAAAATGGAAAGCTAGGAGGCAATGCAAGATAAGGTTGAAGAGAGAATTTACATGAGATGGCAATTACCAGAATATGTTGAGCATGCTCATTGAAACTTTTTTTCCCTCTTGAACTTGATATTGCCAATTTAAACGAGGACTATAACATAGTAAAAACACTTTCTTGACATCTTTCTTTGTACATATAAAAAGTAAGCACATTGTTAAACAAATTAAAATAGAAACTGATGATCAAATTCCATGCATCAATATGTATTAACCTCATATCTATTAGTGTTTGTGATAGCATATCTAGTGAAAGTTTGAAATATTGTGATGCACATAAAGCTTGCAAAGATGGTTGACATTATTTTTCCTTTTTTATCATATCTACAGAGCAATTTCTTTGCAAGTTAAATAATTCATTATAAAAATTTCAATAGATCATGTATGTCTATGCAACATGCTCTACCATATTCAAGATGCCTGGTTTTCTGAATTCTCTTAGCCATGTGCTGTGATGGCACATATATAATTCTTGCATGGCATGCAGATAGGTTGGAGTTTGCTTTTCCTCTGATGCAGGCTATGTAACCTTTTTTTTTTTTGTTCCAAGAAATGTTTCAGCTGGGGATTTGAAAGCACGGAGATGTGGCTTCTTGAGTCGAATATTTAGACGAAAGAAGGAATATGACTGATATGCAATCTAAAATCCAGAATATTTGTAAAAGAGTACCATCACAGTCTACAAATTGATGATCTTCAGACATTGTTTACTGTGGTGATTCATCAGTTGTACATGCTATCATATTCAAATCTAGGGTGATTCCTTATAGTTAAAGTTCCTTTCTCATTGTATAAACCAAATTATTCTTGGTAGATGTTATCAAATCTGTTGCAGAAAATTTTTTTTGAATCCTTTTTCTCTGTGTTATTAATGCTCTAATGGTTGATATTCTAGCGAAAATGGTGGGCTCTGATATTGGGTTTTTCTTTCAGTAAATTCCTGATGGTTATCATATCCAATTCTTCATCAACGGGTGTTGCCAATCTGTTGATGTAGGGATATTCTATTTTTTTTTTTTTTGTCATCTTGCTTTAGTTGGGTTGGTACTTGATTGTTAAGCCTAGACAACCCATAAGTCTTAATCCAGAGATATGGTAGGTTGAGGTCCCAAATTTAGGTTATGTTACCAGCCATTATAAATATGAAATTGATAAAAAAAATGTTTGTTATATAGATGAGCAGTATCCCTGAGCTGCATTAGTTTTTGGGAATAGAGAGTTGAGACAAGAAGACTAAATATGAATTTTCCTAATTAAAATTTATTTACAATTTTTGATAAATAATATTTAATTGTGGGGGGCTGGGGGGTTGGGGGTGCGGGGAACTGGGTGCCAGGTGGGGCATGGGGCGTGGCGAGGAACTGGGCCCGGGAGAGGGGGGGGGGGACTGGGCCCGGGAGGGAGAAGGGGGGGGGGGGGGGGGGGGGGGGGGGGGGGGGCGGGGTGGCGGGTGGGGGAAATATAATAACGTTGCCGACGCTTTTTAAAGCGTCAGCAAACTATAATCTGTCAATGCTTTTTTAAGCGTCGGCACTTTTACTGATGCTTTAGAAAGCGTCGGTAAACTTTTTTCCACCCCTTTCTTTGGTAAACTTTTTTTTCACCCCTTTCCTAACAACGCTTTTACAAGCGTCAAAAGGCTATATTCCGACGCTAAAAAAGCGTCGAGAAATAGCTTTAAAAGCATCGTTATTCCTTGTATTTACTGTAGTGGTAACAGCTATTAGAGTACAAACGACAAACTCAAAGCTCAAGTTGCAAAGAAGTTTAACACTAGGAAATAGGTTCACAACAATAAACATCACATCTTGATATTTATTAGAGGTAAGATACTAAGATGAGACTAACTTCCATTTAAGCTTCACCGGGGGCACACAAAATTACAACATTTATTACACTGGGAAATAGGTTTAGAACAACAAAATATTATAGCTAGACATTTATTAGAGGTAAGATATTAAATGTGATTTCCAAGGCCTCAAGGAATGGGCCCTTGGAGGTTATTGTCGTTCAAATAGAGTTCAGCCAATAGAGTGAGATTGCTTAGAGAGAATGGAATCTGCCCATCAAATCTGTTGCCAGACAAGCCCAACTTCTGCATCCTTGTAAGCTTCCCAATGCTTTCTGGTATGGTACCAGTGAAAAGGTTATTGTCGAAAGAGAGAAAGTATAGGTTGGCCAGGTTTCCAATTTCATGAGGGATTCTCCCTGATATATGGTAGTTTTCCCCGAATAGCAATGCTTCGAGCTGTGAAGAGAGGTTGACTACGGAAGTGGGCAGCATGCCCCCTAACAAATTGCCATAGAGTGATAGTATCTTTAAATTGCTGCAGTTTGTCAAAGAGTCAAGAAATTCCCATCCCTCCACATCTCCTGCTTCTAGCTGATTGATTTCTGCATTAAAAAAGTAAAGGTCTGCTAGCTTTCCTATATCAGATGGCACCCTTCCACTAAAATGGTTTTGTGAAACGTCAATGTATTCAAGCCTCGAAGCATTTGCTAACGTGGCTGGAATGGGTCCATCAAACTGGTTGACATCCAATAGAAGGCACCGAAGGTTAGGAAGAGTATTTCCGATATCTGATGAAATTCTTCCTCGTAGATTGTTGATAGCCACAGAGAAGAACTGCAGAGATGAGATGTTGTAAAGATCGCTAGGTATTGTACCGGTCAAATTATTGACAGTCACCCGAAAATATTTTAGGGTTGTGAGGCGGCCGATGTCATCCGGGATGCTTCCAACCAGATGATTGAAGAGGAGGGAGAGTCGGGTGAGTGATGATAGGTTACCGATGGAAGGTGGAATACCCCCCGTCAATTCGTTGTTGCCGAGATATAGCTCGGCAAGTTTCGTAAGAGAGGAGATGCCCGCTGGAATCCTGCCGGTGAGCTGATTGGAGCTCAAGTCGAGACTTCTAAGCTCAGAGCAGGAGGTCAGGTTGGAAGGGAAGCCACCATGGAATGGATTGACACTCAGGTTGAGATATTTCAGCCGCCGCAAACGGCCCAACTCCGGCGGAATCTCACCGGAGAAACCATTATCATCCAAGGCAAGTCTCCCAAGGAAGGTGAGGTTTCCCATGGAAGGAGAGAGCGAGCCTTCCAATCCCCACGAGCTGAGATCCAAGGCGGAGACTCTCTGCTGGTGCCTCCTGCTGCATGTGACCCCCGACCATTCGCAGAAATGGACGGAGTCGTTCCACGATCTGAGAAGTCTAGAGGGGTCGCGAGTTATTCGACCTTTGAAAGCAAGCAGGGATCGGTGGTCCGTCTCGTTTCCGAACCGAATGGCTCGCGTGGCGTCGACTCCGGATGGCGCCGCCAGTAAGCGTGAGAAGAACCAGAGCAATAAGAACAAGATCAACGCCGTGTTCAATATGCGTTCAGGTTTCATCTTTCCTCGTAGAAGAGAGATCACGCTGCCCTGCTGCTTAAGAAAGAAACACCGTTCATGAGAAGAAGAAGAGAGCAGCAAGTGTCTAATTAAAATTTAAGAAAATCTCAAGGTTCTCCTGGTTTCGAGTTTTCTCCATACCTGATTTGTTTTCAGCTTTGTCAGCAGAGAAGAAAAGCGTTCTGGACTTGAATGGAGAAAAACAGAGCCTCACCTTCCAGCGCTCTGGCCTGGAACTACTTGAAGCTTGTTTCGTCGCAAACGTAGCAACCTTCATCAATTAATGGATAGGTAAATGTCTTTTTTTTTTTAATTAATAATAGCAGGTGTCATCAGCACCTAATGAATACAGTCCGCATCAGCCTCCAAATAAGTCCATAGTTCAGACGGAAAATTTCAAAGGCTAAGAGAGAAGTCCTGCGAGGAAAATGCATGTGAATTTGACGGTCACACATTTTCTAGAATGAGACCTTTTTGAAAATATGCACACACTTTTTGAAAAATATGCAAAACCTTTTTGAAAATTCGTTTCATGACTCTGGGTTTCATTCTAAAAAAAAGTGTGATGTCAGCATTATGTTGTCTTGGTCATATTATTGATGTTAGTATTACGTTGGTAGTATACTATAATAGCTATCAGTTCGCAGATTCTTTGGCCATGATTTAGATGAGGAGTCTTGTTCCTGGTAACTCTTTCATTCTGGATCAGTTTCTTCACCTTTGTTGAATTTAATACGATATTCACAGGTGGAAACAAATAAGTGGAAACAAATAAACTATGTGATACAAGTTGGCAGAATTCTTTGTGATTAACATACATGGATCCAACCAATACAATTGATATTTAATTATTTGTGCTTCTAAACGTTGCACTTGAGGAATGCTACTATTGGCATTATGCAGTTGCTACATAATTGATTCAAAAATCTTATCAAAAAGTTGAGTGGTGCCTAATAAGGTATGCTAATTAGTTAGACACTGTCAAAATGTTCTTTGTTTATTCAACAAAGCTTAGTAAATGTTGCGTCTTAGAATCTTTGATTTGATTTAAATATTTATTATAATTTTTGAAATGAAAAAGAATATGTCCCTATTGAGACAGAGATCGGACCATGATAAAGTTCAATAGACAACCTTAAATTTGGAGTGGCTAAGACCGCAACTACATCCAAGCAGGACCATGGAAAAATCTGTACATCCAAGCAAGACCATGGAATTTCAAGTCTAACTAATTCATACGACATGTAAAAAATTCCAACTATTGACGTCCCACCACAATAACAACTCCTTCATGTCGCTAGACTTGACCGACTCTAACATAAATGAGATATGGACGCAAAGCGATGTATTCCACTCAGATAATTTAATGCCATAAAATTCCAAAAAACCTAAGCTATTATCGATATGATAACCGGCTGAGTTAAATTAGAAAATTTAAGTAGAACTAGAATTCACGATGAACTGGTGACACTCTATTTCATTGCAAAATTTATATTGATGATTTCATGCGAGCAACTTCTCATCAGCTCATCTCTTTCAATGTGTGTCGCTTCGGGTTTTTTTTTTTTTTTTTTTATGATAAGGATAAAATAATTAAAATTCAAGTCCAGTCGATACATAATTAGAGATGTAAAAAAATCCAACAAGATATCCCACCATAATTAGAACGCCTAACTATCAAAAGACTTGACTAATTCTACTAATAAGACGGGGCACTAAGAAACTTATTCTACTCAAAAATTTGATGCCGTAAAATTATAATAAAATTAGACCTATCATTGATATGATAACTAATTGTAATAACCCATCGCTTTCAATGGTCCTAATTTTATTACTATCGTTTCACTAATTAATAAGTAATAACGGCCTCCCTTAAATATTGAACGCAGAAGGTGGTGAAGGGATTTGAGTATAAATAGGGAACCCTTCCTAAGGCTTTCAACAAGGTTATCGAAAGAAAAATCAAAATAAGCGGAGGCATTGAGTCCCTGATCAAGAGCACATCCTGAGGGCATACACCATCAGAGTACGATGGCTCATTGATTGGAAGAACTCAATCAAGATCCATCGAGAGGAGGAAGAACTCAATCAAGATCCATCGAGAGGAGGAGGAAGATCAATCAAGATCCCTCAGAGAAGGAGATCAAGATCCCTAGAGAGAAGGAAGATCAAGATCCAGTGTAGCTGATTCAAGGAAGGTCAAATTTCTTACCCTCATCGGAAAGAAAATTAATAATAATGGCTGGAGGTATTTATCGATCTTAACTTGCATGATAAATATATTGATACTGTATTTCCGCATATTTGATATCGTGATCAATATATTTAAATTAAGTCTTACATTTGGTATCATAGCTTTTTAAACTTCTACTTTTTTAAACTTCTGCCTTATTTTATGAGTGTTTCATCAAAGTTTCTCTTTTCAAGCAATTTATGCCGCGTGTTTTCCGTTTTCAATTTTTTGGATCTCAGGTTTCGATTTTTTTGCTCAGTTCTGATTTTTGTTCACGGAATTGAGCAGAAACCATTAAACCTATCTCAGATTCCGATTTTTTGCGAAAATAAAATGTGGCCTCTTCTTTTTCTATTAAAGATTTTTTTTTGGCATTAAAGGTTTCCCAGATTTCTTTCTGGTATTAAAGAGATAGCATTAAAGAAAGGAAAAGAAAAGAAACGTAGCATTAAAGAAAGGAAAAGTAAAGAAAGGAAACGCAGCGGAAACATGGCTTCCATAACCATATGCGGTGACATATTAAAAAGAGAAAAACGTGGCCTGTTTCGGTTTTCGATTTTTTTGCTTATGGTCTTTCTGTTTTCTCATAGGATTTAAAATCTGGATTGGTTGAATTTTAAATAAATTTATTATATGTTTAATGTTTTATTAAATCATGTGACATGATGTATTTTTATCATTTGTTTCTTAAGTTTAAATTTTTGTATTAAAATACGCCTCCTGAGTCTCTATGCCTACGGTGTTTTGCATAGACTGGCCCAAGGGAATAATGAGCTACAGCTGGACGTGTTTTAATTAACAAAAATTTTTCTTAAGATGATAATTTTAAAATTTATTAAATAGATAATTAAAATGTTGTCTCCCATACTAGATTTATTCTATGTATGAATTTGGTGGTAGTGTGAAAATCACAGTGCAAATCCTTTCAAGGTTTGATTGGTCAGTTGGTGTCTAGAAAGGTAAAGAGATTGTGGTTACTTAATTGGTTCCGTTGACTAACCTAAGGAAAGCAACGAGGGGACCCCCACTTCTCTTTCACTGGCGTGGCCAATTTGACTAACTCAGATCTTGATTTGGAAATGTTACGTTGATTAAGATCACTACCTAATAATCATGCTAAATTGGTTAATCTATATGCATATAATGGAATTCAGTGTCATGTGATCAATATGATTTTGATTAATTGAGGAGTAGCCACAGCATCTTTGATTAATCAAAATTATATATTGAGTTGCAAAGATCACATAAGGTTAGATGATATTAATTGTGACTAATTATATTAATGTAATGAATCTTATCCTACAGGAATTTTTATTGCACTAATATAATTAATTAGAATGCGATAACAAATTATTTTCTTAATTACCCATAGGAATTAAGAAAAGAATATAATTTGTTAGTCACATCATTAAGTTAATGAGTCTATTTGAGTATAATAACTTAGCCCACAGGTAGTTATTGTATGTTATTGATTCATGTTATTACATTGGTAAAACATGACATCAAGTTATATGCCTCAAATTCAATTACATGAACATGATTTTATTTTTATGCAGCTATTTTTCCTGTTAATATTTCTGATATGAAATGTGACGTTCCCGATTTAAGTGGTGATAATTATAAATTATGGAAGGAGAGAATTCTTCTTCAATTAGGGTGCATGGATATTGACTATGCTATCAGGAAGGATGAACCACATTCAGTTACATCTACTGTATGAACGATGGGAACGGTCCAATCGCCTCAGTATGATGTTTATACGTACTAAAATTTCTGCCAGTATACGTGGTTCAATTCCTGAGTGCAAAAATATCAAGAAACTTCTGAAGGCTATTGATGCACAATTTGAGTCTTCAGATAAGGCACTGGCTAGCACCCTAATGACAAAATTATCATCAATGAAGCTCACTATGGTTGGAGGTGTGCGTGAGCACATCATGAAGATGAGGGACATTGCGGCTCAGTTGAAATCCCTAGAGGTTGAGATGTCAGAATCTTTCTTGGTGCACTTTATTTTGAGCTCACTCCCATAACAATATAGTCCCTTCAAAATATCTTATAATACACATAAGGACAAATGGTCAATTAATGAACTTCTGACCATGTGTGTTCAAAAGGAAAGGAGGCTGATTTTAGAAATAGGAGAAAGTACACATTTAGTCACTCAGAGAAAGACTAAAGCTCCCAAAGCCAAACGCAAAGGAAAGGGTAAAGTATCCATCCATACAGAAGACAAGGAGTCCAAGTGCTTCTTTTGCAAGAAGAAAGGGCATATAAAGAAAGATTGTCTCAAATTCAAAGCTTGGCTTGACAAGAATGGTACTCTAACCTCATTTGTATGTCATGAATCCAATTTGGTTATATGTCATAACACATGGTGGATTGATTCTGGTTCTACAATCCATGTTTCAAATACCTTGCAGAGTTTTCTAAATCAAAGGAAACCATTGGGAAGTGAACAAAGCATCTATTCAGGAAACAAGATGGGTTCACATGTGGAAGCAATTGGGACGTGCAGACTTATTTTACATTCTGGTTTTATTTTGGATTTGGAAAAGACATTTTATATTCCAAGTTTCTCTAGAAATTTGATTTCAGTGTCAAGGCTTGTACCAGCAGGATACTCCTTTAATTTTAATAAAAGCTCTGTTGATTTATTTTATAAATCTAAGCTTATTGGGACTGGTACATTGTCAGACAATCTTTTTTAAATTAATTTGAAAAATAATACCACCTATAATATGATGCACGCCCAAACTGGTATGAAAAGATGTGTTATAAATGAGAATTCCTCTATTTTGTGGCATCAGAGATTAGGTCATATCTCCATTGAGAGAATTAAAAGATTAGTAAAAGATGGAGTACTTGATACTCTTGATTTTACTGATTTTGGCACTTGTGTGGACTGCATAAAGGGAAAGCAAACCAACAAGTCCAAGAAAGATGCCAAAAGAAGTTCGAAAATACTTGAGATCATACATACGGATATCTGTAACCCAGATATGGATTCGTATGGTCAGAGATACTTCATCTCATTTATTGATGACTATTCATGATATATGTATCTCTACCTACTTCATAATTTATTGATAACTATTCACGATATATGTATCTCTACCTACTTCATAATAAGAACGAAGCATTAGATGCCTTTAAGATATTTAAGGCAGAAGTAGAGAAATAATGCGGCAAGCAAATTAAAATTGTGAGGTCAGATAGAGGTGGAGAATATTATGGTAGATACACTGAGAATGGACAAGCACCTGGTCCGTTTGCTCGGTTTCTTGAAGAAAATGGAATTATTGCACAATACACCATGCCAGGGTCTCCTGAGCAAAACGGTGTAGCTGAAAGGAGAAACTGGACATTATTGGACATGGTAAGGAGCATGATTGTTAGCTCTAACTTACCTAAATCCTTGTGGACTAAAGCTCTTAAAACTGCTGCGTATATATTGAATCGGGTTCCAACCAAGGTTGTTTCCAAAACGCCATTTAAGTTATTTAAAGGTTGGAAATCAAGTTTGCAACATATACATGTTTGGGGATGCCCATCTGAAGTAAGAGTCTTAATCCACAAGAAAAGAAACTAGACCCAAGGACTATTAGTGGATACGTTATTGGATATGCTGAGAAGTCCAAGGGTTATAGATTTTATTGTCCATCTCACAGCACTAGGATTGTGGAATCAAGAAATGCAAAATTTCTTGAGAATGACTTGATCAGTGGGAGTGATCAATCTCAGTATTTGGCTTCTTCTGAGAAAGATCATTCAGTTATTCCAGCTTCCACTTCAAGTTAGGGATTGGTTGTTATTTATAGCACTCCTCAAACTCAATTAAGTACCCAACAACCAGTCATTGAGATTTCACAAGCTGATGGTAATCTAGAAGATCATGTTGTTCATCAACAATCAGTTGTGCAAGATACTCCTCAAGAGGTCATTGACACAACATTAAGAAGATCAACTAGAATAAAGAAATCAGCAATTCCTAGTGATTATGTTGTGTATCTACATAAATCTGACTATAACATTGGAGCCGAAAATGATCCTGAAAAGTTTTCACAAGCCATAAGTTCTAAGGAATCAAACTTGTGGTTCAATGCCATGAAGGATGAGATGGAATCTATGGCATCTAATCGAGTCTGGAATCTTGTTGAGTTGCATGATGGTGTAAAAGCCATTGGATGTAGATGGATCTTCAAAATAAAGAAAGACTCACAAGGCAACATTGAGAGATATAAAGCAAGACTCGTTGCCAAAGGATTCACTCAGAATGAAGGAATCGACTACACGGAAACATTTTCTCCTGTATCCAAGAAAGATTTTCTCCGAATAATTATGGCATTGGTAGCTCATTTTGATTTTGAGTTACATCAAATGGATGTGAAGACCGCATTCCTTAATGGAGATCTAGAGGAAGAGGTTTACATGAAACAGCCTGAAAGATTTTCCTCTGGTGATGGTGAGCATTTGGTTTGCAAGCTTAACAAATCCATATATGGATTGAAACAAGCCTCACGTCAGTGGTATTTAAAATTTCATGATGTAATCTCTTCCTTTGATTTTGAAGAGAACATCATGGATCGATGTATATACCAGAAGGTTAGTGGGAGCAAAATTTGTTTCTTGGTCCTATATGTGGATAAGATTCTACTTGTAACCAATGATAAAGGGTTGCTATATGAGGTAAAACAATTTCTCTCCAAAAATTTTGATATGAAAGATATGAGTGAGGCATCTTATGTCATTGGTATTAAGATCCATAGAGAAAGATCTCGAGGCATTTTGGGATTGTCTCAAGAAACTTATATCAATAAAGTCTTGGAGAGATTTCAGATGAAAAATTGTTCACCAAGTGTTGCACCTATAGTGAAGGGTGACAAGTTCGCTTTGAACCAGTGTCCTAAAAATGAACTTGAACGGGAACAGATGCACAACATTCCATATGATTCAGTTGTTGGAAGCCTAATGTATGCTCAGGTTTGCACAAGACCTGACATTGCATTTGCAGTAGGAATGTTGGGAAGATATCAGAGTAATCCAGGTTTAGACCACTGGAGAGCTGCTAAAAAGGTCATGAGGTATCTTCAAGGGACCAAGGACTACATGCTCATGTATAAACAAACTGATCATTTGGAGATAGAGGGCTACTCAGATTCGGACTTTGCTGGCTGCGTTGATTCTCGAAAATCAACATCAGGATTTATATTTATGTTAGCTGGTGGAGCCATATTATGGAGGAGTGCAAAGCAGACTTTGACTGCTACCTCTACTATGAAAGCGGAGTTCGTTGCTTGTTTTGAGGCTACATCGCAAGGTGCATGGTTGAAGAGTTTCATCTCAGGGCTTAGAGTTGTTGACTCTATTGCTAGGCCAATTAAACTGTACTGTGACAATTCAGCTGCTGTATTTTTGGATAAAAATAGTGGTAATCGAAGTAAACATATCGACATTAAGTATTTAGCCATAAGAGAACGTGTTAAAGAAAACAAAGTGGTCATAGAACACGTTAGCACTGAATTGATGATAGCTGATCCTTTGACTAAAGGCATGCCAATTAAGAATTTTAAGGATCATGTGATAAGAATGGGAGTTGATTCTATGATATAATTGTATGGATAACAATTGTACAAAGAAACTCTTATTTTAATTATTTGTTTATTTCTCATTCAGGTGTACACGTTATTTGACTTTTGAGAAATGACAAACTTTTCTTTTGGACTCTGAATAAATATATGGTTTATTCATTATGTTATGTTGTCACATTTGGAATAGTGGTAAAGAAATTGAATGCATTGTAATACATAGAAGATAATACTCAATTATAGAGGACCTATCGCTATGATTCATGTATTTAGTTTCTTGTTCAGTGTTGATAAAATATACGGACCAAGTGGGAGAATGTAATAACCCGTCGCTTTCAATGGTCCTAATTTTATTACTATCGTTTCACTAATTAATAAGTGATAACGGCCCTCTCCTTAAATGTTGAATGCCTGCTTGATGGGAGCAGGCGGTGAAGGGATTTGAGTATAAATAGGGAACCCTTCCTAAGGCTTTCAACAAGATTATCAAAAGAAAAACCAAAATAAGCGGAGGCATTGAGTCCCTGATCAAGAGCACATCTTGAGGGCATACACCATCAGAGTGCGATGGCTCATTGATTGGAAGAACTCAATCAAGATCCATCGAGAGGAGGAAGAACTCAATCAAGATCCATCGAGAGGAGGAAGAACTCAATCAAGATCCATCGAGAGGAGGAAGAAGATCAATCAAGATCCCTCGAGAGGAGGAAGATCAAAATCCCTAGAGAGAAGGAAGATCAAGATCCCGTGCAGCTGATTCAAGGAAGGTCGAATTCCTTAGAAAGAAAATTAATAATAATGGCTGGAGGTATTTATCGATCTTAACTTGCATGATAAATATATTGATACCACATTTCCGCATATTTGATATCGTGATCAATATTTTAAATTAAGTCTTACACTAATTGCATTAAAATTAATTAAAAAATCTAAGTAGAACTAGGATGTTGAACTGTTGCCATACTATTTCCTTATGAAGTTTGTTTTGATGATTCTCTGAAAGCAACCTCTCACTGGCGCATTTCTTTCAAAGTGCGTTGAGTTTGATACGGTTCTTCTCTATAACAAGAGCAAAATCATTAGCACTTTAAGTCTAGTTAATTAATACGAGATGTAGAAAATCTAACATGGCATCCTACCACAATTATATCCCTTATCTATCACAAGACTTAGACCGGTCCTACAATATAAATAATACATAAACACAGAGCAACATATTATCTTACTCAAATAATTTGATGCCGTAGAATTCTAATAAAATTAGGCAAACTTCAAGAAGCCAAACACTTGGATTGTTGAACTGTTGCCATATTCTTTCCTTATGAAGTTTGTTTTGATGATTCTACGAAAGCAAATTCTCACTGGTTCATTTCTTTCAGGGTGCGTTGAGTTTGATACGGTTCTTCTATATAACAAGAGCAAAATTGTTAGCACTTTAAGTCTAGTTGATTAATACGAGATGTAGAAAATCTAATTAACATGGCTTCCTACCACAATTATATCCCTTATCTATCACTTAAGATTGACCGATCCTACCATAAATAATACATAAACACATAGCAACATGTTATCTTACTCAAATAACTTGATGCCGTAGAATTCTAATAAAATTAGGGAAACTCCAAGAAGCTACACAGTACTTGGAGGCAGTTTGAGGAATCCTGAGGTATGTGAAAGGAATAATTGATTATGGACCAGGAAAGGAGGAGCATGCAAGATTGTTGGATATTGTGGATCACACGACTTAAAGAGTCGTGTGGACACCAGAAATGTAGAAGGGTTTAAACAATTTTAAAAGTCAACATATCGTACCGAAGAAATGTTGACACTAAGGTAGTGTTTGATAGAAAAAATATTATCCATGGATAAGTGTACGGGATAGAGTTTGTCCCCTAGCTATCCCTAGGGATATCCCTTGGCTATCCCATTGATCATATCAAATGCAAAAAGGTAAATCCATACGATAACTTTTTTTTACTCTTATTTGGAGGGATAACCAGCTATTCCTGCATTCTCTAGGGAATAAATTGAGGGGATATCCCATGGTTAACCATGGTTAACCATGGATTATCCCTTTGGTTAACTTTATTCCCAGCTATCCCTTATAGTTATGGCTTTTAGGAATAAGAGGGGATATCCCCTGGATATCCTCTCTTATCCCCTATTTCAAACACTACCTGAAGGATTTAGTGGCCCGGAAAGAGTCCAATGGACAGCCCTTGATTTCGGAGTGGCAACCATATGCATGACAAACTACTCGGCCAGATAGCCAAAAAGCTCTAACAAGAGAAGAACAAAAGGAGAGCAACCTCTCCTCCTCTTGCGTTTCTCTCTATTTAAATTATAACTCTCATCTATCACAAGACTCTACTATAAATAATAAATGAATGCTATAACATGATACTATCAAATTTTAAAAAATTTAGGTTTATCATTAATATGACTATCAGCTGAATTAAAATGAAAAATCTAAATAGAAGTGTGAAGTTTATGTTGAAGATCTAATGTGAGCAACTCCTAACTCTCCCTCTCTCATTATTGATGCATGTCAAACTCATTACGATTTTTTTCAAATAAAATGGACAAAACCATTGGCATTCAAGTCTACATGATAGTGATATAGAAAAATGCAGCATAACGTCCCATCACAATTATAACTTCTATTTACCACAAGACTTGACCAATTATACCATAAATAAGATGTACACATTAAGCAACATATTTTACTCAAATAACTTAATGCTATAAAATTCTAATAAAATGTGGCCTATTATTGATACGAAAAGAAGCTGAATGAAAATAAAAAAACTAAATAGGACTAGGACTAATAAACCAGTGATACTTTTTTTCATTATGGAGTTTGTGTTGATGATATTATATGGGCAACTTTTCACTTGTCCATTTCCTTCGATGCATATCAATTTCACTATGACTTTATTATATAGTAAGGACAAAATCATTAGCACTCAAGTCTAGTCAATTCAAACAAGATGTAGAAAAATTCATAATGATGTCCCACCACAATTGTAACCCTAATCTATCATAAGAATTGATCAACTCAACTATAGAAAAGATATAGACGCTTAACGTATTATACACAAATAACTTGATACAATAAAATTCTAACACAATTAAGCCCAAACAACTTGATACTATAAGATTCTAACAAAATTAGGCCTATTATTGATATGATAACAACTAAATTAAAATAAAAAATCTAAATAAAACTAGGACTTATAATGAATTGGCCACGCTCTCTTTTATTATGAAGTTGTGTTGATGCTTTTATCTAGGCAACTTCTCGCTAATTCATCCTTTTCAATATATATCGGCTTCACTTTAATTTTTTCAACATAATAAGGACCGTAGTTTGTGAAAAAGGATAGAATTGTGTTGAAGGTAAACTATATTAGTGTGCTATATCAAACTTTTCTCTTATTGCTTGGTATATTATTTTTCCTATACTTTTCCTTAACTTTTGCATATGCATCTTTCTTTTCTTTATATTTTAAGTTTTTAATAGCTCAACTAAACAAGGAGAAAAAAACAACTAAGCATATTTATTCTACTCATTTTTTTACTAACCACGTAAGTAAGAAATGAAAAAACATATAAGCATGTTTTCTCTATTTTATATCCCTTGTAAGAAAGAAAAAAAAAAAGATTATTAAGGCCTTCAATAAATATAATGATGAATAGGGAAAAAAAGAAATAATTGAATAATTTACTAATATATTATTAAAATTGTATTAATAGGAAAAAATGATTATTAGAATCTTTGATTTGATTTAAATATTGTATTATCATTTTGAAATGAAAAGAATATGTCCTTATTGATGAGACAGAGACCATGATAAAGTTCAATAGACATCTATTGGGGGGTAAAATCGTCATTACATTAATATCCGTGCGAGATGGCTAAGGCTAACCTCCTCCCTCCGTCTCCCCCGGGCTTCCGTAGCTCGGCCCTTCCGTGCTTCCGTAGCTCGGCCCTCCGTGCTTCCGTAGCTCGGCCCCTCCGTGCTTCCGTAGCTCGGCCCTCCGGCTTCCGTAGCTCGGCCCTTCCGGGCTTCCGTAGCTCGGCCCCTCCGGGCTTCCATAGCTCGGCCCTTCCGGGTTTCCATAGCTCGGCCCTTCCGAGCTCCGTAGCTCGGCTTCATCGAGCGATCCAACACCTACCTCCGCGGAACCTGACGCGGGAGAGCCCAAGCCTACCAGAACGGCATCCTAGATAAGGAATCATATCGGACGTGGCCTAAAACCTATCATAACCGCCCCAGGCCTACTCAACCAGATCTCGAGACATCAAGGAGCTCTCCCAGCCGTCGATCCCTCAACAAACGGGATACGGATTCTAACGGCCCCACAACGGCCTGATTCTGTCCGCCTCCATATCGTAACAACCTCTGAACCTTCCAGAAGACGCTCAAGACTCAGGTGACAGTCTATAAATATCAGACTCATAGATTCCCTCAGGTACGCATGCTCTTTATACACACATCTTCTTACACGGGCACCCCCACTCTCTCCGACAGCTCGTCGGCGCTCCTGCCCTCTGGAGCTTCCGATTGGCCGCCCCCGGAGAGGCCTCCCGGAGAGATCCACCTCCCCTTATCTGGTTGATCGCCGATTTCTTCTCCACTGACTTGAGCGTCGGAGGGTCTTCCGCGGAGGGCCACCCCCAGCGCCTCTTGCGTGTGGACTTCTTGCAGGTCCGCCCCCTTCCTGGAGATGACCGCGCCCGAGTCGGAGGACGGATCCCGGCGGCAACAGATTGGCGCTAGAGGAAGGGCCTCAAGTCCCATTAAAACTTGAAGAAAGGAGACAAGGATCTAAATCCGGAGAAGAACCTCTCTAATGGCCAACCGGAAGAGAGCAACCTCTGAAGCCCAAGATCAGGTCGCTTCCCAGAGGCCTGATCCGACTGGCGCTACAGCGCCGCAACCCCACCGTCGAAACCCCGTCACCGCCTGCCATTCCGGTGACCCAGGACCAGTTCGCTACACTGGTCCAGCAAGTCCAGGCCCTTACCCATCTGGTTCAAGAGCGCCTTGCAGCTCCTCCTGCTTCGCATCCTCAGAAGGAGGCGGCGATTTCTTCTTCGCCGGCACCTCCTCCTCTGATCCGCATGAATCCGCGGATCCCCCACATCGGCCCAGGGGGGACAAACCAGTCCCTCGAGCCGGTTATGATAGAGATCCTCCCAGATCTCGGCGAGCCCGCTCCCTCTCCCCGGCGACGTCTCACCATGATTCGACGCCATCCTTGCGATTCTCGCGCCCAGCTCCTCCTCTAGCCGGTGAAGAGGAGATCCGCCGTCAGATCCAGGAGATGCGTCAGGAGCTGGACGCCGCCAAGCAGACCCATCTGCCCCAGCCCAAAGCGGAGCAGGGCATCCCTTTCTCTAAGGGAATCATGGAGGAAGTGATTCCCTCCCATGTCAAGCTGCCAGCCGTCGAGCCCTATCACGGCTCCACTGACCCGGACGACCATCTCAGTAGCTTCCGGTCAATAATGATGTTCCACGGAGCATCTGATGCGGTCCTCTGCCGCGCCTTCCCATCCACCCTCAGAGGATCCGCCCGAACCTGGTTCAACGCCTTGAAACCAGGTTCCATTGATTCATTCGACGAGCTGAGCCACCTTTTTATTGGCCAGTTCGTCAGCAGCCGCCGCCACCGACGAAGATCCGACTCCCTCTCCGAAGTCAAGCAGAGAGAGGGGGAGTCCTTGAGGAATTACCTTGGCCGTTTCAACAAGGCCATGTTGAGGTGGACCACCTTAATCATGAGGTGGCTATGTCCGCCCTGGCGGGGGGAGTTTCGAAGGAGAGCGACTTCTACCTGGCTATGGAGGTCAGCTACCCCCCATGTCTCTCTGATATGATGGCCCTTGCGGAAAGTACGCTAGGGTCGAGGAATCGCGGAGAGTGCCCGCGCTGAGCAAGCAAAGAAGAAGGAGCCCAAAGTCCCCGACAGGCACCGTCCCGTCCGTCGACCAAGTCCGCCCCGCCGCCAAAGAGTCCCTCCGCTGCCGCCAAGGAATCGCTCCCGGAGTCCTCCCAGGCGATTCGATCGCTATACTCCGCTGACTGTGCCCCGGCGCAAATCCTCATGGAGATAGAGCGCCAACTTCCCCGGCCAGTACCTCTCCGAGGGAACCCGACCCGAAGAGATCCCGCCAAGTACTGCCGCTACCATAGGGAGCACGGTCATGACACTGAAGAATGCTGGCAGCTGAAGAATGAAATAGAGAGGCTGATCCGGCGGGGACGACTAGATCAGTTTAGGAGGGCGCCCGAGCCGCAGCAACAAGGAGGTGACCGCCAGCCCGAGCTCCAACAACCTCCTCCTCCACCAAATCCGCCCGTGATTGGCCGTATCAACATGATTGAAGAGGCCGGCGGATCGAGCCCCAGGGGCGACGGATGGATCGTGCCAAAGAAGGCACGGACGGCGAACTCTCCTTCTCCGATGATGATCTTCTTGGGATACAGCTCCCCCACGATGACGCACTAGTTGTATCCCTTAATTTGAACAATTATGATGTAAGCCGAATCCTCGTTGATAGTGGAAGTTCGGTAAATGTTTTGTACCTCGGTGTGTTTGCCAGGATGAAATTGCTCATGGAAAACCTTCGAGCCGGATTCCACCCTGATGGGATTCACCGGCGACGTCATCATCCCGGAAGGGGTCGTCACCCTGACGGTCCGCGCGGGAACCTGGCCCCTTGTGACCATTGTACAGACAGATTTCCTAGTGACCGACCTCAGATCCCCATACAACGCCATATTCGGCAGGCCCGGTTTAATGTCCCTCAAGGCAGTTGTCTCCATCCCGCATCTATCTATGAAGTTCCCCACCGAGCGAGGAGTTGGAGTGGTTCGGGGAAGTCAAGCCATGGCTCGGCAATGCTTTGTTACGAGCCTTCAGTCTAGAATGCCCGAGGTTGACGGGCTAGACGCTCGCGAGGACTTCGCCGAACAGCGGGGAGAACCGGCAGAGGAATTGGAGGAGGTACCATTGGACGAAGCTCGCCCGACCGAACCATAAGGATCGGGTCGCTTACTCAAAGGAGAGCCTCGGCACAGATTGATCAGATTCCTCCAAAGCAATGCGACATCTTCGCCTGGACCGCCTCCGACATGCCAGGAATCAACCCCGAGGTTCTCGTCCATCATCTCAATGTGGACGAGATGCACAGGCCTGTTAAGCAGAAGAAGAGAAGCTTCGCCCCAGAGCGACAAAAGGCCATTGAAGAAGAGGTCGACAAACTCATCAAGGCCAATTTTGTCCGAGAGGTAAATTACCCGAGCTGGCTGTCAAATGTCGTCATGGTGAAAAAGTCGAACGGCAAATGGAGGATCTGCATCGACTTCACCGACCTCAACAAGGCCTGCCCAAGGACAGCTTCCCCCTCCCTCGGATCGACCAGCTCGTGGACGCCACCTCAGGCCACCAAATGCTGTCATTCATGGATGCCTATTCCGGCTACAATCAGATCCGAATGGCCCCTGAAGATGAAGAAAAGACCGCCTTCATAACCGACCGAGGTACCTACTGTTACCGTGTTATGCCTTTTGGTCTTAAGAAATGCAGGGGCAACCTACCAGAGGCTGGTCAACAAGGTGTTCAAGGAGCAAATCGGCCGGAATGGAGGTGTACGTGGACGACATGCTGGTCAAAAGCAAGGAGGCTTCACACATGTTGAGGACCTCGCGGAGAGCTTTGCACCACGTTGCGCAAATATGGGATGAAGCTCAACCCGACCAAGTGCGCCTTCGGCGTCAATTCGGGAAGTTCCTCGGCTTCATGGTCTCCCAGCGGGGTATCGAAGCCAACCCCCAGAAGATTCAAGCTCTCCAACAAATGGCGCCCCCGGCATCTGTCAAAGAGGTCCAGCGCTTAACCGGGAGGATAGCGGCCCTTAACCGCTTTGTGGCGCGGTCGGCCGAGAGATGCCTCCCCTTCTTCAAAACTCTCCGATCGGCCAAAAACTTCCAGTGGACTCCCGAATGCCAGAAGGTCATTTCAAGATCTCAAGAAGTACCTCGGCTCGCCCCGCTCCTCAGTAGTCCGACCCCAGGAGAGACCCTATTCTTGTACCTGGCTGTTTCGGAAGGTGCAGTTTGCTCGGTGCTGATCAAAGAAGAAGGCAAGGTCCAAAAGCCGATCTACTATGTGAGCAGGCTGCTCCGCGATGCGGAGACGAGGTACAGCAGGATTGAAAAGATGGTGTTGGCCTTATCACCTCAGTTCGAAAGCTACGACCGTATTTCCAAGCACATTCCGTGACGGTCCTGACTGACCAACCTATCAGGGCGGTGGTCCACCGTCCGGAAACATCGGGAAGAATGACCAAATGGGCCGTCGAGCTAAGCGAGCATGACATACATTTTCAGCCTCGCCGGCCATCAAAGCCCAAGTGCTGGCCGACTTCCTCCTCGAGTGTACCATCCCGGAGGACGGTTCTACCCCAGACTCTCTTGAAGAGCCAAAGTTTGGAGCCCGGTGGCTCCTCCACGTCGACGGGTCATCCAATGCCCATCACTCCGGTGCGGGTCTAGTTCTTACCAGCCCCGAGGGGATGACCTTTGAATATGGCGTCCGATTCTCCTTCCCGGCTTCCAACAACGAAGCCGAGTACGAAGCCCTGTTAGCCGGTCTCCGGATCGCCCGCAATCTGAAGGTGGAAAAGCTCAGCGCCTTCACCGACTCTCAGCTGGTAGCCGGCCATGTTCGGGGAGAGTTTGAAGCCCGGGAGCCGAACATGATTCGATATCTCCAGGAGGTGCGTAACTTGCTTCCCCATTTTTTTGAATTTGAAATTATTCAGATTCCCAGATCTGAGAACGCCCGTGCCGACCTACTCTCCCGATTGGCAACCGCGGAAACAATGGATGCCGAGCAAAAGTTCCACCTGGAGACTCTGGAAAAGCCGAGCATCACGGAAGCCGACCGAGGTGATGCAAGTTGAGGCCGAACCATCCTGGTTCGACCCTATCCTCAAATATCTCAAAGAAGGGTCGCTTCCGTCCGACCGAAGAGAGGCTAGGAAGCTGAAGCTGCAGGCCATCCACTACGTGTTGATTGACAACCAACTTTACAAGCGGTCTTTTCCATGCCGCTGCTTAGATGCCTTCGCCCATCCGAAGCGGACTATGCTCTGCACGAGGTACATGAAGGGATTTGCGGCAACCATTTGGGAAGCCGATCCCTATGCCACAAGGTGCTACGACAAGGCTACTACTGGCCGACCATGCAAAAAGACGCGGACGATCTAGTCCGAGCCTGCGACCCCTGCCAGAGGCATTCAAACATCCAAAGACTCCCTTCCGCCGAGCTAGTTTCTATATCCTCCGCTTGGCCCTTTGCCAAATGGGGGATGGACATCCTCGGCCCATTCCCGCTTGCAATGGGACAGCGGAAATTCCTATTCGTCGCCATCAACTACTTCACCAAATGGGTCGAAGCGGAAGCGGTTGCACAAATTACCGAGGCACGGGCCAGAGATTTTGTTGGAGGTCCATCATCTGCCGATTTGGCCTCCCCACACCATAATCACTGATAACGGCAAGCAGTTCGACAACTCCAAATTTTGCCAGTTCTGCGAGGAGCACGGAATCCGTCACCACCTTACTTCGGTCGGGCACCCACAAGCCAACGGAGCGGCCGAAGTAACCAACAGAACCCTCCTCCAGGGAATTAAAGCTCGCCTCTCCAGAGCCCAAGGCAGGTGGGCGGATGAGCTACACCATGTCTATGGGCCTACCGCACCACCCCGAGAATCCCGACGGGCGAAACCCCATTCCGAATGGCTTTTGGTACGGAGGCCGTTATCCCTGTGGAAGTCGGCCTCCCATCATTGCGGGTGGAGAGTTACTCAGAGGAAGCTAGCAACGAACAGCTCCGCACCAACCTCGACCTAGTGGAAGAGGTCAGAGAGAAGGCCCGGATCAGAATGGCTGCTTATCAACAGAGGGTGGCCCGCTACCATGCCTCCAGGGTCAAAGGAAAAGCCTTCCTGCCTGGCGACCTTGTCCTCCGAAAGGCTTCTGTTTCCAAACCGCTGGAGCAAGGAAAGCTGGCGCCAAACTGGGAGGGCCCGTACCAGGTAGCGGAGATTATTGGACCGGAAACCTACAAGCTGCAGGATCTGGATGGGAAGTCCATTCCCCGGACTTGGAACGCGGACAACCTTCGTAAATATTATCAATAGGGTATGTCCTCTCTGAATTCATCTTCACATGCCTCACTACACGTTCCTGCTTATCTGTTTCCTCAAAACCTGTCGCGTGAATCATTATGCACTGCATTGCTATAAATTGCAAGAAGAAACAGATACTGCTTACCAATCCTCGGCACAACCGAGCTGTCTGTTTGAACAGGAATTCTCCGAACCTTGGCAGGGCCAAGTAAAATATTCTCCGAACCTCGGCTGGGCCGAGCAACAAAATCTCCAAACTTTGGCAGGGCCAAGTAAAATATTCTCCGAACCTCGGCTGGGCCGAGCAATAAAATCTCCGAACCTTGGCAGGGCCAAGTAAAATATTCTCCGAACCTCGGCTGGACCGAGCAACAAATCTTCGAACCTTGGCAGGGCCAAGTAAAATATTCTCCGAACCTCGGCTGGGCTGAGCAACAAAATCTCCGAACCTTGGCAGGGCCAAGTAAAATATTCTCCGAACCTCAGCTGGGCCGAGCAACAAAATCTCCGAACCTTGGCAGGGCCAAGTAAAATATTCTCCGAACCTCGGCTGGGCCGAGTAACAAAATCTCCGAACCTTGGCAGGGCCAAGTAAAATGTTCTCCGAATCTCGGCCGGGCCGAGCAACGAATCCTCCGAGCCGTGGCAGGGCCAGGTAAAAATCATTCGGGCTAAAATCCTAGATAAAAACTGAAGTACACAGGCCCCGACTAAAGCCGGGCAGCCTCCAAATAGTCCCCGAAGGACTTCGTCCGGTTTGAAAATGAGCGCGTTAAACAAAAACCGTCGACGCACAAAAAGAAGCCACCATTGGCAAAGCCCTTTAAGAGGCCATTGAGCCCCGCATAATCGGCCAGAGGCCCCAAGCAGAGCTAGGAGATCCCCCTCTGCTACTGAAAACCTTTGGGTGACGCCCCTATAACCCGTCGTTCAAAGCGTCTATATCAACGCACAAAAATGATGGGGCCACCCAACACCCTAATTCATCACACGGATCAAGGCCATAAATTCTTGAAGAAGAGGACTTCCAAAGCGAGATCCATTTTTCATTTAGAAAAAGAGGATTACAAAAAGACAGTAAAAAAACAAAAACAGGAAGAGAGGCCCTAAATCAGAATCCGGAGTCACTCCCGGAGGCTAGCAGCTCCTCTAGGTGCTCCGTCAGGTCAGCCACTTGCTGACGAAGAGATGCGATCTCCTCCCTTTGCCGGTCCACCACCCGGCGTAGGGCCTCCGCCTCCTTGACCGTCACGTCCATGTACTCCTCGGCGATCCTCGCAAGCTGCTGATTACTTGCAAGGGCCGACGCTAGGCCCAGTCCGTCAACAGTGACGGAGGTACGCCTCCCCTCCGAACGCAGCAGGCTGTCGAGCGAGGAACGCAACTCGCCTGATGATCGCCCTAGATAGGCCATTTTTTCGGAACTTAAACCGAGGGATGGCCGAAACCGATGCCCCTCGGTCATATTTATACTCGCTAGGCAGGTATCTCTATCGGTCGCGCCGTAACCACCGACCCGTAAGAACTTGCCACATATCGTCATTTCAATGCCTGCAGAATCCAACGTGCCGCGCCCCATCCCGAGCAAGATCGGTAAGCGCGAGCAGACTATTCGGGAATTCCCCCCAAACAGAGCATTTTTCGATCTGTCAGCCTTCGCAATAAATACTTTCAGCGCTTCCCCAAGCCTCTTAAGGCTGGCCTCTTTTTCGGGAAACGCAGAAGGTAGGAGTCCAGCATTCAGCCAATAACCTGTCCCCTCGGGAAGAGTAGCGTCACCGATGAAAAAATGTGACAATATACCGCCCGTTCCACTCTGGCAAGTGCCACGTGGGCTTGACACTGTGGCCCACAATGACAACTGAGTCGCTCCCCTGAGCCCGAACCTCTGAACCTCGGCTGGGCCGAGCGACTGAATCTTCGAACCTTGGTAGGGCCAAGTCAAATATCTCCGAACCTCGGCGGGGCCGAGCGACTGAATCTCCGAACCTTGGCAGGGCCAAGTCAAATATCTCCGAACCTCGGCTGGGCCGAGCGACTGAATCTCCGAACCTTGGCAGGGCCAAGTCAGATTCCCTGAACTTCGGCCAAAGCCGACCCGCGATAACTCGAGCCCCGGTAAGAGCGAAGCACAAAAACTCCGAGCTTCGAACCAAAGTAAGGGGCATATTTCGCCGAATGATCCCTAGATCGTCGTGCGAACCTCGATTAGTTCTGACAGCGCGGGACCCTCGTCTAAGGACGAGCGGGACGCCTTTGTACCCTACAAACAACAATGACGGCAAACTCGGCACAAAAAAGATAGAGATTGAAAAACAGAACATAACTCTCTTTATTGCCGATCAAGATTAGTTACAAATGCCTCACAGGCATTACAAGAGCATTGAAATGCAAAAAATAAAGGCAAACACAAAACTCGGGCAACTGCTCCAAAGCAGACCTAGGCAATCGCGATGCTCCAGCGTCCGACCGCCGAACTAGATAGGTCGCATCCAGTCAGCTCGAGCTGATAGTAGCCGGTCGATATGGACCAATAGTTGCGACTGGCTTCAGTTGGTAGCGATATCTCGGTGACCCAACCGAGATATCTGGATGGCCATCCCAGACCACCCAACCGAGGGACCCCTCGACGAGCAGGCAGGAGGCCAGCGGACCCTGGCGTCGGAACGCTCTCCCAAACCGAGTGTGTGCCGCCGCGCCTCGCCGAGTCTCAGGGACAAAGAATCGACGGACGGCATGCTTTCACCCCCTCCCCATGTGGCAAAAGATTCCCCAGGCGGCTGAGCCCGGGAATCCAAACCAGGGGAGGAGGCGAAATTCACACAACCCATGGGAGATCCGCATGCACTTCCTACCATGCGTCCCCGAAGGGGAACCGCAAAGGCCACACTGGAAGAGTTATTGAGCGCTCTCCGTGTGATCTCTGCGCCCTCCTTATGCGCTCTCCATATGATCTCCAGGACTCATCCCCTAAGGGTGAGCCATTCTTCGGCAGCTCCCCAGTCGCCCCAGCCATCCGGCGGTAAGGAGCCCATGAGAGGAAAGCTCGGTCCTCCCACTCGTAACAGCAGAGAAATGAGCATAATGGAAGCTCTGATGGAAAAGACACTTTGGGGATAACCAAGCGTGACCCCTCTTTCCCCCTTTTTATAGGCCAAAACAAACCGGGAAAGTTACCCAAGCTGTAAGTCTCGAGACCCAAACATCTGGCCCACGCCTCCACGTGGCCCCTCAGTATAGGCGCAACGACCCGTTGCGCGCCGAGCCCACCGCTTGAATCGAGACGCGTGCGATGATTTCCCCTCTGATACCGAATCGTGACCTTTAAATGCGAAGGATTGACCACTGGCATTACGGAAACTGGCAGGTTCAGAATATCGTCCTGGGAAAATAACGTTCTCCAAAGTAACCTGCATGGGAAAAGAGCACCTTCCGGAAAGCTCTACTACAGCTTTATGTTCCCCACTACGCCTATCATCAATTCTGGTGAAATAAAAACCGAATCACCTGCGGGACAGCAGGGCGTTGGCAGAATAGTAGAAAGCGCGAAGGCCTACTCTGCTGTCGGCCCCAGCCGACCTACTTTGCTCGTCGGCCCCAGCCGACCTAATTTTACCTGTCGGCCCCAGCCGACCTAAGGGTATCAGCGAGCCATAAGTCGCCCGCGATCGAGGCGAGACTGGACGACAACGATCCCACGCAAGAAAGGCACTTAAGCAGAAATAGAAGATTCTCTTATTAAGAGACACCGAACAGACTCTTGAAAAACAGAATACAGGAGTAGCCCCTAAGGGCCAGGAACCACATCGGTTCTGGCCAAGCTCTCAGTTACATCTACCGAAGTATGGCTAGACTCACCCTTCTCTAATACTTTTGCCCCTTCGACGGCAGTTTACGACCGTCCCCTAGAAATTGCGGCTTCGCTGGGACCCGGGATAGCACCAGGATCAGTGTCTGAGACGTCGACATATTCGTCCTCTTCTTCCTCCTCGGACTCACCCTCATCAGGAGTTTCAGCATCCAGGAAAGAGATATCCCATTCCGGATGCTCGCTGGATATCTTCTCTTTGCATTCCTGCTGCCCATGTTGGAAGGCGCCAACACTGATAGCATCCTGCCTCCCCTTGAGTATGGCGAGCTGCATGTTGGCCTCAGCAGCCTGTTTCTCAGCCTCTGCGACTTGGACCCGCAGAATGATATTTTGCTCCTTGAACTCGCCGGCCCACGTCTCGAATTCTGAGCTCTTGTTACGGCTGGACACAAGCTCGCCTTGAAGAGCCCGAACCTCTAACTCCAACTTCACCATCTGAGAAAGCCAAAGTAAGTCGACATCACAAGAAACCAGTAGAAAAAGCTAAAAAAGGGGGGAGGAAATGAGATCGTACCTCCTCCTCTCATCTGGCTAACCTCTTGGCCAACTCCTCAGCCTCGCCCCTGGCTCTTGTCCTATCAGCCCCGACCAGCTCGACTTTCTCTTGCAGATTGTTGATCCTCAACTGCTTGGCTCCGATTACCTCCTGGGCTTGGGACAGCTCGTCGTTCACTCGAGCTATCACCCCTTGTTGCCATTTAGCGCCCTCCCTTAAATGAGCAATTTCGCTGTCGCGACACTTCAGCCGATCCTCCACCTCCTCGAGCATCCTAGTCAAACGCTTCCTCTCCTCGGCAGCTTCCTTCCCCAGCCGATCCATACTCTCGCTATGTTCTCTCCGCATCGCCTTCACCTCCGCAGAATGTTTCGACTCGATTCTGGCTAGCTCCAAGCACGCGTTGTCATTCTTCGCCAGGAGTTCCTGCAACTCCTCCACCCTACGCTTCTGCTTGGACACCTCGGCCAGAGCGACCTGGTGTGCCGCCCATATTCCCTTTAGGCTCCTATCTGTCATATCCATAAGCTCTTCGAACTTCTCAGACACTTTCAGTCGTGATCGAAGCTCGGCATTATCCTTCCTGGCCTGAATGCTGGCCCCCGTCGCCAAACTCAGACGCCAGCACATCGCCCGAGAAAGCAAAACGCTCTACGAGACAAAAGATGAATAAAAACCCATGATGGGGTCACTCAGGAGACATCTACCGCACAAAAGAATAACTTACCCGCGAGGCATAGGCCCGAGTCATCCTCATCAGGGTCGTATTATCGATGTCGGGAAGGAGATGGATACTCTCGGCCACGCCTTGCTGACCGAATGTGGCATCGACCAGCTCCAAGTCCGCGAACTTGTCCGCCGAAGGATCCGTACCCGGATACAAGGCCGACCTCATTAAGGCGAAAAACGCCTCCTCAACGCCAGCGCTCGAACTGCTGGGCTGACCGTCCCCGCCTGAGGGACCGACCTGAGCGACGTCCGCCTGAGAGGCCCCCAATTCCTAGCCTCCTCTGTCAAGGCCCTGGCTTGGACTTCTTCGGATAATTCGGCTAGCCCAAGCGCCAGCCTCCCCAAAACCTTTTCGAAGGAGCTCCCAATGCGGGGCTCCCGCCTTGCTGCGTCCCCTCCTTCGATGCACCTTTCTCGGTTACCACCATCTGTGTCTCCGCCACTGGGCCCCCCGGGGTCTCGGCCCATCCTACCACTTGCATCTCCCCCGCAGGCTCCCCCGAAGCCTCGATCTGACCTGCCTCACTACTACCGGACTCCCCTGCAGAGAGACCAAGAGAGGGCTCTCCCTGAACCTCCTCGGCTGTAGCTGCCCCATCTCCCTCTCCTGCTGGAGCCGGTGGCGATCCCGCGGGGACGGCAGTCTCCTCAGCAACAACCGCCTCCCCCAAATCCACCACTGGTTCCTCTTTCAGGGGGGACGCGGTCGGGCGGGTAAACGGGGCCTCATCCGAACTGTCCGATATCTCTAACACGAGAGGGCCGGGGGCCACAACCGTTCTTCCCAGATCCTCCTTCGCCCCCGGCGCTTCTGCCGTGACTGCACCGGTGCCTGGTGGGCTTCCTGCGGAGATGTGAGCCCTTTTCTCGGGCCTGCCACTATCCGCGCTACTGTTCTTCCCGGGACGCTTTCCTCTCTTCCTCTTGGAGAGGCTCGTCAAAGCCGACCTCTGGGCTGAAGGAACAAAACATACACGATCAGATCCAAGCACATTCATCGAGAAAATGCACAGCGAAAAATTTAAAAGAGGAGATTCACCTTGCGGGTCCAGGGGGCTAAGCCCTGCTGCAAAAAGGGCCCCCTCCGATAGCAAGTCGTTGGCCGAAAACACCTGTCCATTACGAAGGACATCCAAGTCCCTCTCCTCCTGTGCCGACAAAACCGGATGCGTCTCCGCATCCCTCACAAAATCCCCCCATCTCCGAGGGAAGCCGGAACCGATGTTCCCCTCCGCGATAACGAACTGACTCTTCCACCCCTTGATGGAAGATGGCTTATCCGCAATGACATTGAAAGATCTCCGGGGTCCGATGTAGGGCCACTCTGATTTCCTCCCAGGAATCAAGTGGTAGCAGGTGCGGAAAAGGGGGAGAGTAGCGACGATTTGAATCTGGTGGCACATCGAGATGAATTCGACGATGCTCCGCCAGCTGTTTGGAGCCACCATTGACGGGCAGACATTATAGTGGGTCATGATTTTCTTCACCAAGGGATGGAGAGGAAACGGAGACCCGCCTTCAAACTATCTTCATAGACAAAAACCCCAGACTCTAAATCCCGAGTAACTCTATCTCCGGGTTCCGGCGGCCGCAGAACGACATCCAAGGGCATGCCATACCACTGGTGAATCCTCCCCAAATCCTCGGCAACAATTTCTGAGACCACGTTGTCGGGGCTCATCGCCATCTCAGTTGAAAGAAATACCAAGCGAAAACGATGAGCGTCGAAGAGGATGAAAGGCCGAAACTTTTCAAAAACAAGATGAGAGGATGCTGCGAACGTGCACATATATATATATTACGTCCATCGCCTTGCTTCCCCACTAAGGAAGCCGCCTTGAGGAGATAGGGCGTCTCACCCGAGGCATCCGAAATTGCCTCGACAAATGCCCGATCGATCGGGATTCACGACGTGGCGTAATCCCAACCGTCACTCGCGGAGGAGCCTTAGCCCCGACGGCAGTATGGCCCTATCGCATTAATTAGGGCATCATTGCATGAGCTGTCTAAACCAAGACGTCCCATCCAGGACACGCCATTTGGACTTGTACTCCCTATGCCCGAACCTACGCTTTGAACTAGGGAGTGGAGGGTATGTGTTGGGGGGTAAAATCTTCATTACATTAATATCCGTGCGAGACGGCTAAGGCTAACCTCCTCCCTCCGTCTTCCCCGGGCTTCCGTAGCTCGGCCCTTCCGGGCTTCCATAGCTCGATCCTTCCGGGCTTCCGTAGCTCGGCCCTTCCGTGCTTCCGTAGCTCGGCCCCTCCGGGCTTCCGTAGCTCGGCCCCTCCGGGCTTCCATAGCTCGGCCCTTCTGGGCTTCCATAGCCCGGCCCCTCCGGGCTTCCATAGTTCGGCCCTTCCGGGTTTCCATAGCTCGGCCCTTCTGAGCCTCCGTAGCTCGGCTTCATCGAGCGATCCAACACCTACCTCCACGGAACCTGACGCGGGAGAGCCCAGGCCTACCAGAACGACATCCTAGACAAGGAATCATGTCGCGACGTGGCCTAAACCTATCATAACCGCCCCAGGCCTACTCAACCAGATCTCGAGACATCAAGGAGCTCTCTCAGCCGTCGATCCCTCAACAAACGGGATATGGATTCTAACGGCCCCATAACGGCCTGATTCTGTCCGCCTCCATATCGTAACGACCTTGAACCTTCCAAAGATGCTCAAGACTCAGGTGACAGTCTATAAATATCAAACTCACAGATTCCCTCAGGTACGCATGCTCCTCTTTCCATACACACATCTTCTTACACGGGCACCCCGACTGCTCTCTCCGGCAGCTCGTCGGCGCTCCTGCCCTCTGGAGCTTTCGATTGGCCGCCCCCGGAGAGGCCTCCCGGAGAGATCCACCTTCCCATTATCTGATTATCGTCGATTCCTTCTCCACTGACTTGAGCGTCGGAGGGTCTTCCGCGGAGGCCACCCCCAACGTCTCTTGCGTGAGGACTGTCTTGCAGGTCCGCCTAGGAGGGAGCCCACGCTGCAGCCCGATCATGTCTGAGTCGGAAGACGGATCCCGGCGGCAACAACATCCTTAAATTTTGGAGTGGCTAAGACCGCAGCTACATCCAAGCAGGACCATGGAATTTCAAGTCTAGCTGGTTAATTCAAACGAGATGTAAAATATTTCAACCATTGACGTCCCACCACAATAACAAGTCCATCATGTCGCAAGGCTTGACCGTCTCATCAGCTCATCTCTTTCAATGTGTGTCGCTTTGGTTTTTTATTTATGATAAGGATAAAATAATTAAAATTTAAGTCCAGTCAATACATAAGAGATGTAAAAAAATCCAACAAGATATCCCACCATAATTAGAACACCTAACTATCAAAAGACTTGACTAATTCTACTAATAAGACGGGGCACTAAGAAACTTATTCTACTCAAAAAAATTGATGCCGTAAAATTATAATAAAATTAGACCTATCATTGATATGATAATTAAATGCATTAAATAAAAAAATCTAAGTAGAACTACGAGTTGAACTGTTGCCATACTCTTTCCTTATGAAGTTTGTTTTGATGATTCTATGAAAGCAAACTCTCTCACTGGCTCATTTCTTTCAAGGTGCGTTGAGTTTGATACGGTTCTTCTATATAACAAGAGCAAAATTGTTAGCACTTTAAGTCTAGTTAATTAATACGAGATGTAGAAAATCTAACATGCATGGCATCCTACCACAATTATATCCCTTATCTATCACAAGACTACTACAAATAATACACAAACACAGAGCAACATACTATGTTACTCAAACGATTTATTGGCCCGGAAAGAGTCCAATGATGAATACACACCATAATGTTTGATCGGATCGAATTATTTTTAAGGTTTCTTAATTATATTAACAGATAAAATTGGCAATTATTTGTTACACTGATTCTACATTGGCCAAAATGTAATTTCTGGTATCGAAGTTTTCCCATAATTTGAGTTGCTCTCAGAAATTTTCTGGCATAGCTGAAGCAGCTAGTTTTGAAAGAAAATGACAACAGAGAAAACAATTTCTTGCATTCATACGATGGCGCGCATGACTGTTTCAGACTCAGGATCAAATCATTCACACCGGAACAACAGAGAAATCAATTTCTTGGGCCATGATTTCGATGAGCAAAGTTGTTCCTAGTAACTCTTTCAGTCTGGATCAGTTTCTTCACCTTGTTGAATTTAATATGATATTCACAGATGGAAACGAATAAACTATGCGATACAAAGTTGACAGAATTCTTTGCGATTATACACATGGATCCAACCAATGCAATTGATATTTAATTATTTGTGCTGCTAAACAAGGCACTCGAGGAATGCTACCATTGCCGTTATGCTGTTACTTCATAATTGATTCAAAAAGCTAATCAAAAAGTCGAGTGGTGCCTAACAAGGTATGAAACTATCAAAATGTTCTTTGTTTATGCAACAAAGCTTAGTAAATGTTGCATTTTAGAAATAAATTTGAATAGGGGTCTTTTGCAGATGAGCATGCAAGAAATTGCACTTGCTTCGTGGCAAGTTATGCAGTTAATATATTAACATTTTTATGTAATATTTTTTCCTTTTCTATCTGCATAGAAAGTTCTGCAGTTGATATAGTTTTTTTTTACTAGACTTATTCTTACTCTCATTTTACAAAACCACATGGTAATTCAGCACAAAACTATTTGTTTTCGTTAATAGTATGTTCTCCACTTGTGGTGGATGGTAATTGCCCTAGTAATAATCAGTTTTAGGAAAAGGAAGAATGTTTCTTGTAAGAATATTGCTTTGATCTAAAAGCAGGACAGCAATGGTTCATCCATTGGTTGATATATCGTTTCAAAGCCTGCATAATGGCACAGTATGTCCATGAAAGTTGCCTTAAAGGCTATTATATTACAAAATATGAAACTTTCTAATGCATTGCTAAAATAGGATTAAATGCACATTCACATAAATCCTTACATAGTTAATCATTTAAGCCCTCTAATATCCAAGCTTAAAAGCCCGATGCTAGTCAAATACATCCATGATAAAAGATTTTAGATTCAAAGTTTCTATTTATAAAGAAAAAAATGTACAATATAAATAAACATATATTGGGTCACACAATTACAACATTTATTATAATAGCAACCATTAGAGTACAAACAACAAACTTAAAGCTCAAGCAGCAAAAATTTTTAACACTAAGAAATAGGCTCATAACAATAAACATTGCATCTTGATATTTATTAGAGGTAAGATACTAAAATGACACTTTAACTTTCATTTGAGATTTACTGGACGCATAGAATTACAACATTTATTACACTAGGAAATAGGTTTAGAACAACAAAATGTTACAGCTAGACATTTATTAGAGATAAGATACTAAGACTTTAACTTCGAATTAAGCTTAATTATATCTTCTAACTAATTCTATTCCAAAAGTAGGCATTCCTAATTGCACGCATAGTGGTGGCAATATTACTCATGTTCATTTGCCATGGATAATAAGCATTCTTGAGTTTTACCCTCATCTTCTACAAGTGGCATTAAGGGATCTACAATAGCCGTGATTCTATCAGAAAAAGCTATCTTGACAAATTTTCAAAGGGTTAGACCACCTTTGAATATGTCATCAACAGGTTTCTTTTTATCAAACATGCCCAAGAAAAAAAATGCCATAATCATAGACATAACCAAAAGTATTAGACACCTGACCACCAGCTCCATACTCTACAATCCATATATTTAAATGATTGAGCAAACTCTATTGATTCAATCATTATCTTTAATTTGAAAAGAGGAAAAGGAAATAGAAGAAACAAAGTTCAGCATGGAAATCTTAAGTCGAATAGGTATGAGCCAAGAAGACAGATAAAAATGAAATATACCTGGAACTATATATTTATAGACCCTCTAACCTGGCTTGAGCTAAAGGAGTTTGTTGCTACTTCAAACATGAACCTTGCTAGATCGAAGTCTCCCATATAAGCATTAATCTCATTGTCAAACAGCACATCACTGGGTTTTAAAACACTATGAACAAAAGATGTTTGATAATTATTATAAAGGTAATCTATTGCAATATCAGCCACATTGATTGCTATGTTTATCCTTTGAAACAAGTTTAGACATTTGGAATGATGAGGCCCATTTAACTCTGAATATAATCATTTCTCAAGACTTCCATTAGGAATGAACTCAAAAACCTAAGCTTTAAAATTATTGCCTTTAAAATCAACCTTTGAACAGCAAGTCATGATGAAAGGATTACATTCTCGTATTCTTCTCAACAGTACCTCACGTTCAGCCAAAAAGCTCTTCGCATATCCTTGACATTGGACATTGAAAACCTTTGTAGCAACAATTATTTGTGAAGTACGTATATAAGAAGATTCAAGACCGCATCATCTCATACTATTTCAAAATGATAAACTATTAGTTCTACACTTGTAAGGTTCATTATGCCCGGTTCGATATGGCTCAACATATCTTGTTTTTTATTTTGAAAATTTAGGATGGTATGAACAATTCAAATAGATTTGGGGCTGATGCGGTCAGATACTTTTTTTTTTTTTCTTGCAAGAAGTGGAATTTGAGAATGATGGGAACAATTCAAATGACTGTTTCCTAAATATAGTCAACACATATCTTGCTGATACGATTGGTATGTCTACTTGGTTACTAAAGTTATTGAATGGTATGTTTACTATCTTTTTCTAGTAGTATGGGGTAACATTGGTTATGGTTCTCTTCTCAGTTTATATGCTTCTTTGGATTCTCATTTTACTTAGGTTGCTTATATTTCATACGTGTCGATTGAGCGTGTGGATTGGCTGGGTGATTAGCTAAGGAAAAGTCTTTGCTGCACCGCCCTCCGGTGCAGCAAGCGCGCACCAAACCCCCGTGCCACCGCGCGTGCGGTGCGCATCAAGACTCATTTCTTCCTTAGCTCAGCCGACCAACAGAGAGCAGGGGCTTACTTACCATGCTCTGATGATTGAGGACGACAGAGAGCTGGGGAAGGCGGAGGAGGAAGAAGAAAGGGTGGCGGCAGCGGTCGGCGAACGGAGGAGAAGGCGGTGGACGGCGGATGCTTCGGCGACGGAGGAAGAAATAAGGGAAGTGTCGCCGAGGAAGAAGCTCTAGCGGGGTCGCAGAAAATGGAGACACCGACGGAGAGAAAGGAGGCAGCAGAGGTGGTCGACGGTGCTCGGCAACAGAGGCGGGTGGGAGGACGCCGAGAGGCAGCGATAGCGACGGCAGCAGAGACAGAGAAGAAGAGAGGGAGAGCAAGGGAGGGAGGAGGTCACAGTGGTCGAGGCAGTGGCCCTGGCAGTTCCGACAAAGGGGAGGGAAGCAGCGACGGCGCCGTTCGGCCAAGGAGGAAGGAAAGAGAGAGATTGGCGCCGGTTGACGGCGAGGGATGAGAGAAGAGAGAGAGAGAGAGAGGGAGCCGGAGTGGCGGCAGTGATGCGGTGAGCTAAGGTGTCGGCGAAGAGGGAAATAGGCCGGCGGCTCTTCTTCGCAGAGGAAGAAACATAGTTGTCTTCTTTGGCGTACGGTTGTGCTAAAATCACACTCCAAGTTGAGCAAGTTAGAATGGTTTAAGAGTTAGAACCTAATTCAATTCAATCATGCCCTCTCTTGGTCCTAACCTTACTGAACTTAGGTTTAGATTGGATTTTTTTATTTTGAACTAACCTACTCTAGTCTAGTTTCAAGCTAAATTTAAAATAAGCTGGGACATTGTCATGTTAAGTAGGACTGGATTGTATTGATCATATTAAACTGAATCGATTAGAAGTTTTAAGATAGGAGAAATATTTTTTATATTTTTGTTAGATTAGTGTTTATTTTGTTGAGATCTTAAATATCCATCCATTCCAAGAATTTTTTTTTGTTGAACTCACAATTTAATTTAAATTTATAAAACCTCTATTGAATCTTGTTGGGTTCGTGCGAAGCCCAAACCTAGGTTGAGCCACTGCATTGATACAACAAAAGGATGGTAACCGCCTCACCAAGGGTTATCCCATTTTGGGCCACCATCAGCTATAGAGCATGAGGGCGGGCAATCTTGTTGGAAAAAGTGTAAATAAATAATAATAATAAAAGAATGTCCGTGAGCAAAACGGTCACGGACGTTGCGTCGAGTGGACGTTGTACTGAGTGAACATTGGAAGGCCAACATTCATCAACGTCCAGAAATGTGAAAGGTGCAACATACTAGGACATCTATAAGGGGTCAGATGCAGAAGAAGAAAGTTGATAAAAGTCAGGTGAATGCTTTCATTGCAAGATGTAAGGGCACTGAAAGAGGAACTGTCCTCTTTATATTGTCATACTTGATCCAAACAGGCCAAAGAAGAAAAAGGGGCAAGATGTTGCTCAATAAGGTATTTATATGATAACACCTTGTAATTTTTCTGTATATGATAATCAGACCTGGGTATTAGATACCGGGAGTCCTTTTAACATTTGCAATTCATTGCAGGGACTACATGTCACTAGAAGATTTGAAGACAACGAAAGATTCCTCAATGTCGGGGATGGAAGATTAGTTCCAGTTCTGGCATTAGGATTCTTGAAATGGTTTTTAATAGAAATATCATTGTACTAAATGATAATAATTTTTGCCCAACGTTCTTATTGAACGTAATTTCTGTAGGCCTTCTGGCCAAAAGTCATTATGAAATTTCAATAAAGGATGTTACTTTGAATATCATTATGAATGGAGTCACTGTAATGACTGGGCATTTATCTAATGACATTTATATATTATCACAGCCTATAAATGTAGTGTACAAATCAAGTAAGCACCCTAGAATAACTGATATCACATATATTTATCTTTGGCACCATTGACTGGGTCATATCAATAAGAACAGATTAAATAGGTTAACCCAGAAGGGCATCCTTTGAGTTGATGATTGTAAATCATTAACTATTTATGAATCCTGTCTTTTTGGTAAAATGACCAAGTCATCTTTTACTGGAAAAGGTGAAAGAGCCAAAGAGCTATTAGGTCTAGTACATACTGATGTATGTGGACCAATGAGCACTTGTGCCAAACGTGGATATTACTGCTTCATTACTTTTATAGACGATCTTTTTAGGTTCGGTTATGTCTATCTTATGAGACATAAATCTGAATCGTTTGAAATATTCAAACTATATCATAAAGAAGTAGAAAAATAAATAGAAAAATATATTAAGACTCTTCGATCAGATCGAGGAGGATAATACCTTTCAACTGACTTTGTGACATATCTAAGGAAGAATGAAATTCTCTCCCAATAGACTCCTCCAGGAACACCGCAGCATAACGGTGTGCCGAAAAGAAGGAATCGAACCTTGTTAGATATGGTTTAGTCCATGATGGGTTTTGCAAGCTTGCCAATATCATTTTGGGAATATGCATTAAAATCAGCTTGTCATATTCTCAATAAGGTTCCAAGTAAGTCTATTTCTAAAACTCCACCTAAGATGTGGTATGGATATAAACCGGTTATCACCTATCTGAGAGTCTGGAGGTATCCGGCTTATGTGAAACGTGCAAAATCAGACAAACTTGAACCCAAATCTGATAAATATTTTTTTATCGGCTATCCAAAAGAAGCCAAAGGATATTACTTCTACAATACTGAAGAACAAAAGTTGTTCATTAGTAATAGAGTAGTTTTTCTTGAAAAGGAGTTCCTTAGGGAAGGAACAAATGGCTCTAATATTGAACTTAAGGAAGTTCATTAAGTAGAAGGAACAACATAAACCATTGAACCCTTAGAATCTAAGTTGATTAGATCAAACTCAAAACCCATTTTAGATGCACCATTAAGGCGATCTGATAGAGTACCACATCAATCAGACAGATACTTAGGTTTCTTGGTCCAGAACGAGGATCCTATTGAGCTCGATGAGAACAATGAGGATCTGATCACCTATATGGATGCTATGCAAAGGACTGACTCTGATAAATAGCTTGCTGCCATGAAATTTGAACTTAATTTCATGAAAAAAAATAATGTATGGACATTAGTTGACCCACCAGAAGGGATAAAACACATAGGGTATAAGTGGGTTTTCAAGAGAAAAAGAGGCGCAGACGGAAAGGTAGAGACCTACAAAGCACATCTAGTTGCCAAGGGGTATCGTCAACGTTATGGTATTGACTATGATGAGACGTTTTTTCCTGTGGCAATGCTGAAATCCATTCGGATTATGCTAGCTATAGCAGCACACTTAGATTATGAGATTTGACAGATGGATGTTAAAACCACTTTTCTAAATGGTAATTTAGAAGAACAGGTGTATATGATACAGCCTGAAGGTTTTATAACTAAAGACGAGTCTAAAGTGTGTAGGCTACAAAAGTCCATTTATGGACTTAAGCAAGCATCTAGGAGTTGAAACATACGATTTGATAATGTGATCAAATCTTATGGCTTCGTTAAGAATAAAGAAGAACCTTGCATTTATAAATGGGCTAACGGTTCCGTTATTGTATTTCTTGTATTATATGTGGATGATATTCTCTTAATCGGGAATGATATCCTTGCATTATAAGGAATAAAGACATGGTTATCATCATAATTCTCTATGAAAGATCTGGGAGAAGCCTCCTACATCCTAGGGATGAAGATCTATAGAGATAGATCTAAAAGGATGCTTGGTTTATCCCAATCTACGTACATTGACACCGTGCTAAAAAGGTTTAGCATGGAGAATTCCAAGAAAGGCTATCTTTCGATAGGCCATAAAATTCATTTTTCTAAGAAGGATTGTCCGACAACTCCTAACGAAAGAGAACGTATGAGTCGAATTCTATATGCTTCGGCAGTGGGATCGATTATGTACACCATAAAATGTACAAGACCAGACGTGGCATACTCGCTAGGAGTAGTGAGTAGATACCAATCTGATCCAGGAGAAAAATACTGGCAAGTTGTTAAGACAATCCTTAAGTATTTGAGAAATACTAAGGACCAGTGGTTAGTCTATGGAGAGACTGATTTGAAACTTATTGGATATACTGATTCTAGTTTCCAATCAGATCATGATGATAGCAGAAGTATGTCGGGTTTCGTGTTTATCCTGAATGGTGGAGCTGTTTACTGAAAAAATTTTAAGCAACATACAGTAGCAGATTCAGTGTACGAGGCAGAGTACATCGCTGCATCAGATGCCGCAAAAGAAGCTATGTGACTGCGAAAGTTTATCTTCGAGCTTGGAGTGGCACCTTCCATAGATGGACCAGTCCTGTTATACAGTGACAGCACTGGTGCCATAGCTCAAGCAAAGAAACCACGAGCACATCAGCGCACCAAGCACATACTGCGCCGGTTTCATCTTATTCGAGATATTGTAAAACGATGTGACATAAATCTTCAGAAGATTGATGGAAAGAAAAACCTAGGTGACCCATTTACTAAAGCATTCAGCATCAAGGAGTCTGACGACTATAAGTTGAAGATGTGTATTAGATACTGTAATGAGTGGCTTTAGGCTAAGTGAAAGTTTGTTGGAAATTGTATCCTAAAGCTAATCATTTGATGATTGTGCTAATGTAAATGACATATAAATTGATATATTAATAAAAGTTATTTGGCAGTTTATTCATTACAAAACATCTTCTTAAAACTCCTAATAGTAATGAAGCCCTTAGGATCTTCTTTTACAATAAAGGAGGATTTATCTTTGAAGGTCCTTAAAAGAGTTCGCGACCAAATGATATACTATGATAGGGCTATAGTACTATCAATTATAGGATGTTGTATATCATATTTGTTAGTTATTCTCTTAACCAAGGAGTGTAGAGATATTGGTATGACATACAGATGAAAGTGTAGGAGTACATTTTACCGAACGTGACTCATGTGAAGGTCACATGAGTCAAGGCACTTCATGTGAAGGTCACATGATCACTAAAGTTGAAATCACTTTATGGATTTGCTGTTTAGAATTGACAAGCTCTTAAGCCATCCTTAGCATTTGTGGTCAAAAGGATGAATTATACGGTAACTATTTTCTTAGGGTTCTTGGAGTTTGCTCGGCAACTCTTCGACCTATTCGGACGTCGGGTTCCATTGCTAGATGGGCACATCGATTAGTATAGAAAGTTGCTCCTATGCTACCGGCTTAGGTTCGAACATAGAGAGTCACACACATAGAAGTTTCCTAGGATGATCTATTTGTTGATCAACGATTGAGAATCGTATATGATTTAATTAATCAATTTGATTAATTGAATTATCTCAATTGGGTTAAGTACAAGTGAATTATATTCAATTAGGTTTAAGTCTATTAGAAGGACTAATCAATTTCAAATATTGATTTGAAATTAGACTTGATTTGGATTTAAATAGATTCAGGACTAGCTAAATTTGATTTGGGCTAGGACCATAATCTATGTAGGTTCAATCTAATAAATTCAAATCAGTTTAAACCAAAATCCAAACCCAAACCCCATGTGTGAAAAATGTTTTCTCGCATGAGGATCTCACACGATGAGATAGCTAAAATCTCATAGATTAAATTCTCATGCATAATTTAATGTATAGCCTTAATCTTCTCCAAATGGTTTTCGTTGGAATTCTAAGTGTTAGAATTCATGTAAAATTAATGTACCTCTTTGAGTTAACTAGACATGAAATTCTAAGTGTTAGAATTCACATCTCTTTTGTTTTCACCGAATGTTGGAATTAACAAAATGTTGAAATTCTAAGTGTTAGAATTCATAGGTTTTTACCAAACATCAACGTTGGAATTCTAAGTGTTAGAATTCATATCTCTGGTTTTCACCAAACGTCAGAATTCTAAGTGTTAGAATTTGATAGGCTAAAGGCAAAATTGAGCCTATAAATAAGAGGACATTCTTCACCAGATCAAAATAACAACGATATGTTATGAATTAAAATTCTAAAGAGTTAAAACAGAAAATGGTGTGATTCTGGTGTTAGCAAAAGTTTAGTGAATCTTGGAGAAAGATTCAAGTGGGAGGATTCAAAATCAGTAAAGTTATTTTTCTGCAAGCTAGCACTCTCGGGAATCCGATCATTCGAGGACTTCGTGTGGACGATACTAGAGGCCGGACGATTGAACGATTGCAGAGCACAAAGGATTTACCAACTGATCTTAAAATAACACTACAATAAAATGTTAAAATAGTGACGAAAATTAGTGATGGAAATTTTCGTCACTAAATTGTGACGGTTTAGTAACAAAATAGTGATAAAAAATTAAAATCAATGATGGATTAGTTTTTTGTCACTAAATTGTCACTAAATTAGTGACGGACTATTACATCCGTCACTAATTTAGTGACGGATTGCCCTTCCGTCACTAATCCATAACAAATTAGTGACGGAAGAGCAATCCGTCACTAACTTGGTGATGGATTGCTTTTTCGTCACTAATCCGTTACTAATTAGTGATGAAAAACAATAGTCACTAATTAGTGACGAATTATTTTCCATCACTAATCCATCAAAATTAGTGATGGATGGAAAATCCATCACTAATTTAGTGACGAATTGCCCTTCCATCACTAATCCATAACAAATTAGTGACGAAAGAGCAATCCGTCACTAAATTAGTGACGGATTAGTGACGGATATTTCTTCTGTCACTAATCCATCACTAATTTAGTGACGGATTGGGCAATCTGTCACTAATTTTGTGATGGATGAAGCAATCCATCACTAACTTAATGATGGATTACTTTTTCGTCACTAATCCGTCACAAATTAGTGATGGATGAGAAATTCATCACTAAATTAGTGACGGATTGCCCTTTCGTCATTAATTCATCACTAATTAATGACGGAAGAGCAATCCATCACTAAATTAGTGATAGATTGCCCCATCCGTCATTAATTTAGTGACGGATTGGCCTTCCATCACTAATCCGTCACTAATTTAGTGATGGATTGCCCTATCCATCACTAATTTAGTGATGGAAGAGCAATCCGTCACTAATTTAGTGACGGATTTCTTCATCCATCACTAATTTAGTGACATATTGCCCTTCCATCCCTAATCCATTATAAAATTAGTGATGGAAGAGCAATCCATCACTATATTAGTAACGAATTAGTGACGGATTGCCCTTTCGCCACCAAATTTATACTTTTAATATTTTTTTATTTAAATAAGAAAAAAGAAAGTAAAATAAAAATATTAATAATTTATAATAATATAATATTTTTATTATAAATAATTGCATGTCTAATATTTTTTTAAAAGAATTAATATTAAAATAAAAATAAAAAATATTTTTAAATTTTATTATTTTATATATTATGTATTATATATATGATTAACTTAAATTCTCCTAACCGGATGCTCCCCAGCTCGACGGTTGTGATTCCCCCCCTATAAATGCTCCTAACCGATAGCTCTAGGGATCGCCCGCACGTCAATAAAACCACACGATTTCCTTCTCGGATTTCGCTTCCCCAAATGAGGCGACTCTTTTCTCCCTTCCGCTTCCTCGTCCTCCAAGAACCCCGTTCTCTTCGATCGCCCTCCGCTCCGCCTTCTTCCGTCTCCAGTTTTCTTCTGGTGGCTCAATCGCGTTTGTTCGGGAAATAGGGTTTATTATTCGAGGAGAAATTCTTGCTTTGTTGTGCTTAATTTTCGGTAATCTAGGGTTTTGAATCCTTATTTCTTGGTTTCATTGTCTCGAAGTACTTCGAATTTGTTTTGATTTTATTTGTGTCTAATATTTGTCTTTTCTTCGTTTTATTTTGATTTATTGGTAAGCTTTTGGTTGAAGGACATGATTGTGCCCTTCTTTTCTTTAGACTTTGATCGAGCCAAGGGTCCGCCGATATCTGAATCCATGATAAAATCTTTATATTTGTGGGATTTTTGTATGCTTATGAGAATATTTGGTTGGTAGTTTGATCAAAGAGGTGCGAATTTTGGCAGAGTCTTCTACGTTGGAAGAAGGATATATTTGGAAGCTTTTCCGTTCTGAAATGCGATTTGGATCTGCTCATTCTTCGAGATGAAATCGGAAGTTTTGGAATAGTTGACGAAGGTCTTGGCAATTTTAATCAAGAATTGTTGGTGTTCTGTCAACTGCTTACTTGTTGATTTCTGCTGGAAGATTTTCTTGAATTTGTTGGTGCTCTTTGAGAATTGCTGGTCCGATTAGGGCTGGCTTCAGTAAATCAACCATGGCTCTAAGCAGAGAATACCGTCTTATTATTAGAAGGAGAAGAGAATGGTTGCAAGGTTTCCCTAAGTTTTTGCTTGCTTCCCCTTCTTACAGACCTCATCTTCATCAGATACTTCATAAGAACCATCTTCCTCCTCATCCTCATCATCCTCCTCATCTTCATCATATTATCTACCTTCCGTTTATCACCTTAAATGATTCCTCTGTCTTAGCTTTGGGCTTAGCAGCCTTTACTGATTCCTCTGTCTTAGCTTTGGGCTTAGCAGCGGCAGCAACCACCTGACTGCCAGCCTTTCCAGTGGCAGGTTTGCCCTGGTCACCATTGTCATTGACTTTGCCTGATTATAACAATTGCAATGCATATAAAACAAACCATCAGCCAAAGAATAGAGAAGCGGGAAGGTAAAGACATAAAAGTTAATATCATAAAACAAAGTTTACGAAAATGGAGGGCAGTGCAACATTTTTTAACAATATAAAGTTTATTTATGTTGTTGGTTCATAGAACACATTTATTCACTTGAATTTGAAACCTTTTTGTGGCTTAGATATATGCTTTTTGTTGTCTTAAAAAATAGAAAAGGATGAAGAACATGCATTTTTGACTGATTATAAGCACAACTTAATTGAAATACCTACTTTAAGTATCAAACAGCATTTAGTTTAAAAAAAATGCTATGCTCAACAATTCGTGAAACTGGACGATGTCATGCGAACTGGCTAAGGATCGCTTCATATCTTGCTAATATTAAAGTCCTGACTTTGTGCAGCAGTGCTATTCAGGTAACATATGTATGTCTTTAGGCTATTTCATTGAATATTACCATTGATAAAGGGTACCACTAGCTTAAATAATTTTCATATATGATTCATGTTGGCCATGTTAGCATATAGCTGTATCAATGGGATCTAATCCAATGGTGTTCGGGAATCTGCAAGAACTACAACTTCTCATGGAGCAAATGACTGAAAGTAATCTCTCTGATGTCTATGGCTTCTTTGGGAAATGCCAGTGTCCCTGTCTGAATAAAATTTTCATAGAAGTAGGAGCCTCATCCTTTAATACGTAGAAGTTTGTCATGTCTTTCTTGAGGAACCCATCATATAATTCATCTTTGTTATACCAATTTGAACATGCAGCTCCCTCATGAAAATAGAGATCCCTCGATGAAAATATTCTTAGCACTGCCAGCAGAAGAGCCTCTGATATGTGATTTTGGTAATCTCAAAACAATAAAGATGAAAAGCTTCAAGGGGCACAAGAATGAGATGGAGTTGATGAAATTCTTCCTTGAGAATGCCACCATGCTCGAGTTAATGGTTTTGGTCATCCCAGAAGAAGCAGTATGCGAGGAAGGCACCAGCTACAGCAAAACTGATCCTTTATGCTGGTTCAAACATATTACTACAATGCCACTATTTTATCTACTCAACAAAGCTTCTGCTGAGGCCAAGGTAGTAATATGCTCAAATTCAGAAGATGACAGTAGTTTACACCCGACACACTACAATGAACTTGTTAAGGTGTGACTTCTTGAAAGGAGAATACTTCCCTTAAATTCTCATTATGAATGATCGGAAAGCTCAACTAGTTCCTTGCTATTGCATGCTCTTAGGAATTGGAGATTTTAAGTGTTAACACAACTCTCAGTCTTTACATTCAGTCTGTTAAAGATCAAATGATAGTGTGAATGCTAAAATTTGCAAAGAATTTGCTTTTTTATTGGTTTCTGTCTCAAAACATTCACTGGGCATGAATTCTTCTGCTCATGCTGCTAAATGTAGTCTCAATTTGTCTAGGATGCTCCCTTCCTTTGCAACTCTTTATACAGATCATCATATCATTGTTGATGCATAATCGTGAATATTATCTAGCTAATTTTATAAAGGAAACAAGGTAATTTGATTAAAGAGCAACTTAACTGGCATAAACATAATGAGGTTTCTTTGATATGAGAACCATACTGAATCTCATATAACATCTCCTCTAGGTTTTTCTTTTTTCCCAATATGTTGTGGTAAACTGAAATTTTTACTAGTCTGGCCATTTTTGATGTATTAACATAGTTTTTTGTTTTCACAAGACTAAGGAAACACCATTAGTTTCGCAATTATTTGACTGATTTATTTATTTGATCAGTTAAGGTATGATAATGTGATTTCTCCATCTTTAGTGCCATGAATTAAAATTAGTTACTGCATATTGGTAGTGGAGATGCCACTATTGTAAAACGCATGTTAGAAAAATGCTTATTTACATTTTAGTCACTTCAATATTATGATAGAGTTGGTTATGATGCATCATTCTTTTTGATCAGGAAAATATCAAAACAAAGCATCCGCAGCTGCTATACGAATCAAAGCTGTATAGAATTTTACAAGGAGGAAGTAATTAGAATTCCTGTTTACCCTTTTTAAAAATTTGTTTATATTATTCACGGGGTCTTTGTATTTCTTCTTTTTATTTTGGCAGCTGGAATTCCAAATGTGCGATGGTTTGGTGTTGAAGGTGACTATAATGTTCTTGTCCTGGATTTATTGGGACCAAGCCTTGAAGATATTTTTAACTTATGCAGTGGAAAGCTTTCTTTGAAGTCTGTGCTAGTGCTAGCTGATCAGATGGTATTATTTGATATTTTTTGATACTTTTTATTCATAAGTTTTTTGCTCAATTTATAATCAGCCTTGATGTTTCATTAGATCAACCGAGTAGAGTTTGTTCATGGTAAATATTTTCTTCATCGGGATATTAAACCAGATAATTTTCTGATGGGCTTGGGAAGGCGAGCAAATTAGGTAGACCACAAAATCTTTTTATGCTGCTCTTTTTTAAGGATTGCATCAGGATCAGTGTATCATCTAACATAGTATGCCTTCTACTTTTAGGTGTATATTATTGACTTTGGTCTTGCCAAGAAGTATAGAGACACTTCGACTCACCAACACATCCCATATAGGTAAATTTTTTGTGTTAATAGCTCATCTATGTATTTAGGCGAGTATATTGGTATGCCTGAATGTGTTGGGAATCAAGGTGGGATGGGATGTGGGACATTTCGTTCCATAAAAAAATTGGGACATTTCGTTCCATAAAATTGTCAGATATCATCATTTTTAGTATGACCACTATCCCATCATTTTGATTTGCAGGTATGGATGCTGTGATGGTGTAGCCAATGGCAACTCCAAATAAGTTGACATATTGACAGAGTCCGCAAAACCTAAACTGTGCTCATCTGCATGCAAAGACAACAGACTTTAAAATTTATGTTTCAGGGGAGCTGCATTGCAACAGCAAAAATGAGGAGACTAGAGGTGTAGAAGGTGATGAAGGAGAAGAGAATCCACCCAAGTGTGACATGGCCCATGCCAGCGTTAATAGTTTTGATCATTACAAGTTGTCTCTTTTACTTATCTTAAACTTAATAATTTGATGTCAATTGTATAAAACATTAGTATTGTTGATGTATACAGATATATTTATCTTATTTATGAAATATTTTTTATTCTTAAATCTGAATTTTTATCCATAAATTTCATTAGAATGCATTAAATATTGTAATTTAAAAATAATTTTAAATTTATAAGAATAAAAATTTGATGAAATTTTATTAGTTAATGATGGATTAGTGATGGATTTTTGATAGAAATAATAGTGACGGATTAGTGATGAAAATATTAGTGATTGATTAGTGATGGAACAACAACGAATGATTGATGGATTCTTTCATCACTAATTCATCATGGCATAGTGATGGAGCTATTAGTGATGGACTAGTGACGAAAGTTTTAGTGACTAAATTTTTGTCAATAATCCGTCACTAATGATGGAATAGTGATGGAAATATTTGTGATGGAATAGTGATGGAATAATGTGTGACGGATAGTTCATCACTAATCTGTCATAATTTAGTGACGAAAAATATGTTTTATCATAAATTTTTGACGAAATATTTCATCACAAATTCGTCACAATTTAGTGATGAAAAATATTTTCTGTCACAAATTTTGATGAAATATTTCATCACAAATCCGTCGCTATTATTTTGTGAGGGACCTCTTTCCGTCACTAAATTTAGTTACGGCAAAAATTGTGACGATAAGATTTTCGTCACTAATCCGTCACTAAACCCAATTTGTGATGGAATAGTGATGGAAATTTTTGTCACTATTATGCTCTTTTCTTGTAGTGTAAGTGATATGATCCCTAGATCTTAAGGCATGCTTCAGGATAGGTAGTGTGACTTCTTATCTTGAAGATCAAGATATGATCTTGATGATTTTATTTATATGCATAATTTAGATCAAACGATCCTATAGTATAAGGCAAAGATATGATCTTGATGCATGTTAGATAGATTAATATTTAATCTTTAAGCTTCCGCATTGACAATTGTTATCAAAATTATTAAAATATGTATGCCTTGGAGGTTGTTTCTCCCTACAAATAGTGAAGCTCACACTGATATATGCTGATATGATTCACAGCTTATCAAAATAATAACATTAAACTTGTCATAAAGTTCTAAAATTAAAATGTATTTCTTAAGGTCTATACTATGATGTGTTATTAAATAGGATGTCTCTCTATCAAGAAATATAACCTGACCTTCAATATAGTGATGCATCATTGTTTGGATCCTAAGAAATACTTTTTTATCTTAAGATTTTATGATAAGTTAAATTTTATTATTTTGATGAGTTATGAATCAAGTTGGCATAGGTTAGCGTAAGTTTCACTCTTACCATGATCGTAAGTCTAAAAACCTAAAAAGTTTGACCAAGTATTGACCATGGCTTATAAAATATATTTTATGCCTAAGTTAAATTGATTTTCTTAGGATTTTATCCGAAGTGGTCCTAACTTGATGTTTGCTAAAATGGTATTTTTGAAATTCTCTAAATTTGTTCTAGAGAGGAAGAGTTGATTTTTTGTTCTTAAGGAATTTGATTTTGATATTTTTGTTGAATTCAATTGAGGGGTATTCTCTAATTTTCATGAGAAATCTAAAGTAAATGGAGAGGAAAAAAAGGAAAGAGAAGAAAAAAAATGATATTTAGATTTTTAATGGAAAAGAAAGAAGATGTGAGCTTATGGGAGGCTCTCAACCTCATATATCATATAAAAATGGAAAACTATAAAAAAAGTTTTTAAAAAAATGGTGAACCTGTACCGAATTAAAAGTGCAAACCGAACCAAATTTTCAATTTAGCTATTCTTGATCAGTTTAATATTTCCTAAAATAATCCCAAATTATAAATTCCTAAATTATGAGAAAAATCAAGAACCAAAGATAAATAATAGAAATGCTCGTGCCGGACCCCCTCAAACATGGTGATGAATTAGATAAATACTTTGTTGAATGATTGGGCTTAATTGGCATAATTAGATCTTATGATATCCATGATATGCTAGACGAGTTGTAGATTAACACTTGCCATGCACATGAGGATTTTATAGATCTATGTGATGCATTTGAGTGTTTGGCAGAAACAAAATGTACTACAATTCCTAAATTACTTATTTAATTGGACAATCTCTCTATGTACATGAACAAATCATGGCAATAAGAGTTATAAAGAAAGAGGTATCATCTTTATAACTAAGGAGTCATTTAAGTATTGGGATTCTTATCTACTGGATAGGAAAGGGGGGAAATATACTTCCCATCTTAGAAGTTCCTATTATGCATGGTAGATAGCGTATGTCTTGTCTAAAAATAATAATATTTGTAGTTTAGGTGCAGGTTTGTTATTTAAATTTGTTCACATTTGTCTCCATCTCTCTGCAAATTAAACTGTTATGAACAACAAAATATCTGATTTTTTCCAGTAATATTTATCTAGAAAAATAGCAGATGTTTGAACACCTAGATGGATTCTAGTTCTCGATACATAGAATTGCTAAAATTCAGGAATAATTTTATGCTTACGCCAAAACCTTTATTTGGATATTATGAGAACATTTCCTCAACTCAGTGAACAGCTACCATGGCTTTCTAATAATCTATTCGTGTTTTAATTAATATGACAAATTATTAATATTGTCTGGTGAACGTCTGTCATGACAAGATCAATGAATTTGTCCTCATACATGTTAAGGATCGGTGGAAAATGCAAGGTTATATTTGCTAATCATTTCATTGTTGATTTATATGCAGGACTTTGTAATTATATTGGAGGTGGTGAGGATTACCGCAATCGCATTATCTCCAATCACTCCAAGCCTATGTTATTTGGAATAGTTATTTGGAATGTCAACGAGTTTAAGCCAAACGATTGTAACGATTGTCATCCGGTAATGCTTCCAACCAAACGATTGTAACGGAGGGAGAGTTTTGTGAGTGATGACAGGTTACCGATGGAAGGTGGAATACCCCCCGTCAATTCATTATTCCTGAGAGAAAGCTCAGCAGGTTTCGTAAGGGAGTCGATGCCCGCTGGAATCTTGCAAGTGAGCTGGTTGTAGGCCAAGTAGAGAGTTCTAAGCTCAGAGCAGTAGGTCAAGTTGGAGGGGAAGCCACCATGGAATGAATTGGAAGTCAGGTTGAGATGTTTCAGCCGCCGCAGACGGCCCAACTCCGGCGGGATCTCTCTGAAGAAACCATTATTATCGAGGAAAAGCCTTTGAGGAAGGTGAGGTTTCCTATGGAAGGAGAGAGCGAGCCCTCCAATTAATCCCCTCGAGCTGAGGTCCAAGGCAGAGACCCTTTGCTGGTGCCTCCTGCTGCACGTGACCCCCTCCCACTTGCAGAAATGGACGGTATCGTTCCATGAGCTCAGAAACAGTTATAGGTGAATAGGAGTTATAATTGCGGTCGGACATCCTATTGGATTTTTCTCCAATATCTCTTATCGGTTACTTAGACTTTGTTGCTCATTATTTTATGCTTATTATATCAAAAAGTCATAGTGATTTGACATTCGTGGAAACCTGGTGCTGCTTCAAGCTTTCTTAGGTCATATATATTGGATTTTTCTTCATCTCTTATCGGTTACCTATACTTTGGTGCTCATTATTTTGTCCTTATTATATAGAAAAATCATAGTGACTTTGAAATCACAATGAATTCAAGTTATAATTGTGGTTGACATCCTCTTCGATTTTTTCTACATTCTAACGAATTAACTTAGACTTAGCGCTGTTTTCTCCCTGTGAACGTGGCAAAAGTCGAAAGAATTTGCCCACACACATCGTCAGCACCAGCAACATAGAGGAAAGAGTGTCGTGAATTCATTGGGACTTGAGGTCAGAAGGTCGTGAGTTCCAGAGCACTTGTGCCGTAGACGTCTGCATCATTACAAAAGTAGAGGCCACCCTCCTAATTTAACAGGGTCTACCTGGGTAATGATTTACAAGATTATATTGTAATATTTATATCATTAATGAGGCAGACTGTTTTTTAATACATATTTTAATTGTACTAAACTACTTCAGTAATTTAACCATAACTTTTTATCCAAGCTTTAATTGAGGTGATTTAGGTAGTGTTATAAATCTAACTCGATATCAAATCTAGTGGAAGTGTTTGAGCGTCAAACTTAATCCATGCCAACAAGGACAAAGTTATCTTTCATACGGATATGTGCAGGACTACTTGTTAAAGCTATCCTTTTACTCTTTTATTTTAATCTTTTGAAATTGTTGAACATAAATTTGATGTATAAGGGTCTAAAAATGCTAGATATAAGTTGTATTTATTTGAGTTCCTTTGTTCTATATATTCCAATGATATAAGTATCTAAAACTTTTTAATGCATAACTAATATAGGATTAAATACATATCCACATGGATCCTTACATACTCAATTGATTTAAGCCTCTAATATCCAAGGTTAGAGTCCGAAGCTAGTCAAATACAACCATGAAAAAAGATTTTAGATTCAAAATTTCTATTTATAAAGAAAAATATATACAATAGAGAATAACATATATCGAGACATACACAATTACAACATTTATTATAAATTTTTTACTAGCAGCTATTAGAGTACAAACGATAAACTCAAAGCTCAAGATGCAAAGAAGTTTAACACTGGGAAATAAGTTCACAACAGTAAACATTACATCCTGATATTTATTAGAGGTAAGATACTAAGATGATACTTTGACTTCCATTTGAGCTTCACTGGAGGCACACAAAATTACAATATTTATTACACTAGGAAATAGGTTTAGAACTACAAAACATTATAACTAGACATTTATTAGAGGTAAGATACTAAAACTTTTAACTTTCAACTTAAGCTTTACCATGTCTTCTAATGAACTCTATTCCAAAGGTAGGCATTCCTAATTGCATGCATAGTAGTGGCAACATCACTCATGTTCATTCTTTCTCTTACAACTTCATTAGAGCAAGAAAGACCAATTCTTACCATGGATACTAAGCATTCTTGAGTTTTACCCTCATCTTCTACAAGTGGCATTAAGGGATCCACAATCGCCATGATTCTATCAGGAAAAGCTATCTCGATAAATTTTTGAAGAGTTAAGCCATCTTTGAACATGTCATCAATAGGTTTCTTTCCAGTAAGCATCTCCAAGAGAAGAATGCCATAGCTATAGACATCACCAGAAGTAGACACCTGACCACTAGCACCATACTCTGCAATCCATACATTTAAATGATTGAGCAAAATGTATCGATTCAACCATTATCTTTAATTTGAAAAGAAGAAAAGGAAATAGAAGAAAGGAAGTTCAGCATGAATATCTTAAGTTGAATAGGTATGAGTCAAGAAGCTAGATGAAAATAGAATGTACCTGGAGCTATATATCCTATAGATCCTCTGACTCGGCTTGAGCTACTCTGGTTTATCGAGGAGTTTGTTGCTGCTTCAAACATGAACCTTGCTAGACCAAAGTCCGCCACATGAGCAACCATCTCATTATCAAGCAGCACATTACTGGGTTTTAGATCACAATGAATAATAGATGGCTGACATTTATTATGAAGGTAATCTATTGCATCAGCTACATCAATTGCTATATTTATCATTTGAAGCAGGCTTAAACCTTCCAAATGATGATGCCCATCTAACTCTGGATGTAACCATTTCTCTAGACTTCCATTAGGAATATACTCAAAAATCAGAGCTTTGAAATCATTGCCTCTAAAATCAACCATTGAGCAGCAAGTCATAACCTTGACAAGATTACGATGTCGGGTTCTTTTAAGCACCTCACATTCAGCTAGAAAGCTCTTCGAAGCTCCTTGATATTGTAGGTTGAAAACCTTCACAGCAACAACTGTTTGTGGAGTACCCAAGATGCCTCTATAAACGGTGCCATACCCTCCTTTGCCAATCAAATTTGTAGAAGAGAATCCTTCTGTTGCTCGAACCAATTCTATATAAGAAACTCTGGGAAACTTATCTTTCAATGGAGATGCAATGGGAGCATTCGTCTTTGACTTTTGTTTCTTTCGATGGATGAGAAAAGAGAGCAGAAGGACCATACAAAGGACTGCAACGGCTAATGGAATTACTATTTTCAGTAGCAGAGGCCACTTTCTCTTTGTCAATGATATCTCTGGCATGTGGGCAGGAGTAATTCTGGAACACCCCCACAGAGTCGATTATTTCCTTTGATAGAAAACTGAGTTGTATTTTGAAGATCCCTTTCACCGGTACTTCACCTTCCAAATTGTTGAAAGATAAGTTTAGATGTTCTAATATAATCAAGTCCGCCAAAAATGTTGGAATAGACCCCGTAATGTTGTTATGCGACAGATCTAATTCTTGAAGGCCCTTTATTTTGCTTAAGGACTGAGGAATTGTCCCTTGGAATAAATTGTTATTCATATGTAAGTGCTCCAACATCTCACAGTCACCAAGCGTGTTAGGAATATCACCAGACAACATGTTTCCAGAAATATCAAGAATTCCTAGACTCTTCAATGCACCAACTTCAAGAGGGAGTGATCCAACCAATAAATTCATAGATAAATTAAGATAAACTGACAAGGAAGAAAGGGTTACAATCTCTTTGGGGATGGTTCCGCTAAGATGATTGCCGTGGAGATCTATTTGTGTTAAGTAACTAAGATTTCCAAGGCCTGAAGGAATGGGCCCTTGGAGGTTATTGTCGTTCAAATAGAGTTCAGCCAATAGAGTGAGATTGCTTAGAGAGAATGGAATCTGCCCATCAAATCTGTTGCCAGACAAGCCCAACCCCTGCATCCTTGTAAGCTTCCCAATGCTTTCTGGTATGGTACCAGTGAAAAGGTTATTGTCGAAAGAGAGAAAGTATAGGTTGGCCAGGTTTCCAATTTCATGAGGGATTATCCCTGATATATGGTAGTTTTCGCCGAATAGCAATGCTTCGAGCTGTGAAGAGAGGTTTACTATGGAGTTGGGCAATATACCTCCTAGCAAATTGTCATAGAGTGACAACTTTTTAAATTGCTGCAGTTTGTTAGAGAGTCAAGAAATTCCCACCCTTGGCATCTCCGGCTTCTAGCTGATTTATTTCTAAATTAAGCGCGAAAGGTCTGCTAGCTTTCCCACCTCAGGTGGCACCCTTCCACTAAAATGGTTACCTGAAATGTCAATGTTTTTAAGCCTCGAAGCATTTCCAAATGTTGCTGGAATAGGTCCATCAAACTGGTTATAATCCAAAAAAAGGACTTGAAGATTAGGAAGAGTAATGCCAATATTTGATGGAATTCTTCCTCGTAGATTGTTCCACGCCACATAGAAATACTGCAGAGATGAGATGTTGTAAAGATCGCTAGGGATTGTACCTGTAAGATTGTTGGCACCAACTTGAAAGAGTTTTAGGGTTGTGAGGCGGCCGATGTCATCCGGGATGCTTCCAACCAGATGATTCAAAGGAGGAAGAGTCGTGTGAGTGATGATAGGTTACCGATGGAAGGTGGAATACCCCCAGTCAATTCGTTTTCGCTGAGATGCAACTCAGCAAGCTTCGTAAAAGAGGAGATGCCCGCTGGAATGTTACCGATGATATTGTTGGATATCAAGTTGAGACTTCTAAGCTCAGAGCAGTAGGTCAAGTTGGAAGGGAAGCCACCATGAAATGGATTGAAACTCAGGTTGAGATATTTCAGCCGCCGCAAACGGCCCAACTCCGGCGCGATCTGACCGAAGAAACCATTATCATCGAGGGCAAGTCTTTGAAGGAAGGTGAGATTTCCCATAGAAGGAGAAAGCGAGCCCTCCAGTCCCCGCGAGCTGAGATCCAAGGCGGAGACTCTCTGCCGGTGCCTCCTGCTGCATGTGACCCCCGCCCACTCGCAGAAATGGACGGAGTCGTTCCAGAAGCTGAGAAGTCTAGAGGGGTCGCGAGTTATTCGACCTTTGAAGGCAAGCAGGGATCGGTGGTCCGTCTCGTTTCCGAACCGAATGGCTCGCGCGGCGCCGACTCCGGGTGGCGACGCCAGTAAGCGTGAGAAGAACCAGAGCAAGAAGAAGATCAACGCCGTGTTCAATATCCGTTCGGGTTTCATCTTTCCTCGTAGAAGAGAAATCACGCTGCCCTGCTGCTTAAGAAAGAAACACCGTTGAGATCGAAGCAGTAGTAAGTACGTATCTAATTAAAATTTAAGAAAATCTCTAGGTTCGCCTGGTTTCGAGTTTTCTCCGTACCTGGTTTGCTTTCAACTTTGTCAGCAGAGAAGCAAGTGTTCTGGGTTTGAATGGAGAAAAACAGAGCCTCACCTTCCAGCGCTCTGGCTCTGGTTAGGTAAATGTCTTTTTTTTTTTTTTATAATAGCAGGTGTCATCAGCACCTAATGAATACAGTCCCATCAGCCTCCAAATAACTCCATAATGCGAGGAAAATGCATGCGACTTTGAGGGCATTAAGGTAGTGTTTGATAGAAAAATATTATCCATGGATAAATGTACGGGATAGAGTTTATCCTCTGGCTATCCCTAGGGATATTCCTTGGCTATCCCATTGATCATATCAAATGCAAAAGATAAATCCATAGGATAACTTTTTTTTACTCTTATTTGGAGGGATAACCAGCTATTCCTGCATTTTCTAGGGAATAAATTGAGGGGATATCCCATGGTTAACTATGGTTAACCATGGATTATCCCTTTGGTTAACTTTATTCCCAGCTATCCCTTATAGTTATGGCTTTTAGGAATAAGAGGGGATATCCCCTCTTATCCCCTATTTCAAACACTACCTAAGTAAATGCCTTTTTTTGATAATAGCAGGTCTCATCAGCACCTAATGAATACAGTCCGCATAATTAAGTAATTTCTTTTTTCTACCTGAATTGTCTCGTTCCTCGCCATTAAGTAATTTGATATAGTTTTTTTTTTACCGATTTATCCTTATTCTCATTTTACAAAACCATATGGGTAATCCAACACAAAACTATTTATTTTCATTAATAGTATGTTCTTGACATATACAACGTAGACCTTTAGATGCTCAAGTTAGAAAGATCATAGAAAGAGTGATCTTTTAACAATTCATGGTAAGGATGGAGATAGAGGTAGACCTAAACTAATATGGACATAAATAATTAAAAAAGATATAGCTATTTATAATTTAAATATCAACTTGGTCCTGAATAGAGCATAGTGGAGGAACCATATTCATGTAACTGACCCATGTAGTTGGGAAAAGGCTTAGATGAGTTGAGTTGAGCAATAGTATGTTCTCCACTTGTGGTGGAGGGTAATCGTTTTAGGAAAAAGGTAATTACATATCTATAGAATTCCCCCTCTCTCTCTCTCTATTTAAATTATAACTCCCATCTATCACAAGACTTAATCGACTCCACTATAAATAATAAATGGACACTAAGCAATGCATGTTACTCAGATAACTTGATGCTATCAAATTTTTAAAATTTAGATTTATCATTTACAGGATAATTAGCTGAATAAAAATAAAAAATCTAAATAGAAGTATGGAGTTTGTGTTGATGATCATATGCGAGCAACTCCTAACCTCATTATTAAAGCATATTGAGTTCATTACGATTTTTTCAAAGGATAAGGATAAAACCATTAGCATTCAAGTCTACATGATAGCGAAATAAAAAAATGCAGCATAATGTCCCATCACAATTATAACTTTTATTTATAACAAGACTTGATCCATTATGCTATAAACAAGGCATACATATCAAGCAACATATTTTATTCAAATAACTTGATATTATAAAATTCTAATAAAATGAGGCCTATTATTGATATGGTAATAGCTAAATTAAAACAAAAAGTCTAAGTAGGACTAAGACTCATAATGAATTGGTCCCACTCTCTTTCATTATGAAGTTTGGTTGATGATTTTAATTGAGCAACTTCTTGCTGACTCATCTCTTTCAACATGTGCCGGCTTCACTTTGATATTTCTACATGGTAAGGACTGTAGTTTGTGAAGGTAGAGCAAACTATGCTAAAGGTAAACTATATTGTGTGCTATAATGAACTCTCCTCTTATTGCTTGGTATATTATTTTTTCTATACATTTTCTTAACTTTTGCAGATGCATTTTCTCTTTTTTTCTCTCTCTCTTTTTTTTTTTTTTTGTAAATGTGCTGTTTTTACTGAACTTTACCCTATGCATATTTTATTTCATTTCATTTTCATAATTTATCTAAGCAGGGAAGGCCCATCTAAATATATTTCATTATATTTTAAATTTTTAATAACTCAACTAAAAGAGGAAAAAAACAACTAAGCATATTCATTCAACTCATTTTTAGTAACCACGTAGGCAAGAAATGAAAAAGCATATAAGCATGTTTTCTCTATTTTATATAATATCCCTTGTAAGAAAGAAAAAAAATGATTTTTAAGGCCTTAAAAAAATTTAGGCTAAACTACATAATTAACCCTTATACTTAGGGGGTTGTGTCACTTTAGTCCTTAAACTTTAAAAAGTTATAAAAATAATCCTTAACTTTATGTTTGTATCACTTTGATCCTTATCGTTAAATAGGGAAGACGTCGTTTATTTTATCTTATTTGGCAGCATTCGTAGTGGCACACGTGGCATTCAAATGATAAAAATAAATTTAAAATCCATAACTAATAAGTTAACCTATTATTTAATAATTTAAAAAAATATTAAAAAAAAATAAAAATAATCTCCTTCTGCCCTAATTTGCCCTAGAGGGGAGTGTAACGGGTATGTGAGCACTCACGGGTTAGGGCAAATCAGGACGGAGAAGATTATTTTTATTTTTTAATATTTTTTAAATTATTAAATAACAGGTTAATGTGTTAATTATAGATTTTAAATTTATTTTTACTACTTGGATGCCATGTGTGCTGCTATGTATGCTGCTACATAGGATAAAAATAAACGATGTCCCCTCTATTTAATGGTAAGGATCAAAGTGAAACAAAACAGAAAGTTTAAGATTATTTTATAACTTTTTAAAGTTCAAGGACCAAGTGACATAACCCCCTAAGTATAAGGGTTAATTATATAGTTTAGCCAAAAATTTAATGATGAATTAAAAAAAAGAAGCTATAGTTGAATAATTTTATTATTATATTACTAAATTCTTTAGTTTTAGAAATTAATAATGATATATGCTGTTGTTATGAAAATTATTTAAAAAAAAGATCTTGCATATTCCATGGGCTCTACTTTATTTAGAAATGTACGGTAATATTAAATGTTCAATAAGAAAATGAATTAGGATATAGCAATAGGCAAAGAAGCTGTAAGAGGTATTGATCCAAAAGTAAGCAAGTATTTTGATGTTAAGCCTTGATGGCCCTTGCAATAGAATGTTTCGACGTACAGGGATTCCGTCACAATGGCGGAGTTGCAGGACAATGAGAACCACATTGCTGTTAAATCGGTACCAGAGAAAAGGCATGACGTTGAATCGCTAGAGATGAGTTTAAATTCATTTAGATTTTTAGAATCATTTCAAAAAAATATTTTTAAAAATGATTCAATCAAATGCGTTTTGTATGCTATGGATTGAATTTTTATTTTCAAAAACAAAAAAATTCAATTCAAATCCATTGCCAAACGGGCAGCTACGAGTGCAATTATAGCCATTATAAATTATTGGACAACGTAGACCCGTAGGCCAAAGAAAGACAATCTTTATGATATGATTTTTTATATAATAAGGATAAAATAATTAGCATTCAATTTAATCAATACATAAGAGATGTAACAAAAATCCGGCACAATATCCCACCTTATTTACAACATCTAACTATCAAAAGACTTAACTAATTCTTCTATAGATATTTAAGAGAGACACTAAGAAACTTATTCTACTCAAAAAATTTGATGCTGTAAATGCTAATAAGATTAGACCAATTATTGATATAATAATCAATTGAATTAAAATAAAAAATCTAAGTAGAGCTACAACCGATGAATTGTCACCATACTCTTTCATTATGAAGCTTGCTTTCATTATGAAGCAATTCCTCTCATTGGCTCGTTTCTTTCAACAATAACAAGAACAAAATTGTTAGCACTTAAGTCTTGTTAATTAATACGGGATACAGAAAATCTAACATGAAACCCACCACAATTATATCCCTTATCTATCACAAGACTTGACCGATCCTACTACAAATAATACACATATACGTACGTACTGAGCAACATATCTTACTCTTGAAGGCAGTTTGACGAATCCTGAGGTAAATGAAAGGAATACTTGATTATGGACTAATGTACAGGAAAGGAGGAACATGCAAGATTGTTGGATATTGGATCACACGACTTAAAAGTCATGTAGACATCATAAATGTAGGAGGGGTAAAACAAATTTAAAAGCCAACATCTCGTGCGGAAGAAATGTAGACACCAAACGCATCGGCTTCTTTTACTAAGTCAAACAATTTATTGGCCCGGAAAGAGTCCAATAGTCGACAGCCTTTGATTTCAGCCATATGCATGGCAAACTCAGGTATTGAGACAAGCTCCAACAAGAGAAGAAAGAGAAAAAAAAAAAAAAGGTATTGAGACAAGAGAGAGAAGGGAGGAAGATTAAGGAGAGCAACCTCTCTCCCTCTTGCATTTCTCAATGCATCTGGAACGAATACCCATTGAATAAAACCTTTTTTGTTTTCTCTTCTTTCGTGCAATTTATAAAATCATCACCTTCTAAAAACCATATCACTTTTTTGAAATCCTTCCCTCTCTCACATATCTATAGAATTCTCTCTCTCTCTCTCTCTCTCTCTCTCTCTCTATTTAAATTATAAGTCCCATCTATCACAAGACTTGATGGACTCTACTATAATAATAAATGGACACTAAGCAATCCATTCTACTATGATAACTTGATGCTATCAAATTTTAAAAAAATTTAAAAAATTTAAGTTTATCATTAATATGACAATCAGCTGAATTAACATAAAAGTCTAAATAAAGTATGGAGTTTGTGTTGACCATCCTATGCAAGCAACTCCTAACTCTCCCTCTCTCATTATTGATGCATGTTGACTTCATTATGATTTTTTCAAATAATAAGGACAAAACCATTAGCATTCAAGTCTATATGATAAAGACAAAAAAAAAAAATGCAGCATAATGTACCATCACAATTATAACTTCTATTTATCACAAGACTTGATCAATTATACCATAAACAAGACATAAACATTAAGCAACATATTTTACTCAAATAACTTGATGCTATTCTATTTTAATAAAATGAGGCCTATTATTGATACAACAACAAGCTAAATAAAATAAAAAAACTAAATAGAACTAGGACTAACGAACTAGGGATACTTTCTTTCATTATGAAGTTTGTGTTAATGATTTTATATGGGCAACTTCTCAGCCGCTCATCTCCTTCAATGTATATCAGTTTTACTGTGACTTTACTAAAACTCATTAACACTCAAGTCCTAATCAATTCAGACGAGATGTAGAAAAATTCAATATGATCTCCCACCACATTTGCAACCCTTATCCATCACAAGACTTGACTAACTCAACTATAAAAAAGACATAGATGCTTAATGTATTATACACAAATAACCCGTTACAATAAAATTCTAATAAAATTAAGCCCAAATAAATTGATACTATAAGATTCTAATAAAATTAGGCCTACTATTGATATGATAACAACTGAATTAAACAAAAAAATCTAAGTAAAACTATGATTCATAATAAATTGGTTACACTTTCTTTCGTTACCCTACAAGAAAGTGGGCTTTTTGTGACGAACTTATTATGACGAATATTTTTATCGTTATATACTTATTTATAATGGTGAATTAAAATTAAATTTATCGTAATAACTATTTATAACGATGAATTTAAATTTTACCGTAACACGTTACAATTTTATTTTTATAAAATTTTTTTTACCCATTGTAAATTTCATCGTAATAAGCCAACTTATTACGGTGATATTTTATTTCGCCATAATACATTATGGTTTTTTATTTTATAAATTTTTTTACTCATTCTATTACGTCGACATTTAAATTTCGGCGTAATAAATCGACTTATTACGCATGAATGTTTCGATGTTAAATCGGTACCAGAGAAAAGGCATGACGTTGAATCGCTAGAGATGAGTTTAAATTCATTTAGATTTTTAGAATCATTTCAAAAAAATATTTTAAAAAATGATTCAATCAAACGCGTTTTGTATGCTATGAATTAGATTTTTTATTTCTGAAAACAAAAATTCAATTCAAATCCATTCCCAAACGGGCAGCTACGAGTGCAATTATATCCATTATAAATTATTGGACAACGTAGACCCGTAGGCCAAAGAAGATAAGAAAGACAATCTTTATGATATGATTTTTATATAATAAGGATAAAATAATTAGCATTCAATTTTAATCAATACATAAGAGATGTAAAAAAATCCGGCACAATATCCCACCTTAATTACAACATCTAACTATCAAAAGACTTAACTAATTCTTCTATAGATATTTAAGAGAGACACTAAGAAACTTATTCTACTCAAAAAATTTGATGCTGTAAAATGCTAATAAGATTAGACCAATTATTGAATAATAATCAATTAAATTAAAATAAAAAATATAAGTAGAGCTACAACCGATGAATTGTCACCATACTCTTTCATTATGAAGCTTGCTTTCATTATGAAGCAATTCCTCTCATTGGCTCGTTTCTTTCAACAATAACAAGAACGAAATTGTTAGCACTTAAGTCTTGTTAATTAATACGGGATACAGAAAATCTAACATGAAACCGACCACAATTATATCCCTTATCTATCACAAGACTTGACCGATCCTACTAAAATAATACACATATACGTACGTACTGAGCAAACATATCTTACTCTTGAAGGCAGTTTGACGAATCCAGAGGTAAATAAAAGGAATACTTGATTATGGACTAATGTACAGGAAAGGAGGAACATTCAAGATTGTTGGATATTGTGGATCACACGACTTAAAATTCATGTAGACATCAGAAATGTAGGAGGGTAAAACAAATTTAAAAGTCAACATCTCGTGCGGAAGAAATGTAGACACCAAACCAATGTTTTGAAAACTGAACCGAACTGGTCGGTCCAATCGGTTCAATCGGAAATCGATCATCAGTTTGGTCCGATTTTATTATTAAAGTTGATTTTATATGATCCGGTAAAAACCGAAAAAATTCGCTGAATCGGTCAGGTTTCAACTGGTTCAACCCGGTTTTTAGATTTTTTTTATTTTTTTATTTAAATTATATTTATATTTTATTATTTTATATTATTAAATTAAAATTTAATTATAATATTATCTGGTTCGATCAAATTGGTTTATTCGGTCGAACTGATTGACCTAGGATCCAAATATTAAGCCGATTCGTTGTCTGATCCGATTTTCAAAACATTGTACCAAACGCACCGGCTGCTTTTACTAAGTCAAACAATTTATTGGCCTGGAAAGAGTCCAATAGTCGACAGCCTTTGATTTCAACCATATGCATGGCAAACTCAGGTATTGAGACAAGCTCCAACAAGAGAAGAAAGAGAGAAAAAAAAAAAGTATTGAGACAAGAGAGAGAAAGGAGGAAGAAATTAAGGACAGCAAACCTCTCTCCCTCTTGCATTTCTCAATACATCTGGAACGAATACCCATTGAATAAAACCTTTTTGTTTTCTCTTCTTTCGTGCAATTTATAAAATCATTACCATCTAAAAACCATATCACTTTTTTGAAAATCCTTCCCTCTCTTACGTATCTATAGAATTCTCTCTCTCTCTCTCTCTCTCTCTCTCTCTCTCTCTCTATTTAAATTATAAGTCCCATCTATCACAAGACTTGATGGACTCTACTATAAATAATAAACAGACACTAAGCAATCCATTCTACTATGATAACTTGATGCTATCAAATTTTAAAAAAATTTAAAAAATTTAAGTTTATCGTTAATACGACAATCAGCTGAATTAACATAAAAAGTCTAAATAAAAGTATGGAGTTTGTGTTGACCATCCTATGCAAGCAACTCCTAACTCTCCCTCTCTCATTATTGCATGCCGAGTTCATTATGATTCTTTCAAATAATAAAGACAAAACCATGAGCATTCAAGTCTACATGATAAAGACATAGAAAAATGCAGTATAATGTACCATCACAATTATAACTCCTATTTATCACAAGACTTGATCAATTGTAGCGTAAACAAGACATAAACATTAAGCAACATATTTTACTCAAATAACTTGATGCTATAAAATTTTAATAAAATGAGGCCTATTATGATACAACAACAAGCTAAATAAAAATAATAAAAAAAAACTAAATAGAACTAGGACTAATGAACTAGGGATACTTTCTTTCATTATGAGGTTTTTGTTAATGATTTTATATGGGCAACTTCTGAGCCGCTCATCTCCTTTAATGTATATCAATTTTACTATGACTTTACTAAAATCATTAACACTCAAGTCTAATCAATTCAGACGAGATGTAGAAAAATTCAATATGATCTCCCACCACATTTGCAACCCTTATCCATCACAAGACTTGACTAACTCAACTATAGAAAAGACATAGATGCTTAATGTATTATACACAAATAACCTGTTACAATAAAATTCTAATAAAATTAAGCCCAAATAAATTGATACTATAAGATTCTAATAAAATTAGGATAACAACTGAATTAAACTAAAAAATCTAAGTAGAACTACGATTCATAATAAATTGGTTACATTTTCTTTCGTTACACTACAATAAAGTGGGCTTTTTAGACCAACTTATTATGACGAAATATTTTTATCATTATACTTATTTATAATGGTAAAATTAAAATTAAATTCACTGTAATAATTATTTATAATGGTGAATTTAAATTTCACTGTAATACATTATGGTTTTATTTTTATAAAATTTTACCCATTGTATTATGGGGAAATTTAAATTTCAACGTAATAAGCCGACTTATTACAGTGATATTTTATTTCACCGTAATACGTTACGATTTTTTATTTTTATAAAATTTTTTACTCGTTCTATTACGTTGGCATTTAAATTTTGTCGTAATAAGCCGATTTATTACGACGATATTTATTTTGCCATAATATGTTACGATTTTAATTTTTATAATTTTTTCATTCTATTACAAATTTCACCATAATAAGTCGACTTATTAAGTTATACGTTACAGTTTTTTTTTTTATAATTTTTTTATTTTATTACAACGAAATATAAATTTCACCGTAATACGTTATAGTTTTTTATTTTTATAAATTTTTTTTACTCATTCTATTAGGATGAAATTTAAATTTCACCATAATAAGTCAACTTGTTAAGGCGACATTTAAATTTTGCCATTATACATTACTATTTTTATTTTTATAAATTTTTTTCATTCTATTATGGTAAAATTTAAATTTTATCTTAATAAATCGACTTATTAAGGCGAAATTTAAATTTCACCATTATATGTTACTATTTTTATTTTTATAATTTTTTTTCATTCTATTACGGTGAAATTTAAATTTCACAGTAAATAGTCGACTTAGTAAGGTGAAATTTAGATTTTGTCGTTATATGTTATGGTTTTTTATTTTTATAATTTTTTTTATGTTCTATGGTGGCGAAATATAATTTCACCCTAATAAATTAATTTATTAAGGTAAAATTTAAATTTCATCGTTATACGTTACTATTTTTTATTTTTTTATTTTTGCACTGTTATGGCAAAAATTATGTTTCACCTGACATATAGATTTCGTCATAATAGGTTTCAATTTTATTTTTTACTATTACGGTGAAATATACTTGTCGCCGTAATAGATTAAGATGTTATTATTTTTTTATTTTTTCTTTGAACTATTACGGTGAAATTTATTGTTTGCCGTAATAATTATATTTATGATATTTTTTTATCGTAATAATTTAATTACGAAGACAATTATGAGTTACCGTAATTGGGTCAGATTATATTTTTTTTTATTTTTTAGGTGAAATTTATATTTTATCGTAATAAGCAAATTTATAATGAGGTTATTGTTTGCCGTAATAGGTTAAGATAATATTTTTTTTTTTTTTACGTTATTACGGTGAAAAATAATTTTTACCTTAATACTTGGATATATTACGGCGAAAGTTATTGTTCGCCGTAATAGGATAAGAGTTATTTCGCGTTGTTACCGTAATAAGGTCGCACGCGGGCGTGAAACCCTCTTTTCCCTGAAACCCTCCCGCCATTTTCTTCTCTTCTTCCTGAAACCCTCGCTCCCACGCCGCCGCAAATCCGAGACTCCGTCAACCCCCGCGAGCTCCTCTCCGCCGTCAACCCCCGGACGCCGGAACCTCCCCCGCCGAAGCTCCTCTGGCAGGATTTCGACAAGATTTCGCCGAGGTCAGTTCTTATATTTCCACGTTTTCTTTGGTACTGTGCGAGCATCATACCATCGTCAATCTATTTTTACTGCTCATCTCCGTCTGGGAGCGTAGATTATAAATTTTATGTTGGGAAAACAAATTATTCTTTTTCTCCTTTGAATGCTTGTGTTGTCTGTCTCTGTAATTAGAATAATTATGTCGAAGTACGTAGAAATTAGAAACAAATGTTGCCATTTGCATTATTGTGGTCTCGCAGCATCATTACATAAATCCCTTAGTGGCCCTTTTGCTCTCTTGAATTTAGCTGTTCTTGCCATCTGTGCATTGGATTGTAATATAATCAATCATGAGAAGATCATGTTTCTTAAATTTTCAGAAATTTTAATTTAGGGACCAGGTAATTCACTTAAGAAAATTTCTTATTGGCAGTCGGAATCTATGATAGTTTGTTAAGGCTAATCTCTTCTTTACACTAGCTCTTTACACTAGCTCAGGAGCTTATTTTCTGCCGTTTTGGATTCATACGTTGGGTAATACATATGACTCCTTGTGAAATAATGGACACTGCATATTTATGGAAATTTAATTTAGTTTATCCTGTGTCTGGGTTATTTATTGGCAAATTTGGCTGCCTTTGATTATATTTCTAGGTACATCTAGGTGCATTTATATGGTGGCATATTCATGATGCCTTAAAAATGATACAGTAGTGGAACTGGACTGCCAAGTTTTGGTAATTAAAACCTGTGAATACGGCAAGAGCTACCTGGATTTGCATTTAAAACACTCTTTTCTAACATCCTTTGTATTCTGATCCAACAGCATTTGCTAGCTCTAGCCCTTCAGATTCCTTGAGCACCATCTTAAATCAACAGACTATGTCAAGTAGGATATAGTTCTTTCCACACTTATTCCAGAACAATGACGATCGCAAAATTTTGAGTTTAGTGGTTGGAGTGCCACTTTTCTGAGTCAGCCTGGAACTTCTTCTGAGTGCAAGTGAGAGATGTGCTGGCCGGGAGACTGAAATCCCAATGACATGATGGAAGCAAAATCGCTCAAGCATCCACACCCAAAAGTTCAAATACCCATAGTCTGTTAAGCTTATGTGTTCCCTAGCAAGCAATAACTGATGTTCTGAAACAAAAACCGGTTATTACATATCTTTGCCCTAGTATCATCAAAACCTTAGTGATTATATATTTTTAGGTGCACTTCTATCATTTAAAAATTTGGTGTTAAAATAGTAGTGCCACCACCTCTGTTTTGTGCATAGGTTTCTTTCAGTTATCCATTTGAGCTTATCGTCATGTTGATGGTTGATTTGTCCAATGCACGAGCCAGACTGGCCTATGATCAGGGCAACCCAACTTTTAGGTGCATGGCTACCTTTCCTTGACAATAATGCTTAGCATTTTGAGTCCACTTATCTAGCAAAACAAAAGATAAATTATTCTCCAATTTTTCCATTCTTTAGTTTAAAACTGTAATTTATTATGAGCCCTGTATGCCAAGAACTTCAAACATTGGATCCATCTTTTAGCATTTCATTGCAACATCTCTGCTTGCATGAAATGTGAAAAGAGGAGGCACGTAATGTCTTTTTCATGCAATTGGAATAGTGGATTCCTTCTCTATCATTGAGTAATTCCAAGCATTTCTTATCTGGCAACTTCCAGATTATCTGCTTGTATGTTAAGGCATGGAATGATTCTGTCTCCCTAGATGAGCTGAACTTATTTGTTGTTGCATAAAAATATGTCTAAAATATCTTCATCGATTCCCTCTTCGGAGCTTCAATCTCTGCTTTGTCTTCTCTGATCTCCTTTGCCAGCTCGTCACACACCTCCTCCATAACCTCTTGGCCCTTGCTTTCCTTCTCGTAGTCTTGCAAGTACAGCTTTGCCAATAACTTAGTGTCAGTAAGTTCATTGACGAGCTTGGAATTCATGATCTCCATCTGCTGCCGGTTTTTTCTCTCTCTGTTGAGGTCATTATTCATGGCATCCATTACAGCTCTGATCTTCTCATGCTCTCGCTTTCGCCATGATGCCTTCTCCTCTGAAAGCTTCTTTAAGAAGTGATCAAGCTTTTTTTTTTGCTGATCGCCGTTCGGCCTCGAGCTCAACAATACGATTGCGAGCCTGCTCGAGCTCTGCTTGAAGAGCAGAAACAACATAAACGGTAGTCACCTGCTGATCTTCAAGAAGTTTCAGGGGACCATAAAATCTGTTGATGTCATCTGATGCCTTCTAGCACCCATGGTCCCATTTAGTTGCTCTCTCCATTGCACAATTGGATCGCACAGCAGAAGCTTCAAGCTGATTTTGCAAACCAACCCAAGTAAACAGTCATAAAGGTATAAAGAAAATGACCATCTATTGTTTGGAAATTAGAAGGTAATCATATTCTCCAACAGAGAAAAAGAGAGGGAGAATGAAATCATTAGTACCTTCTGAACAATGTCATTCTTTGCATCATGGACTGAGATGGGACCAGACAGTTCAATCTTTGTGTTGTTATGAAGGCCATTTTGTTAGAAAAATTGTTTTTTCCTTTTGCAAAATTCTTTATTAGAAAAATGCTAAAAAATTAATCAAAAAATTTATACTCAAAATTTAAATTAAAATCAAAATTAAAAGGAATCAAACTGGTCGAGGCGTGTTAAACACTGCCCTAAGGACAAGTTTTCGCCCCTCGTGCGGGTTGTTGGCGAATTGTCCCCAAGGTACAATGACCTGATTTGATTCGATCCTCCTACCGCGAGTACGATCGGGTGGAGGTTCAAACCCAGTGATTCTTCAGATGCCCAAATATAATAATAAAATAGTTAAATAAATCTTTTACCATCGGTAGTTTGTTGAGACTGATTTCTTGTTGAGACTCCTTGTTAAGACAACATCAGGATTTGAAGCAACAGAGCAACAATCTTCAAGGATTGCAACAATAGAATCTTCAAGGATTTGCAAATAGAATCTTCAAGGATTTGCAGCAACAGAATTTGCAGCAACAGGATCTTCAAAGAATTTGTAGCAACAGGATCTTCAAGGATTTTTAGCAATAGGATTTGTAGCAACGAATTTTTAAGGATTTTATTTTCTGCCTTCTATGTTCTTTACTTATTTCCCTTAGTTTATCCATATTTATATTAAAAAAAATTAACCGTTTCTCCTTGTGATGTTCCTTCCCGAACATTGGTCATGGAGCGTATGCTCGCGTGGGTCGATTACCTCTTTTTTTTTAACTTTTAACACAGGTCAAAAGTCAACAATCCCCCACAAAAGTTAAAAATTAAAAAATAAAAAATAAAATAAATAATAAAATTAATATACCAAAAAAAATTAGGGCATCTTATACTGCGCAATAGGTGAGGTGTCCTGTGGACTTGAACCTCACTTAGTGTTGATTGTATACATCTGAAGGAACCATAGTGGATTAGACCTTGAACTAGGTCCTTGACTCAGACTTCTACTAATCACACACACAGCATGAATCAATTGGGTTTAAGCGGTCAGCGCATATTAAAGGCCTTGCGCTTAGTACCTTGATTTTTCATGAGAATTTCTTAAGGTTAGCCCAAACCTTTAGTCACGGCCTCATATGACAATTCTCATATAGGTGAATCCTCCAAGGGTATTTGTGACTAATACCCTGCAGATAACCTACTCGGATCCATTAAGAGAATCACTCAACCTTACACAAATTTACTTTGTCACTTTATAAGAGCACTCATCATAGGGATGGGTTAAATTTTTTTCAAAATTTGTGCTCTAACACGATCACTCAATCAGCTTCGTTTCTACCACATTGAACCTCATTCATGGGATCTCCAATCACAGAGGTTGGGTATCCACTGCTGGTGACCAAATAATGGGCTTAAGCCCCATCCCCCTCGATGAATCTAGGACTCCACTCCTAGATAATCCCTTGGTTAATTGATCTGCCAAATTCTTCTCAGATTTGACAAATTCCAAAGAGATAACATCATTTTCTTATGTTGTCTTATAGACTTATGACGAAGCCGTATATGGCGATTCATCTTTTTATTGGTACTCTTTGATTTGTCAGTTCAATTGTGGCCTTATTATCACAATGGATAGATATAGCTGGAACTGGCTTAGGTACCAAAGGTAGCTCTGATATTAGATTTTTTATCCACTCTGCCTCATTACAAGTGGTATACAGAGCTATCAACTCGGCCTCCATGGTGCTTCTAGAAATAATAGTTTGCCTAGTGGATCCCAGCAATAGCAGCACCGCCAAGAAGAAAAACGTATCCGGTAGTTGATTTTAAATCATGAGAATCAGTGACCCAATTAGCATCACTGTAACCCTCAACCACCTCAGGGTATTCAGTGAACATCAAAGAGAGATTAAGTGTTCCCTTTAAATATCGGAACACTCTTTCTAAGGCTACCCAATGAGATTGATCAGGATTTTGATTATATCTACTCAGCCTTCCTACAACATAGGCAATATCAGGTCTTGTTCTGTTTGCTACATACAAGAGAGATCCTATAATTTGAGAATACTTTAATTGATTAATTGGGTTACCTAAATTTTTCTTTAGGTGAAAGCTAGGATCAAAAGGAGTAGATATTGATTTAAGATTGGAATAACCAAACTTCTTGATCATTTTTTCTATAGAATGAGAAGAGAGAGAGCTATCCCTTCATGGGACTTGATAAGCTTCATCCCTAGGATTACATCCGCTTCACCTAAATCTTTCAAACTTAGAAGAGAAAGATTTAACACTTGAAATAATTTCAAGAGATGTTCCAAAAATTAAAATATCATCGACATATAAGCAAATGATTACACAATCATTATCGACGATCTTAGAATACACACACTTATCATGATTATTGATTTGAAATCCAAAAGATAGAATAATTTGATCATTTTCTCATGCCATTGTTTAGGAGCCTGTTTAAGACCATAAAGGGACTTGATAAGTTTACAAACCTTGTCTTCTTGTCCCTTTACAACAAAACCTTCAGGCTGTTCCATATATATCTCCCTCAAGATCTCCATTTAGGAACGCAGTTTTCACATCCATTTGATGAATGATTAACTTATGAATGGAAGCAATAGCAAGAAGTGATCTAAGGGTTGTTATTCTAGCTACAGGAGAATATGTATCAAAGAAATCAAACCCTTTCTTTTGGTTATACCCTTTGGCTACTAATCTAGCCTTATACTTTTCTATTGAACCATCAGGTCTAAATTTCTTCTTAAATACCCACTTACACCCTAAAGGTTTGCTTCCATGGGGTAAATCAGATAAGATCCAAGTTTCATTTTGTAAGATTGAATTAAATTCAGAAAGGATAGCTTCCTTCCAAAAAGGAGCATCAGGAGAAGACATGCCTCTGAAAAAGAAGAAGGTTCGCCTTCGACTAGGAAAGTAAAGAACCTTTACCAAGATCTTTTTCTTTCCTTATCCTTGAACTTTTTCTAAGTTCAGAAGGTTCACCTTTAGGATTAGATCTTTTCCTTTTCCTTGACTCATTAGAGAACCCAGCTTCAATAGAATCATGAACCAAGTAAGGATTAGAAGAGAGTTGATTTGGTACTTGATTCTTGAAAGGAAAAACATTTTCAAAATAAGTAGCATCTCTAGATTCGATAAGAGTATTATTTGAAATGCCACTTATATCAGAGTTTATCACTAGGAACCTATTTGTACTACTATCTAAGGAATAACCTATAAAGATAGCATCTACAGTTTTAGGTCCTATTTTTCTTCTCTTGGGTTTAGGTATTCCTACCTTAGCTAAGCATCCCCACACTTTAAGATAATCTAGCCTGGGTGTTCTACCTTTCCAAAGCTCAAAAGGTGTTTTAGGACTATCCTTAAAGGGTATCCTATTTAAAATATAACATGCAGCTAAAAGAGCTTCCCCCCACAAGTTCTCAGGTACGCCTGAACTTATTAACATTGAGTTAACCATATCCATTAATGTACGATTTTTCGTTCAGCTACACCATTAGACTGAGGAGAGTATGGTGGTGTAACTTCATGAATAATCCCATATTCTTGATAAAATAGAGTCATTTCATTTGAAGTATATTCACCACTGTGATCTGACCTAAATTTCTTAAGCTTTTTCTCAGTTTGGGTTTCAGCTTCTACCTTATAAATCTTAAACTTATCTAATACTTCATCCTTAGATTTTATCAAATATATGTGACAATATCTTGAGAAGTCATCTATGAATGTTACAAAGTAACGACTTCCTCCCCGTGTAGGAAACTTGGTAGAGTCACATACATCGCTATGGACTAATTCAAGAAGTGTTGAACTCCTATTTACTGATTTAAAAGGTTTTCTAGGCATCTTAGCTTGAATACAAATCTCACATTTAAACTTTCTATCAATATGAACCTTAGGAATTAGATTAAGATTTGTCATGTAATGAATACGATCAAAATTCACATGACCAAGTCTACTATGCCAAACATTTGAAGATTCAACATTAAAAAGAAGAGAACTTTTATTAGATAACTTAGATGATACATTTAATTTAAAAAGACCTTCACATACAAAACCTTTACCAACAAACTCATTATTACGAGTAATTACAACTTTATTTGACTCTAGAACAATTTTATATCCTCTAGATATAAGAAGAGATCCACTAATCAGATTTCTTCTAACACTAGGAACTAACACACTTCATGAAGGATCAGGATTTTTTCAGATGTCATCTTTAGATCCACTTGACCTTTCCCAAGCACTTGTGCTGAAGAGTTATTCCCAAGTGTCACACCTCCTCCACTTGATTCCTGAAAGGTGGAGAACCAGGAGCGATCAAAATAAACATGAACATTAGCTCCTGAATCAAGCCACCAATCACAAGAAGATTGGGTTGAGTTAATAAGAATTTTGAATTTACCAACCTGAAAGAAGGCTCAACACCACTCTCAACCACGTTAACTTGTGGTTTATATGATTTCCTCAATGGTTCAGTCTTTCGGTGGTAGCAGTCCTTGCCACATGATTTGTCCTTCCGCACACAAAGCAGAATGTGCCTTTATAATTCTTTGACTTCTGATTCGGTCGGTTCTGATTTGATCGGTTCTAGGAGGTTTGTATGATTGGTTGGATCTAGATTGAAATTTCTTCTTCTTAAAATTCTTTCTCCTAGGTTTGAATTGATTTGGAGTTGGATTTGACTCGGTCAGATTGATTTTAGGTCCAAGGTCGGTCTTTTGATTTTGATTTAGCTTAAGCCGGTGTTCCTCTTCTATCCTAATAGAGTTAATCACTTCTGTTAGGGTCAAGCTACCTTGCTTATGACTTAGCTCTCGAGCAAAGGATGACCAAGATGGTGGAAGAGAATCTACTAAGGCTTGGACCTTATAGTTTTCAGAAAAACTACAGCCAGTCAACTCTGACTTTCTAAAAAATCTTGGAATTCATGAATTTGAATGCTAATGGGTTTGGAATCTACCATTATGTACTTTCAAATTTTGAGATAGTGAATCTATCTAGACCAGCATCAACCATCCCATATTCAGCCTCAAGAGCATCCCATAGTTCCTTAGCAGTTTTAGTAGGAAGGTAGACATCATAAAGATTATCAGATAGGGCACTTAGGGTGTTTTGATGATGATGAAGAGGAAGTATCAACTATACTAGAAGAACCTTGTTGACTATTAGATTTGGGATCTGAAAATTCTATGGAAGAAAAAAACCTAAAGTGGTAAGCCAATATTTCACTTGGCTTTGCCACCTCCTAAAGAATGATCCATTAAATTTTTCTGGTTTAATTGCACTAAGATCATCAGAACCCATTTTGAAAAAATTGGTTTCTTAATTCGTTCTGCACAACCAAAAAGTATTTGAATTTTTCAAATTAATGATTTTCCAGATATTTCTAGATTTTAAATTTAAATTCAAAAGAATTAAATCTAGAAACTATTTACAATAATAATAAAACCACTAAAAAAATTAACTCAAATAAGTCAATTTTAATTTTTTTTAATTTGAATTTCAAATTTGAATTTTAAATTTTAAATTCAAAACTCTTTTTTTAAAATAAATTACTTATAATAAAATCTAGCAATTTCTAATGAGAGAAAACTTGTCCTAGCTGTTAGAAAAATTATTTTTTCCTTTTGCAAAATTCTTTATTAGAAAAATGCTAGAAATTAATCAGAAAATTTATACTCAAAATTTAAATTAAAATTAAAATTAAAAGGAATCAAACTGGTCGAGGCGTGTTAAACACTGCCCTAAGGACAAGTTTTTGCCCCCTCGTGGGTTGTTGGCGAATTGTCCCCAAGGTACAATGACCTGATTTGATTCGATCCTCCTACCACGAGCACGATCGGATGGAGGTTCAAACCCAGTGATTCTTCAGATGCCCAATATAATAATAAAATAGTTAAATAAATCTTTTACCATCGGTAGTTTGTTGAGACTGATTTCCTTGTTGAGACTCTTTGTTAAGACAATATCAGGATTTGCAGCAACAGAGCAACAGAATCTTCAAGGATTTGCAACAATAGAATCAGGATTTGCAACAATAGAATCTTCAAGGATTTCTAGAATCAGGATTTCAAAGAATTTGTAGCAACAGATCTTCAAGATTGTAGCAACAGATCTTCAAGGATTTTTAGCAACAGGATTTGTAGCAACGGAATTTTTAAGATTTTATTTTCTGCCTTTATGTTCTCTACTTATTTTCCTTAGTTTATCCATATATTTATATTAAAAAAATTGACCATTTCTCTCTGTGACAGTTCCTTTCCGAACGTTGGTCAGAGCGTGAGCGGAATAAAAGCTCGCGAACGCTCGCTGCGAGCGTTCCGCGATCGCTCGCTCCCAGCGAGCGCGTCCCATACGAGCATTTAATGCTCACGTGGGTTGGTTACCTTTTATTTTTTTTTTTAACTTTAACATAGGTCAAAAGTCAACACATTTATCTTGAGATCATAGTCATAGGGTACATATAGATGCCCAAGATTAGGCTGCAAAGATGAAGAAGAGAAACAAAATCATCAGCAGGAATTTCCAAACAGTAAGGGGTAGATCAGCATTAGAACCATTGTTATGACCATCCAACCACAGCCAATATCACTATCTTACAACCGATGATAGGACCACAGCCAGTAATATCTGATCTTTGACCATTGAAGGTGATTGATCACAAAGAATATAAATAATGGCAATTATGAATGATTGGGATCGAAGCTTTATTTTTTTTAAAAAATGATAAAAGGTGTGGTAGAGTGAACCCTGTATGTAAATCAGTAAACAAGTGGGAGGGGGAATAATTGAACATCATTGCTCCTATCATGATCAACTTTGCTTATAGACGGAGACCGGAAACTCTTTCTTTGGTGATGAGCGACGACTGGTTCATTGTCAATTGAGGAAGGCTTTAAGTAGGCCGGGCTTGTGCTTACGAGGATGCAACGTGCATGCCATCGCAGCAAGTGCTACGTCCAAAGCCGATCGGTTCTCCATTCATGAAAAAGACTTAGTGCACCAAAGGGCGATGCAGCAAGCACGCCGATAAGATTCGTTGAATTTTAGCATGCGTGATGGTGCGAATGTGTGACCAATTCATGCAGTGTTTTCCCTTCATTCATCTGGCCACACGCCTCGTCCTAGACCAGGCCGTCCATCAACTAGCTGGCTAGAACTAGAAGCCAAGCGTCAAGTTTCAAAATTTGACTTCCAAAGGATCCATCTAGTAGTCATACTACCACATCCCGTGCTCCTAATCGGGCTGGCAATTGGCAATTTCCCAAGAGCCTTGCCATCGGAGTTGTTGGAAACTACATCAAAAAGAGACAAAAAATATCTCCAAAATGATGCCTTTTTGACCGTTCCCCGACTCCATAATCCTTGAGGATTAATGTTAGGGGCGTAGCAGGCCATGGGGCCAGCTGCATGGAAGTTGGAACGTTCGGATTCCTCTAGGCGTCCACCTTTCCCGTGGTTGTGAAATGCCAGTCCAAGGCACCTTCCGTAGTTCTTGATCAAGGGAAGATGCTGAGCCATATGGTCATACGTGATGAATGGCATGTGTGCTCGTATACTGACTGTATGGTGAACGGTATTAAATTTATCACTGTTAATCGAATGTCAGCCATAAAATACAGAATAGTACAGTTTGTGTTTCTCTACTCATTTAGAAGAAGGAATTAACTTTTATAGTATATTATTAGAGGTCCTTGAATTTCATGTTGTTAAAGGTTGTAAGGCGATAATGTTCAAGTGCAAATGATTTGAAAACTGAACCAAAGCACAGGAGAATGCAACAATATTATAACATTACAAGTATACATATTAGTTCACAATGATACAAACATGAGCCATTCATTTTAGCATCACAAGCTGAAAAGGTTTTCTACTTGGATGATTTGAAGAACAATTCTAATTGGAAAGTGGTATACAAGATTAGTCATCGTCATTTGTGGGATATTCTAAAAAAAGATATGATGTTCAGAAAGAAGTATTTCAAGAAGATGATTCAGCAGTCCTTCGATTCACATATGAGCAACCTGACATGGACTTAATAACATCTCGGCCTACGGACACTGATGCTGAAATAGTTACAATTCAAGAAAATATTAGAGGTCAAAGTGATGTCGGTCAAGATGAGTTTATATGCGAAGATGTTGAAGAGGACGACACACTAGATGATTATGACAGTGAGGGATCTATACATAGTTCTGATATGGAGGATGATGAAGACAATGAGCATATTAGTGATGACAGTGATTAATTTGGTAGCATTCATGTTTTTTTTACTTATTGCAACTATATGTTCGTATACTTTCTTATTTATTAATTCTAGTTTGTATATTTGTTGCAGATGTCTTCGAAGGATACTGCTCCTACATCGAGGCCAGATAATTCTTCTTACATTCCAATTTTGATTGAAGGGTCATCTGTCGGTGCATCATGTAATAACTTTACTTTAAACTTATCTTATTTGGCTATATTTTTTTATGTTATTTTGTACTAATTTAGTTCAATATGTTTTTGCAGTAATGTCATCAAAAAAGAAGGGCCAAGGTCCTGCTCGCGGATNGCTCGTGGGCAGTTATATGGGTATGTGGATGCAGACTTTGGTGGAGATGTGGACACTAGGAGATCCACAACAGGCTTTGTGTTCAGCCTGTTTGGTGGTCCAGTATCGTGGAGATCATGTCTGCAGCCCATCACAGCCTTATCTACCACGGAGGCAGAATACATAGGTATCACAGAGGCAGCAAAGGAAGCTCTTTGGCTGAAGGGCTTGATGCTGGAGATGGGACTTGATCAGAAGGTTGTCCAGGTGCATAGTGACAGCCAGAGTGCTCTGATGCTTGCGCAGAATGCAGTCTATCATGCCAGGACGAAGCACATTGACCTCAGATACCACAGGATCAGAGAGCTGGTGGAAGATGGTGAGGTGGAGCTGGTGAAGGTATACACCAAAAAAATCCAGCAGATGCACTGACTAAGGTTCTTCCACGGGACAGTTTTCAAAAGTGTATTTCGTTGTTAAAGCTGATGGACACAGTGGACGTGCTGAGGCCTTGAAAGCACCAAGGTGGAGATTGTTGGGCCTGGTGTGGTGCTATCAAGGCCCAGGTGGGCTAACTTGTATTGGGCTGGGTTTGAGTCCAAGGGTTGAGATTAAATCAAGTCACGGGTGTACACGGGCTTGGGGATTAGTTTAATCTCATTGGTTTAGTCCATGGGAGTTTTTTGTTGAGTCTGGGCCTGGCCCACTTCGTGGATGTATTTAAACCCTAGTCTCTAGGGTTTGGATGGAATAGAGAACAGATTCTTTTCTCCCAAAAATTCCCTTCTCTCATCATAGGGCGGCAGCCCTTTCTTTCTCCTCCCCATCTTCCTCCTTTTTCAAGAAGTAAACCTAATAGGATTAGGAATCCTTGTTCAACAGGGAATCCCATTGTTATTCATCAAGGTCTAAACCTAACAGGATTAGAAATCCTTGTGCAACAGGGAATCCCATTGCTATTCATCAAGGTCTAAATCCTAACAATAGCTTGCTTGCTTAGGCTATATTCTCCATCTGTTATTGGTTACTTAGACTTTCATGCTCATTATTTTACGCTTATTATATAGAAAAATCATAGTGATTTGACATTCGTTGAAACCTGGTGCTGCTTATCTCTCTTAGGTCGATCATATTGGATTTTTCTTCATCTCTTATCGGTTACGTATACTTTGGTGCTCATTATTTTATGCTTATTATATAGAAAAATCATAGTGATTGAAATCAGAGTGAATTCAAGTTATAATTGTGGTCAACATCCTCTTCGATTTTTTCTACATTCTGACGAATTAACTTAGACTTAGCGCTGTTTTCTCCCTGCGAACGCGGCAAAAGTCGAAAGAGATGAACAAGAAGTGAGAATTTGCTCACATCGTATCGTCAACACCAACAACATAGAGGAAAGAGTGTCGTGAATCATTGGGACTTGAGGTCAGAAGGTCGTGAGTTCCGCTCACACTGTATATCATCTCAAACCACACAATATTTACATATTTCAGTTACTGAATAAATGTTGGATCATTCTGTAACTACAGAAAGTCTCTACTTCTATAATGAACAAATTTTAAATCTCTACACCTAACTCAAGATTTCGACATCAACACATCTGATCAATTAAAACATGACATTTGAACACTGAAACAGGAGAGAGAACACTGAAGCCTGCTTAACTAATGACCAGAAACAGTGAAAGAGCTTTTCTTCTTCTGCTTTGAAAAACATGAATCATATATTTCAGGCAACAGTAACATCCCAATGTTGTTCTTTCACAGAGAAGCATACTGTATAATCAAAACTACCAGTATCTTCTCGTAGGTAAAAATGACATACATATAAAAAGAAATTTGTCTGAGCTGACTGATTATTAATTTTTTGTATCAATTTTATCTCCTGAATAAGTCTCATTTAATTCTACCAATTAATGCAATACCAACAGCTTCTAGAGTCTGTGCCAGAGCACTTGTGCTGTAGACGTCTGCATCATGACAAAAGTACGTAGAGGCCACCCTCCTAAGTTAACAGGGTCTACCTAGGTAATGATCTACAAGATTATGTTGTAACATTTATATCATTAATGAGGCAGAATCTTTTAATACATCTTTTAATTGTACTAAACTACTTCATAATTTAACCATAACTTTTTATCCAAGCTTTAATTGAAGTGATTTAGACGGTGTTATAAATCTGACCCGATATCAAATATAGTGGAAGTGTTTGAGTTTCAAATTTAATCCATGCCAACAAGGACAAAGTTATCTTCCATACGGATATGTGTAGGGCTACTTGTTAAAGCTATCCGTTTACTCTTTTATTTTAATCTTTGAGATTGTTGAACATAAAATTTGATGTATAAGGGTCTAAAATGCCAAACAGAAGTTGTGTTTAATTTGAGTTCCTTAGCTCTATATATGCCGGTGCTCTATATGTATCTAAAACTTTGCATAACTAATATAGGATTAAATGCATATCAACACAGATCCTTGCATACTCAATCGTTTTAAGCCTCTAATATCCAAGCTTAGAGTCTGAAGCTAGTCAAATACAACTATAAAAAAGATTTTACATTCAAATTTCTGTTTAAAGAAAAATATATGCAATAGGGAATGACATATATCAAGACATACACAATTACAACATTTATTACAATTTTTTTAGTAGCAGCTATTAGAGTACAAACGACAAACTCAAAGCTCAAGATGCAAAGAAGTTTAACACTAGGAAATAGGTTTAGAACTACAAAACATTATAACTAGACATTTATTAGAGGTAAGATACTAAAACTTTTAACTTTCAACTTAAGCTTTACCATGTCTTCTAATGAACTCTATTCCAAAGGTAGGCATTCCTAATTGCATGCATAGTAGTGGCAACATCATCATGTTCATTCTTTCTCTTACAAATTCATTAGAGCAAGAAAGACCAATTCTTACCATGGATACTAAGCATTCTTGAGTTTTACCCTCATCTTCTACAAGTGGCATTAAGGGATCCACGATCGCCATGATTCTATGAGGAAAAGCTATCTCGGTAAATTTTTGAAGAGTTAGGCCAACTTTGAACATGTCATCAATAGGTTTCTTTCCAGTAAGCATCTCCAAGAGCAGAATCCCATAGCTATAGACATCACCAGAAGTAGACACCTGACCACTAGCACCATACTCTGCAATCCAAACATTTAAATGATTGAGCAAAATGTATCGATTCAACCATTAGCTTTAATTTGAAAAGAAGAAAATGAAATAGAAGAAAGGAAGTTCAGCATGAATATCTTAAGTTGAATAGGTATGAGTCAAGAAGCTAGATGAAAATAGAATGTACCTGGAGCTATATATCCTATAGATCCTCTGACTCGGCTTGAGCTACTCTGATTTATCGAGGAGTTTGTTGCTGCTTCAAACATGAACCTTGCTAGACCAAAGTCCGCCACATGAGAAACCATCTCATTATCAAGTAGCACATTACTGGGTTTTAGATCACAATGAATAACAGATGGCTGACATTTATTATGAAGGTAATCTATTGCATCAGCTACATCAATTGCTATATTTATCCTTTGAAGCAGGCTTAAACCTTCCAAATGATGATGCTCATCTAACTCTGTATGTAAGCATTTCTCTAGACTTCCATTAGGAATATACTCAAAAATTAGAGCTTTAAAATCATTGCCTCTAAAATCAACCATTGAGCAGCAAGTCATAACCTTGACAAGATTACGATGTCGGGTTCTTTTAAGCACCTCACATTCTGCTAAAAAACTCTTCGAAGCTCCTTGATATTGTAGGTTGAAAACCTTCACAGCAACATCTATTTGTGGAGTACCCAAAATGCCTCTATAAACGGTACCATACCCTCCTTTGCCAATCAAATTTGTAGAAGAGAATCCTTCTGTTGCTCTAACCAATTCTATGTAAGAAACTCTGGGAAACTTATCTTTCAATGGAGATGCAATGGGATCATTCGTCTTTGACTTTTGTTTCTTTCGATGAATGAGAAAAGAGAGCAGAAGGACCATACAAAGGACTACAACAGCTAATGGAATTACTATTTTTAATAGCAGAGGCCACTTTCTCTTTGTTAATGATATCTCTTGGCATGTGGGCAGGTGTAATTCTGGAACACTCCCACAGAGTCGATTATTTCCTTTGATAGAAAACTGACTTGTATTTTTGAAGATCCCTTTCACCGGTACTTCACCTTCCAAATTGTTGAAAGATATGTTTAGATGTTCAAAGTCCGCCAAAAATGTTGGAATATACCCCGTAATGTTGTTATGCGACAGATCTAATTCTTGAAGGCCCTTTATTTTGCTTAAGGACTGAGGAATTGTCCCTTGGAATAAATTGTTATTCATATGTAAGTGCTCCAACATCTCACAGTCACCAAGCGTGTTAGGAATATCACCAGACAACATGTTTCCAGAAATATCAAGAATTCCTAGACTCTTCAATGCACCAACTTCAAGAGGGAGTGATCCAACCAATAAATTCATAGATAAATTAAGATAAACTGACAAGGAAGAAAGGGTTACAATCTCTTTGGGGATGGTTCCGCTAAGATGATTGCCGTGGAGATCTATTTGTGTTAAGTAACTAAGATTTCCAAGGCCTGAAGGAATGGGCCCTTGGAGGTTATTGTCGTTCAAATAGAGTTCAGCCAATAGAGTGAGATTGCTTAGAGAGAATGGAATCTGCCCATCAAATCTGTTGCCAGACAAGCCCAACCCCTGCATCCTTGTAAGCTTCCCAATGCTTTCTGGTATGGTACCAGTGAAAAGGTTATTGTCGAAAGAGAGAAAGTATAGGTTGGCCAGGTTTCCAATTTCATGAGGGATTATCCCTGATATATGGTAGTTTTCGCCGAATAGCAATGCTTCGAGCTGTGAAGAGAGGTTTACTATGGAGTTGGGCAATATACCTCCTAGCAAATTGTCATAGAGTGACAACTTTTTTAAATTGCTGCAGTTGTTAGAGAGTCGAGAAATTCCCATTCGTTGGCATCTCTTGCTTCTAGCTGATTGCTTTCTGCATTAAAATAGTAAAGGTCTGCTAGCTTTCCCACCTTAGATGGCACCCTTCCACTAAAATGGTTTCCTGAAACCTCAATGACTTCAAGCCTTGAAGCATTTGCTAACGTTGTCGGAATAGGTCCATCAAACCTGTTATAATCCAATATAAGTTCTTGAAGATTAGGAAGAGTAATGCCAATATTTGATGGAATTCTTCCTCGTAGATTGTTCGACGCCACAACAAAATACTGCAGAGATGAGATGTTGTAAAGATCGCTAGGGATAGTACCTATAAGATTGTTGCACCCACTTCAAGAAGTTTAGGGCCGTGAGGCGGCCGATGTCATCCGGGATGCTTGCAACCAGATGATTCCAAGGAAGGTAGAGTCCTGTGAGTGATGATAGGTTACCGATGGAAGGTGGAATACCCCCAGTCAATTCGTTTTTGCTGAGATGTAACTCAGCAAGCTTCGTAAAAGAGGAGATGCCCGCTGGAATGTTACCGATGATATTGTTGGATATCAAGTTGAGACTTCTAAGCTCAGAGCAGTAGGTCAAGTTGGAAGGGAAGCCACCATGGAATGGATTGAAACTCAGGTTGAGATATTTCAGCCGCCGCAAACGGCCCAACTCCGGCGCGATCTGACCGAAGAAACCATTATCATCGAGGGCAAGTCTTTGAAGGAAGGTGAGATTTCCCATAGAAGGAGAAAGCGAGCCCTCCAGTCCCCGCGAGCTGAGATCCAAGGCGGAGACTCTCTGCCGCTGCCTCCTGCTGCATGTGACCCCTGCCCACTCGCAGAAATGGACGGAGTCGTTCCACGAGCTGAGAAGTCTAGAGGGGTCGCGAGTTATTCGACCTTTGAAGGCAAGCAGAGATCGGCGGTCCGTCTCGTTTCCGAACCGAATGGCTCGCATGGCGTCGACTCCGGGTGGCGCCGCCAGTAAGCGTGAGAAGAACCAGAGCAAGAAGAAGATCAACGCCGTGTTCAATATCCGTTCGGGTTTCATCTTTCCTCGTAGAAGAGAAATCACGCTGCCCTGCTGCTTAAGAAAGAAACACCGTTGAGATCGAAGCAGTAGTAAGTGTCTAATTAAAATTTAAGAAAATCTCTAGGTTCGCCTGGTTTCGAGTTTTCTCCATACCTGGTTTGCTTTCAACTTTGTCAGCAGAGAAGCAAGTGTTCTGGGTTTGAATGGAGAAAAACAGAGCCTCACCTTCCAGCGCTCTGGCTCTGGTTAGGTAAATGTCTTTTTTTTTTTTTTTTTTTTTTTTTTTTTTTTTTTTTTTTTTAATTTTTATAGCAGGTGTCATCAGCACCTAATGAATACAGTCCCATCAGCCTCCAAATAACTCCATAATTCAGACGGAAGGTTTCAAAGTCTAGGACAAGCCTTGCGAGGAAAATGCATGCGACTTTGAGGGCATTAAGTAAATGTCTTTTTTTGATAATAGCAGGTCTCATCAGCACCTAATGAATACAGTCCGCATAATTAAGTAATTTCTTTTTTCTACCTGAATTGTCTCGTTCCTCTCCATTAAGTAATTTGATATAGTTTTTTTTTACCGATTTATCCTTATTCTCATTTTACAAAACCACATGGGTAATCCAACACAAAACTATTTATTTTCATTAATAGTATGTTCTTGACATATACAGCGTAGATCTTTAGATGCTCAAGTTAGAAAGATCATAGAAAGAGTGATCTTTTAACAATTCATGATAAGAATAGAGATAGAGGTAGACCTAAAATAACATGGATATAAATAATTAAAAAGATATAACTATTATAATTTAAATATCAACTTGGTCCTGAATAGAGCATAGTGGAGGAACCAGATTCATGTAACTGACCCATGTAGTTGGGAAAAGGCTTAGATGAGTTGAGTTGAGCAATAGTATGTTCTCCACTTGTGGTGGAGGGTAATCGTTTTAGGAAAAGGTAATTACATATCTATAGAATTCCCCCTCTCTCTCTATTTAAATTATAACTCCCATCTTATCACAAGACTTAATCGACTCCACTATAAATAATAAATGGACACTAAGCAATGCATGTTACTCAGATAACTTGATGCTATCAAATTTTTAAAATTTAGATTTATCATTTACAGGATAATTAGCTGAATAAAAATAAAAAATCTAAATAGAAGTATGGAGTTGTGATGATGATCATATGCGAGCAACTCCTAACCTCATTATTAAAGCATATTGAGTTCATTACGATTTTTTCAAATGATAAGGATAAAACCATTAGCATTCAAGTCTACATGATAGCGAAATAAAAAAATACAGTATAATGTCCCATCACAATTATAACTTTTATTTATAACAAGACTTCATCAATTATGCTATAAACAAGGCATACATATCAAGCAACATATTTTATTCAAATAACTTGATATTATAAAATTCTAATAAAATGAGGCCTATTATTGATATGGTAATAGCTAAATTAAAACAAAAAGTCTAAGTAGGACTAAGACTCATAATGAATTGGTCCCACTCTCTTTCATTATGAAGTTTGGTTGATGATTTTAATTGAGCAACTTCTTGCTGGCTCATCTCTTTCAACATGTGTCGGCTTCACTTTGATATTTCTACATGGTAAGGACTGTAGTTTGTGAAGGTAGAGCAAAACTATGCTAAAGGTAAACTATATTTGTGTGCTATAATGAACTCTCTGTATTAACTCGTCGCCTTTTAATGGTCCTTATTTTATTAACTAGCGTTTCTCCAATTAAGAAGTGATAACATCCCTCCCTTTAATATTTGAACGCTTGCTTGATGGGAGCATGCGGTGAAGGAATTGAGTATAAAAGGGACCCTTCCTAAAGTTTTCAACAGGGTTATCGAAAGGAAAACCTAATAAGCGGAGGCATTGGCATTGAGTCCCTGATCAAGAGCACATCGTGAGGGCATACACCATCAGAATGCGATGGCTCGTTGATTAGAAGAACTCAATCAAGATCCATCGCGAGGAGGAGGAAGATCAATCAAGATCCATCGAAGGAGAAAGTTCAAGATCCCTAAAGAAAGGAAGATCAAGATCCCGTGCAGCTGATTCAAGGAAGATCGAATTCCTTACCCTCATCGGATAGACCATTAATAATAATGGCTGGAGGTAATTATCGATCATAATATATTGATATCGTGATCAATATGTTTAAATTAATTCTTACATTTGGTATCAGAGCTTTTTAAAACCTCTGCCTTATTTTGTGAGGATTTCTATCCAAGTTTCTCTTTTCAAGCAACTTATGCGCGTGTTTTCCATTTTCAGTTTTTCGGATCTCAGGTTTCGATCAGTTCTGATCTTTGTTCATGGAATTGATAGAAACCATTAAACCTATTTCAGATTCTAATTTTGCGGAAACAAAACGTGACCTCTTTCTTTTCTATTAAAGATTTCTTTCTGGCATTAAAGGTTTCCCGGATTTCTTTCTGGTATTAAAGAGATAGCATTAAAGAAAGAAAAAGAAAAGAAACGTAGCGTTAAAGAAAAGAAAAACTAAAGAAAAGAAATGCAGCAGAAATGTGGCTTCCATAACCACATGCGGTGACATATTAAAAAAGAGAGAAAACTTTCGATTTTCGCTTTTCTCGCTTATGGTCTTTCCGTTCTCTCACGGGATTTAAAATATGGATTGGTTGAATTTTAAATACATTTATTATCTGTTTAATGTTTTATTAAATCATGTAACATGATTTATTTTCATCATTTGTTTCTTGAGTTTAAATTTTTGTATTAAAATACGCCTCCTGAGTCTTTATGCGGTGTTTTGCATAGATTGGCCCAAGGGAATAATGAGCTACGGCCGGACGTGTTTTAATTAACAAAAATTTTTCTTAAGATGATAATTTCAAAATTCATTAAATAGATAATTGAAATGTTGTCTCCTATTCTGCGTACTAGATTTATTCTATGCATGAATTTGGTGGTAGTGTGAAAATCACAGTGCAAATCCTTTCAAGGTCTATTGGTCAGTTGGTATCTAGAAAGGTAAAGAGATTGTGGTTACTTAATTGGTTCCGTTGACTGACCTAAGGAAAGCAACAGGGACCCCCACTTCTCTTTCACTGGCCTGGCCAATTTGACTAACTCAGATCTTGATTTGGAAATGTTACGTTGATTAAGATCACTACCTAATAATCATGCTAAATTGGTTAATTATATGCATATAATGTCATGTGATCAATATGATGTTGATTAATTGAGGAGTAGCCACAGCATCTTTGATTAATCAAAATTATATATTGAGTTGCAAAGATCATATAAGGTTAGATGACATTAATTGTGACTAATTATATTAATGTAATGAATCTTATCCCACAGGAATTTTTGTTGCACTAATATAATTAATTAGGATGTGATAACAAATTATTTTCTTAATTACCTACAGGAATTAAGAAAAGAATATAATTTGTTAGTCACATCATTATGCTAATGAGTCTATTTGAGTATAATAACTTAGCCCACAGGTAGTTATTGTATGTTATTGATTCATGTTATTGCATGTTTACATTGGTAAAACATGACATCAAGTTATATGCCTCAAATTCAATTACATGAACATGATTTTATTTTTATGCAGCTATTTTGCCTGTTAATATTTCTGATATGAAATGTGACATTCCCGATTTAAGTGGTGATAATTATAAATTATGGAAGGAAAGAATTCTTCTTCAATTAGGGTGCTTGGATATTGACTATGCTATCAGGAAGGATGAACCACATTCAGTTACATCTACTAGCACTCAGACTGAGATTGCTGCGTATGAACGATGGGAATGGTCCAATCGCCTCAATATGATGTTCATACGTACTAAAATTTTTGCTAGTATACGTGGTTCAATTCCTGAGTGCAAAAATGTCAAGGAACTTTTGAAGGCTATTGATGCACAATTTGAGTCTTCAGATAAGGTAATGGCTAGCACCCTAATGACAAAATTATCATCAATGAAGCTCACTACGGTTGGAGGTGTGCGTGAGCACATCATAAAGATGAGAGACATTGCGGCTCAATTGAAATCCCTAGAGGTTGAGATGTCAGAATCTTTCTTGGTGCACTTTATTTTGAGCTCACTCCCACAGCAATATAGTCCCTTCAAAATATCTTACAATACACATAAGGACAAATGGTCAATTAATGAACTTCTGACCATGTGTGTTCAAGAGGAAGAGAGGCTGATTTTAGAAATGGGAGAAAGTGCACATTTAGTCACTCAGAGAAAGACTAAAGCTCCCAAAGCCAAACGCAAAGGAAAGGGTAAAGTATCCATCCATACAGAAGACAAGAAGGAGTCCAAGTGCTTCTTTTGCAAGAAGAAAGGGCATATAAAGAAAGATTGTCTCAAATTCAAAGCTTGGCTTGACAAGAAAGGTACTCTAACCTCATTCGTATGTCATGAATCCAATTTGGTTATATGTCATAACACATGGTGGATTGATTCTGGTTCTACAATCCATGTTTCAAATACCTTGCAGGGTTTTCTAAATCAAAGGAAACCATTGGGAAGTGAACAAAGCATCTATTCAGGAAACAAGATGGGTTCACATATGGAAGCAATTGGAATGTGCAGACTTAATTTACATTATGGTTTTGTTTTGGATTTGGAAAAGACATTTTATATTCCAAGTTTCTCTAAAAATTTGATTTCAGTGTCAAGGCTTGTACCAGCAGGATACTCCTTTAATTTTAATAAAAGCTCTGTTGATTTATTTTATAAATCTAAGCTTATTGGGAATGGTACATTATCAGACAATCTTTTTCAAATTAATTTGAAAAATAATACCACCTATAATGTGATGCACGCCCAAACTGGTATGAAAAGATGTGTTATAAATGAGAATTCCTCTATTTTGTGGCATCGGAGATTAGGTCATATCTCCATTGAGAGAATTAAAAGATTAATAAAAGATGGAGTACTTGATACTCTTGATTTTACTGATTTTGACACTTGTGTGGACTGCATAAAGGGAAAGCAAACCAACAAGTCCAAGAAAAATGCCAAGAGAAGTTCGGAAATACTGGAGATCATACATACGGATATCTGTAGCCCAGATATGGATTCGTATGGTCAGATATACTTCATCTCATTTATTGATGACTATTCACGATATATGTATCTCTACCTACTTCATAATAAGAACGAAGCATTAGATGCATTTAAGGTATTTAAGGCAGAAGTAGAGAAACAATGTGGCAAGCAAATTAAAATCATGAGGTCAGATAGAGGTGAAGAATATTATGGTAGATACACTGAGAATGGACAAGCACCTGGTCCATTTGCTCGGTTTCTTGAAGAAAATGGAATTGTTGCACAATACACCATGCCAGGGTCTCCTGACCAAAATGGTGTAGCTGAAAGGAGAAACCGGACATTATTGGACATGGTAAGGAGCATGATTGTCAGCTCTAACTTACCTAAATCCTTGTGGACTGAAGCTCTTAAAACTGCTGCGTATATATTGAATCGGGTTCCAACCAAGGCTGTTTCCAAAACGCCATTTGAGTTATTTAAAGGTTGAAACTAAGTCTGCAACATATACATGTTTGGGGATGCCCATCTGAAGTAAGAGTCTATAATCCACAAGAAAAGAAACTAGACCCAAGGACCATTAGTGGATACTTTATTGGATATGCTGAGAAGTCCAAGGGTTATAGATTTTATTGTCCATCTCACAGCACTAGGATTGTGGAATCAAGAAATGCAAAATTTTTTGAGAATGACTTGATCAGTGGGAGTGATCAATCTCAGTATTTGGCTTCTTCTGAGAAAGATCATTCAGTTATTCCAGCTTTCACTTCAAGTGAGGGATTGGTTGTTATTTATAGCACTCCTCAAACTCAATTAAGTGCCCAACAACCAGTCATTGAGATTTCACAAGCTGATGGTAATCTAGCTAGAAGATCGTGTTGTTCATCAACAATCAATTGTACAAGATACTCCTCAAGAGGTCATTGATACAACATTAAGAAGATCAACTAGAATAAAGAAATCAGCAATTCCTAGTGATTATGTTGTGTATCTACATGAATCTGACTATAACATTGGAGCCGAAAATGATCCTGAAACATTTTCACAAGCCATGAGTTCTAAGGAATCAAACTTGTGGTTTAATGCCATGAAAGATGAGATGGAATCTATGGCATCTAATCGAGTTTGAGATCTTGTTGAGTTGCCTGATGGTGTAAAAGCCATTGGATGTAGATGGATCTTCAAAATAAAGAAAGACTCACAAGGCAACATTGAGAGATATAAAGTAAGACTCGTTGCCAAAGGATTCACTCAGAGGGAAGGAATCGACTACACGGAGACATTTTCTCCTGTATCCAAGAAAGACTCTCTCCGAATAATTATGGCATTGGTAGCTCATTTTGATTTTGAGTTGCATCAAATGGATGTGAAGACTGCATTCCTTAATGGAGATCTAGAGGAAGAGGTTTACATGAAACAGCCTAAAGGATTTTCCTCTAGTGATGGTGAGCATTTGGTTTGCAAGCTTAAGAAATCCATATATGGATTGAAACAAGCCTCACGTCAGTGGTATTTAAAATTTTATGATGTGATCTCTTCCTTTGGTTTTGAAGAGAACATCATGGATCAATGTATATACCAGAAGGTTAGTGGGAGCAAAATTTGTTTCTTGGTCCTATATGTGGATGACATTCTACTTGCAACCAATGATAAAGAGTTGCTATATGAGGTGAAACAATTTCTCTCCAAAAATTTTGATATGAAAGATATGAGTGAGGCATCTTATGTCATTGGCATTAAGATCCATAGAGAAAGATCTCGAGGCATTTTGGGATTGTCTCAAGAAACTTATAACAATAAAGTCTTGGAGAGATTTCGGATGAAAAATTGTTCACCAAGTGTTGCACCTATAGTGAAGGGTGACAAGTTCGCTTTGAACCAGTGCCCTAAAAATGAACTTGAACGGGAACAGATGCACAACATTCCATATGCTTCAGCTGTTGGAAGCCTAATGTATGCTCAGGTTTGCACAAGACCTGACATTGCATTTGCAGTAGGAATGTTGGAAAGATATCAGAGTAATCCAGGTTTAGACCACTGGAGAGCTGCTAAAAAGGTCATGAGGTATCTTCAAGGGACCAAGGACTACATGCTCATGTATAGACAAACTGATCATTTGGAGATAGAGGGCTACTCAGATTCGGACTTTGCTGGCTGCGTTGATTCTCGAAAATCAACATCAGGATTTATATTTATGTTAGCTGGTGGAGCCATATCATGGAGGAGTGCAAAGCAGACTTTGATTGTTACCTCTACTATGGAAGCGGAGTTCGTTGCTTGTTTTGAGGCTACATCGCAAGGTGTATGGTTGAAGAGTTTCATCTCAGGGCTTAGAATTATTGACTCTATTACTAGGCCAATTAAACTGTACTGTGACAATTCAGCTGCTGTATTTTTGGCTAAAAATCATAAGAGTGGTAGTCGAAGTAAACATATCGACATTAAGTATTTAGCCATAAGAGAACGTGTTAAAGAAAACAAAATGGTCATAGAACACGTTAGCACTGAATTAATGATAGCTGATCCTTTGACTAAAGGCATGCCAATTAAGAATTTTAAGGATCATATGATAAGAATGGGAGTTGGTTCCATGATATAATTGTATGGATAACAATTTGTACAAAGAAACTCTTATTTCAATCATTTGTTTATTTCTCATTCAGGTGTACACGTTATATGACTTTTGAGAAATGACAAACTTTTCTTTTGGACTCTGAATAAACATATGGTTTATTCATTATGTTATGTTGTCACATTTGGAATAGTGGTAAAGAAATTGAATGCATTGTAATATATAGAAGATAATACTCAATTATAGAGGACCTATCGCTATGATTCATGTATTTAGTTTCTTGTTCAGTGTTGATAAAATATACGGACCAAGTGGGAGAATGTAATAACCCGTCGCCTTTTAATGGTCCTTATTTTATTAACTAGCGTTTCTCCAATTAAGAAGTGATAACAGCCCCCCCTTTAATATTTGAACGCTTGCTTGATGGGCGCATGCGGTGAAGGAATTGAGTATAAAAAGGGACCCTTCCTAAAGTTTTCAACAGGGTTATCGAAAGGAAAACCTAATAAGCGGAGGCATTGGCATTGAGTCCCTGATCAAGAGCACATCCTGAGGGCATACACCATCAGAATGCGATGGCTCGTTGATTAGAAGAACTCAATCAAGATCCATCGCGAGGAGGAGGAAGATCAATCAAGATCCATCGAAGGAGGAAGTTCAAGATCCCTAAAGAAAGGAAGATCAAGATCCCGTGCAGCTGATTCAAGGAAGATCGAATTCCTTACCCTCATCGGATAGACCATTAATAATAATGGCCGGAGGTAATTATCGATCATAATAATATATTGATATCGTGATCAATATGTTTAATTAATTCTTACACTCTCCTCTTATTGCTTGATATATTATTTTTTCTATACATTTCTTAACTTTTGCAGATGCATTTTTCTCTTCTTTTTTTTCTGTAACTGTGCTGTTTTACTGAATTTTACCCTATGCATATTTTATTTCATTTCATTTTCATAATTTATCTAAGCAGGGAAGGCCCATCTAATATATTTCATTATATTTTAAATTTTAATAACTCAACTAAACGAGGAAAAAAACAACTAAGCATATTCATTCAACTCATTTTTTAGTCACCACGTAGGCAAGAAATGAAAAAGCATATAAGCATGTTTTCTCTATTTTATTATAATATCCCTTGTAAGAAAGAAAAAAATGGTTTTTAAGGCCTTCAAAAAATTTAATGATGAATTAAAAAAAAAGAAGCTATAGTTGAATAATTTTATTATTATATTACTAAAATTCTTTAGTTTTAGAAATTAATAATGATATATGCTGTTGTTATGAAAATTATTAAAAAAAAAGATCTTGCATATTCCATGGGCTCTACTTTATTTAGAAATGTACGGTAATGTTAAATGTTCAATAAGAAAATGAATTAGGATATAGCAATAGGCAAAGAAGCTGTAAGAGGTATTGATCCAAAGAGTAAGCAAGTATTTGATGTTAAGCCTTGATGGCCCTTGCAATAGAATGTTTTGACGTACAGGGATTCCGTCACAATGGCGGAGTTGCAGGACAATGAGAACTACATTGCTGTTAAATCGGTACCAGAGAAAAGGCATGACGTTGAATCGCTAGAGATGAGTTTAAATTCATTTAGATTTTTAGAATCATTTCAAAAAAATATTTTAAAAAATGATTCAATCAAACGCGTTTTGTATGCTATGAATAAGATTTTTATTTTTAAAAATAAAAAAATTCAATTCAATCCATTACCAAACGGGCAGCTACGAGTGCAATTGTATCCATTATAAATTATTGGACAACGTAGACCCGTAGGCCAAAGATGATAAGAAAGACAATCTTTATGATATGATTTTTTATATAATAAGGATAAAATAATTAGCATTCAATTTTAATCAATACATAAGAGATGTAAAAAAAATCCGGCACAATATCCCACCTTAATTACAACATCTAACTATCAAAAGACTTAACTAATTCTTCTATAGATATTTAAGAGAGACACTAAGAAACTTATTCTACTCAAAAAATTTGATGCTGTAAAATGCTAATAAGATTAGACCAATTATTGATATAATAATCAATTGAATTAAAATAAAAAATCTAAGTAGAGCTACAACCGATGAATTGTCACCATACTCTTTCATTATGAAGCTTGCTTTCATTATGAAGCAATTCCTCTCATTGGATCGTTTCTTTCAACAATAACAAGAACAAAATTGTTAGCACTTAAGTCTTGTTAATTAATACGGGATACTGAAAATCTAACATGAAACCCACCACAATTATATCCCTTATCTATCACAAGACTTGACCGATCCTACTACAAATAATACACATATACGTACGTACTGAGCAACATATCTTACTCTTGAAGGCAGTTTGACGAATCCTGAGGTAAATGAAAGGAATACTTGATTATGGACTAATGTACAGGAAAGGAGGAACATGCAAGATTGTTGGATATTGTGGCTCACACGACTTAAAAGTCATGTAGACATCAGACATGTAGGTGGGGTAAAACAAATTTAAAAGCCAACATCTCGTGCGGAAGAAATGTAGACACCAAACGCATCGGCTGCTTTTACTAAGTCAAACAATTTATTGGCCCGGAAAGAGTCCAATAGTCGACAGCCTTTGATTTCTCAGCCATATGCATGGCAAACTCAGGTATTGAGACAAGCTCCAACAAGAGAAGAAAGAGAAAAAAAAAAAAAAAGGTATTGAGACAAGAGAGAGAAGGGAGGAAGAAATTAAGGAGAGCAACCTCTCTCCCTCTTGCATTTCTCATGCATCTGGAACGAATACCCATTGAATAAAACCTTTTTGTTTTCTCTTCTTTCGTGCAATTTATAAAATCATCACCATCTAAAAACCATATCACTTTTTGAAAATCCTTCCCTCTCTTACGTATCTATAGAATTCTCTCTCTCTCTCTCTCTATTTAAATTATAAGTCCCATCTATCACAAGACTTGATGGACTCTACTATAAATAATAAACAGACACTAAGCAATCCATTCTACTATGATAACTTGATGCTATCAAATTTTAAAAAAATTTAAAAAATTTAAGTTTATAGTTAATACGACAATCAGCTGAATTAACATAAAAAGTCTAAATAAAAGTATGGAGTTTGTGTTTACCATCCTATGCAAGCAACTCCTAACTCTCCCTCTCTCATTATTGCATGCCGAGTTCATTATGATTTTTTCAAATAATAAAGACAAAACCATCAGCATTCAAGTCTACATGATAAAGATAGAGAAAAATGCAGTATAATGTACCATCACAATTATAACTCCTATTTATCACAAGACTTGATCAATTGTAGCATAAACAAGACATAAACATTAAGCAACATATTTTACTCAAATAACTTGATGCTATAAAATTTTAATAAAATGAGGCCTATTATTGATACAACAACAAGCTAAATAAAAATAAAAAAAACTAAATAGAACTAGGACTAATGAACTAGGGATACTTTCTTTCATTATGAAGTTTTTGTTAATGATTTTATATGGGCAACTTCTGAGCCGCTCATCTCCTTTAATGTATATCAGTTTTACTATGACTTTACTAAAAATCATTAACACTCAAGTCTAATCAATTCAGACGAGATGTAGAAAAATTCAATATGATCTCCCACCACATTTGCAACCCTTATCCATCACAAGACTTGACTAACTCAACTATAGAAAAGACATAGATGCTTAATGTATTATACACAAATAACCTGTTACAATAAAATTCTAATAAAATTAAGCCCAAATAAATTGATACTATAAGATTCTAATAAAATTAGGATAACAACTGAATTAAACTAAAAAATCTAAGTAGAACTACGATTCATAATAAATTGGTTACATTTTCTTTCGTTATGAAGTTTGTATTGATGATTTTATCTAAGAAACTTCTCGATGGCTCATCTCTTTCAATATGTGTCAGCTTCACTTTGATTTTTCTACATAATAAGGACTATAGTTTGTGAAGGTAGGGTAGAACTATGCTGGAGATAAACTATATTCGTATGCTATATTGAACTTTCCTCTTCTTGGTATGTAATGTTTCCTTAACTTTTGCATTTGTATTTTTATCTTTTTTTGTAAATTTTTATTTTTACTCTTGTTTCTATATTATATTAAACATTAACCTATGCATATCTTATTTTATTTCATTTTAATAATTATCTAAGCAAGGGAAGACCTATCTAAATATATTTCATTACATTTCAATTTTTAATAACTCAACTAAACAAAGAAAAAACAGCTAAGCATATTCCTTCTACTCATTTTTTTAGTAACCATCTAAGCAAGAAATGACAAACCATATAAGCGCATGTTTCCTCTATTTTACTAGAATATCCCTTGCAAGAAAAAAAAGGATTATTAAGGCCTTCAATAAATATAATTAAATAATTATTTATCTTATAAAATATTAACAATACTGACTTGTTAAACAAAAAAAAAGTAGTTTTGGTTGGTTTCAGCTGAAACTAGCAAAATCAGGTTGAAGCTCATCAAAACTTGCCAAAACCAACCGAGACTGGCCCGATTTAACAGAAATAAAAAATTCCAGTCAATTTTGGATTAGTTTCAGCCTAAACCAATCCATTTCGGCTGAAATATATTGGTTTTCTCAGTCCTCTAAGCTTAATAAATATCCTAACACTCATTGCATGATACTATGGTTCAATATTGTTTATGAACTCTCTACTATTATGCAATAAGGAAAAGATTGTGCGCTTCATATCCTGTAACTCAATATAGTTATACAGCTGATGTGCAAAGGACCCAAGAAAAATGGAGGTAATGTTATCTTGAGATAGTTATTTTATGATGGAGAAAATGGGTAGGATCCATGCTTGGAATTGGCATGTAGATCACTAGCAAATGTGTGAAATATTAAAGTGAAACTTGTCCATTTGGTGCAAGTGGCTCTACACTCAAAGTTCCGTGCAACTTTTAACCTATCTATTGCATTCCTATGGGATTTTCCCTGAATGCATAGGTAGTATACCATAATAGCCGTCTGTTCTCAGATTCTTGGGCCATGATTTGGATGAGCAAGGATGTTCCTAGTAACTCTGTCATTCTGGATCAGTTTCTTCATCTTGTTGAATTTAATATGATATTCACAGGTGGAAACAAATAAACTATGTGATACAAGTAGGCAGAATTCTTTGCTATTAACATACATTGATCCAACCAATGCAATTGATATTTAATTATTTGTGCTTCTAAACAATTAACTTGAGGAATGCTACTATTTGCTTTATGCAGTTGCTTCATAATTGATTCAAAAAACTAATCAAAGAGTGGTGCCTAACAAGGTATGCTAATTAGTTGACACTATCAAAATGTTCTTTGTTTACACAACAAAGCTTAGTAAATGTTGCATCTTGGAAATAAATTTGATTAGGGGTCTTTTGCAGGTGAGCATGCAAGAAGTTGCACTTGCTTCACGGCAAGTTCTGCAATTGATGCAATATCATTCTTAATGCAATATTTTCGCTTTTCTACCTGCATAGAAATGTCTCATTCCCCACCATTAAGTTATTTGATGTAGTTTTTTTCTACCGATTTATTCTTATTCTGATTTTACAAAACCACATGGGTAATTCAACACAAAACTATTTGTTTTCATTAATAGTATGTTCTCCACTTGTGGTGGAGGGTAATTGCCTGAGGAATAATCAGTTTTAGGAAAAGGAAGAATATTTCTTGCAACAATGCTTTGACCTAAAGCAGGACCACAATGATTCATCTATTGCTTTATGTAGTGTTTTGAAGTCTGCATAATGGCACAGTATGTCCATGAAAAATGCCTTAAAGGCTATTATTATATATGAAACTTTCTAATGCATAGCTAATATAGGATTAAATGTACATATGCATAGATCCTTACGTACTTAATCATTTAAGCCCTCTAATATCTAAGCTTAAAAGTCCAAAGCTAGTCAAATACAACCATGATAAAAGATTTTAGATTCAAATTTCTGTTTATAAAGAAAAATATATACAATAGAAAATAACATATATAGAGACATAAATAATTACAACACTTATTACATTTTTTTAATAATAGTTATAAGAGTACAAATGATAAACTCAAAGCTCAAGCTGCAAGATGTTTAACAACGAGAAATAGATTCACAACAATAAACATTGCATCTGATATTTATTAGAGGAAAGTTGCTAAGATAAGACTTTAACTTCCCTTTGAGCTTCACTGGAGGTACACAGAATTACAACATTTATGCACTAGGAAATAGGTTTTGAACAACAAAACGTTACAACTAGACATTTATTAGAGATAAGATAACAAGACTCTAACTTCCACTTAAGCTTGGCTATATCTTCTAACAAATTCTATTCCCAAGGTAGGCATTCCTAATTGCACGCATAGTGGGGGAAACATCACTTATGTTCATTCTTTCTTTTATGAATTCATTGGAGCAAGAAAAATCAATTCTTGCCATGGATACTAAGCAGTCTTGAGTTTTACCATTATATTCTACAAGTGGCATTAAGGGATCCACGATCGCCATGATTCTATCAAGAATAACTGTCTCGATAAATTTTCGAAGGGTTAGACCATCTTTGAACATATCATCAATATATCTCTTTCCAGCAAGTATTTTCAAGAGAAGAATTCTATAGCTATAAACATCACTAGAAGTAGACACCTGACTACCTGTGGCATACTATGCAATCCATACATTTAGATGAATGAGAAAAATGTATTGATTCAATCATTATCTTTAATTTGAAAAAAGAAAAAGGAAATAGAAGAAATGAAGTTTAGCATGGAAATCTTAAGTCGAATAGGTATGAGACAAGAAGACAATAGAATGTACCTGGAGCTATATATATATATATAGATCCTTTGACTCAACTTTAGCTACTCTGGTTTGTAAAGGAGTTTGTTGATGCTTCAAACATGAACCTTGTTATACCAAAGTTTCCCACATAAGCAACAATCTCATTGTTAAGTAGCACATTACTAAGTTTTAGACCACAATAAATAATAGATGGTTGACAATTATTATGAAGGTAATCTATTGCATTAGCCACATCAATTGGTATGTTTATCCTTTGAAGCAGGCTTAGATGCTCGGAGTGATGAGGCCCATCTAACTTTGGATGTAATCATTTCTTGAGACTTCCATTATAAATGAACTCAAAAACTAGAGCTTTGAATTCATTGCCTCTAAAATCAACCATTGAGCAATAAATCATGGCCTTAACAAGATTACGATGTCGGGTTCTTCTCAACAACTCCCATTCAACCAAAAAGCTCTTTGCAACTTCTTGATATTAAACATTGAAAACCTTCATAGCAATAATTAATTGCAGAGTACCTATATAAGAAGGTTCTTCTCAACCACACCCTTGGACTTTTGAAGGACTGGTAGTCCATGTTGGCTTTTGATTCTAGTACTGCAGCAGAAGGAAATTCATTCAAAGATACTGTAGAGAAGTTGGTAAGGATTAGTAATATATTCTAGAAGGTCTCGTTTCTTTTGAATGTTATCAATACATCTTTTGGAATCTGCAGCCTAATGATGCCAACAACATGCACAATGTAATTAATTTTTTTAATAAGTTTTTCTTTGTTACCTTTTAACCATATGATTTATGCCATGATCCCTAATCCTAAACCTGATCTAGAGTACGCAAGGTCTGCCAAACCTTATTATGGTTGTATAATCTTAAACTGAACCTTAAGTGTATGCAAGATCTGCTAAACCTCAATACATATAAAATGCAATTATAAAAGCTAAAATGCAAATATATCACTTTTCATATAAGTTATAAAAAAAATCAATGCAAAATGAAAAGAAACCTCTAATCATCATCACTTTTGATGACCATCCTCAAAATTCTAATTTATCAAGTAAAAATACTTTTTATCTGCTGCAAAAAATGAAAGATGAATTGGGATGAGCTAAAAAGATCAGTAGAACTTCTACACTTACCATCATAAATATACCAATAAAAAATTTAGTATAGCCAAAATATGCATGAATAAAAGATATCATAATGTGAGTATATATATATATATGTGTGTATAACCATTTGAAAAGCCAATGAAATCCACGTATCAGAATAAATATCAACCATCATGATAACCACACCCATAAAATTCAAATAACTATGCCAAACAAGATAACCATACTACACATTTAGATAACCACAATCACATTCAAACCATAGCCATATCCAAACCATCCGCATAACCACAACCACACCCAAACCAACCATCCAGATAACCACAACACAACCAAACCATCCATGCATCCATATGCAAGATATTGCTAAACAAGTCGCTCTCACTTACTAGCAATACATCATGAGCCCTTCTCTCTCTCTTGCCACAGAGCCCGTAAAAGCATCACAAAGTAAGTCACTCCCTTGGCATGCATGTGTTGCAAGGTTGTACTACTAGTATATACTGTCACTTCTAGCACTAGTATTACATGTCAACAAACTAAGCTAACGATACTTCTTTCACATAGCTTAGTTTATATACTAGAGTCCCGCATAAATGAACTCAGTCATGTTAAGCATTATGACTTTATTATACATGGACCTCTCTCTCTTGGACCTACTTCCTTTCCTGGTGCTACCAGTCTAGGCAGATAAGGGCCGCTAGAACTAGTACCATGTATCAATAGTACCCTTCATGCTTATTATATCCCTTAACTAAACCATATCATATCATATCCAAAATACCAAACCACATTATACCACCTTTAGAATACCAAGCCACACTGTACTACAACTATTATAGCTCCATCTTATATCCCTCAACCAAGACACACCATAATGCTTCCAAAATACCAAGCCATACCATATCTAAAATACCCAAAACTTATGATCTCGAATCAAAACCAAAAACCATTTATATCAAAATAACATATCATCATACACATAATTAATAATAATTCATAATACTCAATTAAAATCATGCAGAGAAAATCACAACAAAATATAATATATGCAAACATGCAAGTCATAAAAATATATTACATGATAGTAGGATGAAGAACTCTACCTTCGGCTGCTATTCCAATGTTTCCTTGAAGCAAGATAATAATCAAGAATCACCTATAATCCAATATGAGCAATTAATTAATTAACCAAATTCATAATTAAAATTAACATTTTATCCCTCTAGTCCAAATTCAAAATGACCATTTTATCCTTCTACTTCAATGACTACTAACTCTTAACTATTTTAAACTTAGATTTAATTATTTTTTAATATTATTTATTAATATTAAAAATAATTAAAGTTGTGATCAAACTTTATATTATTTAATTAAAAATGACACATCTCCAAATCTCTAACTTGTGAGATATCCCCAGGATATCTCACAAAGGAGTTATAACAGCCAGTTGGGCAAGGCTTAAGCTCAGCTTGCACATTTGCAACCAGTGGTGCAGGCCGCCCTTAGCCAACCAAGAAGAAGACCTAGTCAACTCATAGTTGAGAGAGCAACTCTCCAACTCACAATTGATGAGCATCCACCTTTAGGCCTCATGTAAAAAAAAAAAAAGAAGAAAAAAAGGGAAGAGAGAAGAGACCAAGTCCACTCACAAATGAGAATTGAAAAAAGAATATTCTTATTTATTAAAGGTCCTTATTACAGAAGGATTACAAGTGCACTGAAGCATAAGAGATACAAAAGAAAATCTCCCACAGGTGAAGTGCACTGAAGCACAAGAGATACAAAAGAAAATCTCCCATGGGCGAAGGGCCATCTGCGATCAGCAAAACGCCTTGGGGATGACTATGCTCCAAGCCCCCGAGGTCACAGCGTCAAGATTTGGGATCTGATTAAGCCACACTGTGCCTTTTAAAGAATGCTTCTCTCTCATAGTTGGCATTTCTTCTATCTTCTCCGCTAGAGAAGAAGAAACAGATAATTCTTAGGGAACTCTTCTTCTTCTCCTCCTTCCAAGGAGCCGTGTTCCCGAAGTTGCCAACTTTCATCTCCAATATGTGCAGCAGCCACGCGACGCCTTTTGAAGGATCCTTCTCTTTTAGAGTTGGCATTTCTTTTATCTTCTTCGCCAAAAAAAGAAGAAATAGAAGCCCTTAGGGGGCCTTCTTTCTCTCCTCCTTTTGAGTCACAATCAGCCGAAGTTATTGCTAGGGAGTTGATGCCGCAAGATTCTGTTACTCCCATCATAGCCATGCACAGAAGCAGATAAAGTAGGAGGAAACCAGAAAGAGAAGAAGGCAAAGTCCTAAGGACTCATGTGGTCGCAGATGACACTGGTCCTCTCCCTTTTTAATCCATCGGTGGGGGAACAGAAGGCACTAATGGGAAGAACTCTGTGGGATTGAGGCTCATCGACCCACATGCCCTGATTCCCGATTTAGCCGCGTGTCGCCCGGTTAGTCGCCAATAGATCGAAATTCAAAGGAACTCTCCTCGACCAACGCGAGGAAGTAATGGTGTATCGCATTGGAAATAATGCTCCCCCTCGACCTCAAGCTTCGTGGGATAAGAGTCCTACATTTGGGCCCAATTTTCTAGGTACAAATGAAAACAATGCTTCGCCAATAGGCTACAAAGTTCTATGATGCCCGTGCCCATCCAAAGACATGTTGACCAGAGGGCTTAGTCCCCAGGCGAGCTGAAGTCTCCAAGCCGATGGAGAGGGGCAAACTATCCCCTAACTAGTGGAGACCTTGCCAAAATTGCCGTAGGCACCTCATAGAGAAGCGTACCCCATTGAAGGGCTCAATAGGAAGCCTATTCCCTGGGTCTGGAATGTGAACAACCTTCGCAGATATTACCAATGAAAAAAATGAAGTGGAGCTTCAAGTACTCTATCTCATCATCCAACTCGCTTCACAAGCTAAAGGCCTCACTCTTAGCAACCCTCAGGCAGGCCTAAAAACCCCCGAGTCGATTCCAAAAGGCTCTCGAACAGGTCTCAGTAGCCCTCGGGCAAGCTCAGAAACCCCCGAGTAGGTCTCAACAACCCTCGAGTCACTCTCAGCAACACTCGGGCAAGCCCAAAAATTCTCGAGTCGGTTTCAAAAGGCTCTCAAGTGGTTCCAGCAGCCCTCAAATCAATCCTCGGGCAAGTCCAGAAAACCCCGAGTCGGTTCCAAAAGGCTCTTGTGTCGGTCCCAGCAACTCTTGAATCAACCCTCAGGCAGCCTAGAAACCCTCAAATCAGTTCCAAAAGGCTTCCGAGTTGATCCCAATGGCCCTTGAGTCAACCCTCGGGCAGGCCCAAAAACCCTCGAGTTGATTCCAAAAGGTTCTCAAGCAGGTCTCAGCAGTCCTCAGGCAGGCCCATAAACCCTTGAGCAGGTCTTAGCAACCCTCGAGTCACTCTCAGCAACACTCAGGCAGGCTAAGAAACTCCCAAGTCGATTACAAAAAGGCTCTTGAGAATGTCTCAGTAGCCCTCGGTTAGGCTCAAAAACCCCCGAGCAGGTCTTAGCAGCCCTCGAGTCACCCTCAGCAACACTCGGGTAGGCCCAAAAACCCTTGAGTTGGCTCCAAAAGGCTCTCGGGATAGGCCCAAAAACCCTCAAGCCGGTCTCAGCAGCCCTTGAGTCACCCTCAACAACACTCGGGCAGGCCTAGAAACCCTCGAGTTGGCTCCAAAAGGTTCTCGAGCAGGTTTTAGCAGCCCTCGAGCAAGCTCAGAAACCATCGAGCAGGTCTCAGCAGCCCTCAAGTTACTCTCAGCAACCCTAGGGTAGGTCCAGAAAACCTCGAGTTGGTTCCAAAAGGCTCTCAAGTTGGTCCCAGCAACTCTCGAATTAACCCTCGGGCAGGCCCAAAAACCTCCTAATTAGTTCCAAAAGGCTCCCAAGTCAGTCCCAGCAGCCCTTGAGTCAATCCTCGGGTAGGCCTAGAAACCCTCGAATCAATTCCAAAAGGCTCTGAGCAGGTCTTAGCAGTCCTCAAGCAGGCCCAGAAACCCTCGAGTAGGTCTTAGCAACCCTCGAGTCAATCTCAGCAATACTCGGGCAGGCTAAGAAACTCCCAAGTTGATTCCAAAAGGCTCTAGGTAGGTCATAGCAGCCCTCGGGTAGGCTCAAAAACCCCCGAGCAGGTCTCAGCAGCCCTCGAGTCACCCTCAACAACACTCAGGCAGGCCCAAAAACCCTTGAGTTGGCTCCAAAAGGCTCTCGAGCAGGTCTCAGTAGCCCTCAAGCAATCCTTGAAACCCTTGAGCAAGTCTCAGTAGCCCTCGAGTCATCCTTAGCAACACTTGGGCAGGCCAAGAAACCCTCGAGTTGGTTCTAAAAAGCTTTCAAGTAGGTCTCAGCAGTCCTCGAGCAGGCCTAGAAACCCCCGAGCAAGTCTTAGCAGCCCTCAAGTCACTCTCAGTAATACTCGAGCAGGCTAAAAATTCCCGAGTTAGTTCTAAAAGGCTCTCGAATCGGTCTTAGCGGTCCTCGAGTCAACCCTCGAGTAGGCCCAGAAACTCTCGAGTCGGTTCCAAAAGGCTCTTATGAAGGTCACAGTAGCACTCGCACTACAAGAAAAAAAAAATATTGCGATGCCAAAATGCATCGCTAATGCATCGCTAAACATGCTATTGCGACGCAATAGTGACGCAATGACTGCGTCGCTCAGATGTCCATCGCAATATCCATTTGTCGCAATTGCGTCGCAATATTGCGACTCTCTACGATGCAACAGTGCGTCGCAATATTGCGACGCGTCCAAATGCATCGCTAAATTTAAAACTAATTTTTAATATTTAAAATTATTATTAAATATTGCGACATTCAATTGCGTCGCAATATTACGATGCATTTAGCTGCATCGTAATATTTAATAATAATATTTTAAATATAATAGCGGCTCAATATTAGTCGCTAATGCGTCGCTAATAAAATTTTTTTAAAATATTGCAACGCCAGGTCACTGTGTCGCAATACTTATTAATAATATTTTAGATATATTAGCGATGCAATTTTAGTCGCTAATGCATCACTAATTAAATTTTTTAATAAATTATTGTGATGCTAGATCATTGCGTGGCAATATTTAATAGTAATATTATAAAATATTAGCGATGCAATTTGAGTTGCTAATGCGCTAATTAATTTTTTTAAAATATTGATGCCAGCTCACTGCGTCGCAATATTTAATAATAATATTTTAAAAATATTAGCGATGCAATTCAGTCGCTAATGCATCGCTAAATAAATATTTTTTAAAAAAATAAAAATTTAAAAATTAAAACGGTTAATACAATTTCGTTACATTTAAATATTGATCGAAACATTCTTCACTCATATTGATCCAAACAATAATCATTCAATTTCAAAAATAATTAATATATTAAAATTTTGAAGTTTTCATGTACAACATATAAAAAGAAAAAAAATACATCAAGAATCTGAGCGATCACGTGGAGGCTGTGGAGGCTGGAGACTCTGCGACAAGCGGCTAACCATATCCCGCAAATGATGCATCTCATCTCGCATGTCTGCAATCTCCTGATCCCAGCCTCGCATACGATCCTCGAAATCCTGCTCGACCTCCTGCCGAACCTCCTTTGCAATAGATCTCCGAATGTCGTCTAAACGCTCGGGAGGAATATCACCAGAAACTCGCGAGCTGGAGGCCTGATGGGGAAAATATGTAGAAGCTCTAGTGCCCAGACCATAGACCCTGCGGTCTCGCGGCTGGGCACCAACAGCCTCCAAAAACACACGCCGACTCTCCTCTGCTGAGAGTTCGACGGGCGTCTCCCCATCAGTAGAGTCGACCTGCGATGCCTGGGAGTGAAGCTCCTCGACTCGTGTCTTTAAATTATAAAATCAACAATAAATGAGTTAATAAATTTCTTGAAATAAAATTTTAGAAATTAAACAGATACTACATAAATCTAATTTCTTACCGCAACCTCCCGTGATCGCGTGTCGACCCAGGAACCGTCCCTCCTGGTGTGTGTCGCCCTGAATAGACGAAACTCACCAGGATCTCCGCCCTCCTGCTCAGACTATAACAATAAAAAAATTGATATTAATACAAATATTTGTAAATAACTAAATAGTAATTAAAATATTTATGTTTTCTTACCATACGCCGTCTGTGCTCCTGAATCGAAATGGAGCCCGAAGTATGGCGGGAGAGACCCGTGCCAGGACCGCCCTTCTCAGATCGGCGGTTCGTGCTGGCTGATGCGGACCTCCTGCGCCAGCCATCGGACTGCCAGGCCTGCTGCCACTCGTGCCAAATACCCTCTGGCACATGCGCAGGACGCTGACCCGATGACCTCCAACGATGAAGCATGTCGGAGTATCGGCGTCCCGTCAGAGCCTCCCATGCTGCCCTAATGGCATCATGGCTGGCAGGATCCCACGTAAACTTTTTCTGCATTAAAATAAACAGTTAGTTTCTGAATTTATTAAGATTAAGAAATTTTATATCAGTGATAAATTGTATTTAATAAGTTTACCTGAAACTCAGAAAAATAAAACTCCCTCGTGGCTGGAGATACGTGGCGCCAATCGTAGCCACTGGGATCTGCACGCCTCTGAAATACGGCGCTGATGTGGCTGGATACATGATGCTGCTCAATAAATCTGTTAAAAAAATGCATGTTTATAAGTAATTGACTTAAAAACATAAACATATATTTTTAATTAGTATATACTTACAGCCCATGAGCATCAAGTCGAAGTACGGTGCGGCCGATGGTGGAAGAACTCTCGGAGGTATGTGCCGATCGGCTGGATGGTAATACTGCTGGAGAGATCGAAGGCTGTGCGATGTGTGGAGATCCGAACTCTCCATCTCCAAAGCTCATGTGATCTGATGCAGCAGGGCTACGTCCCTGCTCACTCCGTCTGTCGTCGGTAGATCTACCTCTGCCCGTCATACTGAAAATACTAAAGATTCATGCAATTAAATTACGATTAATGATTGACTATGTAAAAATTTAACACTTATAAAAAAAAGTTAAATTTTAAAAAACCTCTATGTTTAATCGGTGTCATTTGTTTCGTGAAATGTTGGTTCAACATCCGATGCCGTATCGGACTGCGATTCAGTTTCATTATCATCGGAAGGAAACCGAACATTTGCATCCGCAATTTCTTGGACATCACCATTTGGATCTCTAAGTGATGTTTCAGGAGCCCTTGTGTCGTCCTCAATTGCATGCATTTCCATCTCATCCTCTTGAAATGCAGGGCACTCGGCTGATTGACTTGATGAACTCTCCTCTAATACGATTGTTGAACGTGGGACGATTTTAGAAACAGCCCACCAATCTCGCTTGTCGTTGCGCAAACTTGGATATCCGCAGTAAAACACTTGCTGAGCTTGGGATGCAAGGATGAATGGGTCATATTTCTGCAATCTTCGTCGATGGTTCACTTCAACCAAATTGTAGTCGTTATGAACCCTTTTGCCCACAGGAACTATCGGATCGAACCAATCGCAACGAAACAATACGGTTCGTTTCATAGGCCAACCGGGATATTCAACTTCAACCACCTCTACTAACTTTCCATAATAATCCTGCATATTTGCTCCAACACTTTCTCCTTTAACACACACGCCCCAGTTCTGCGTGCCTCTTGAAGCTGCTAATCGTTCAATCTGAAATTTGTACCCATTTACAAAATAGCCAGTAGAGGTTGTTACGGTCTTCAATGGCCATTGCGATAGACATTTAATGAAAATATTGTCGGTTGTGGACCATGGACCGTTTACCTATAAATTAATAAGCTATTCACAACCAATTCAAAAAATAAAAGCCATTATTGAAATTGATTGAGTGATACTACTCACAAATTCATAAAACCAGTAAGCAAACTCCGTTTCTAACTTCTGCCCAATTGCAACTTGACTGATGTCGGGATTCATCTGTCGTTGTCTATCACAAAACATCCTTATGGGATGATAAGGATTAAAACTGATGTTAGCAATTAAATATTATGGTATATTGTAATTTAAATTAGAAGTTCCAATTAAGCATTGAAGTATACACTTACTCAATATATGGATCGACTTCTCTACAGTTCATTAGGATGTAATAATGTGCTGCATTATACTCCATATCGCTAAGATTTCTTGACTTCTGCCCACCAAATGAACGGCCGATACCTTTAAAAATTGATATTCTACCGTCATTAGGTTCTCCTTCGTCCACACATACGTCATCGTTACGACCAAGATTTGGCTCCTCGTGTGGACGTGACCCTCAAAGTAATGCGAGGCAAAAGCTGAAACTTCTTCGACCAAGTGTGCATTGCATATAGAACCTTCAACCCTTGCCTTATTACGCACATTATTTTTTAACTTCTTAAGATACCTATATGTAAAGTTGAACAAAAAATTAACCAATTTTCTTGCAATGAAATAATATTTGAAATGTCAACAT